>CM070704.1:20490629-20988129 GCA_036346265.1 Melocanna baccifera | reverse complement strand
ACCCTAAACCCTAAACCCTAAACCCTAAACCCTAAACCCTAAACCCTAAACCCTAAACCCTAAACCCTAAACCCTAAACCCTAAACCCTAAACCCTAAATTTTAAATTTAAATTAAACCCTAAATTTTAAATTTAAATTTAAACCCTAAACCCTAAACCCTAAACCTAAAAACTCCTAAACCCTAAATTAAACCCTAAACCCCTAAACCCTAAACCTAAACCCTAAACCCTAAACCCTAAAAATTAAAAATTTTAAATTTTAAATTTTTTAAATTTAAATTTTAAACCCTAAATTTAAATTTTAAATTTAAATTTAAATTTAAATTTAAATTTAAATTTAAATAAAACCCTAAACCCTAAACCCTAAACCCTAAACCCTAAACCCTAAAAATTTAAATTTAAACCCTAAAACCCTAAACCCTAAATTTTAAACCCTAAACTCCTAAACCCTAAACCCTAAACCCTAAACCCTAAAAACCCTAAACCCTAAAACCCTAAACCCTAAACCCTAAAAACTCTAAACCCTAAACCCTAAACCCTAAACCCTAAACCCTAAACCCTAAACCCTAAACTCCTAAACTCCTAAACCCTAAACCCTAAACCCTAAACCCTAAACCCTAAACCCTAAAACCCTAAACCCTTTTAAATTTAAATTTAAACTTTAAAAACCCTAAAACCCTAAACCCTAAACCCTAAACCCTAAACCCTAAACCCTAAACTCCTAAACCCTAAACCCCTAAACTCCTAAAACCCTAAACCCTAAAAACCCTAAAAACCCTAAAATTTAAAAACCCTAAACCCTAAACCCTAAACCCTAAACCCTAAACCCCTAAACCTAAACCCTAAACCCTAAACCCTTTAAACCCTAAAATTTAAATTTTAAACTTTAAAATTTTAAATTTTAAATTTTAAATTTTAAATTTTAAATTTTTATTTTAAATTTTAAATTTTAAATTTAAATTTTAAATTTTAAATTTAAAATTTTAAATTTTAAATTTTAAATTTAAATTTTAAATTTTAAATTTTAAATTTTAAATTTAAACCCTAAATTTAAATTTTAAATTTAAAATAAACCCTAAATTTAAATTTAAAATTTAAATTTAAATTTTAAATTTTAAATTTTAAACCCTAAATTTTTAAACCCTAAACCCTAAACCCTAAACCCTAAAAACCCTAAACCCTAAACCCTAAACCCTAAACCCTAAACCCTAAACCTAAACCCTAAACCCTAAACCCTAAACCCTAAACCCTAAACCCTAAACCCTAAACCCTAAACCCTAAACCCTAAACCCTAAACCCTAAACCCTAAACCCTAAACCCTAAACCCTAAACCCTAAACCCTAAAACCCTAAACCCTACTCATATTCCTTTACTCATCCACAGGTTTCCACTTCCAATTGCATTCAATGGAATTATCTTGTGTCAGAGTTTATGAGTAAAGGAAAAGAGTCAGAGTTTACTGTGGATGACTAAGGAACCCTGTGGTTCAAGCAGCGTTTGTGTGTGTCCAATAAGAAAGAGCTAAAGGATCTGTTGCTAAAGGAAGCTCATGAGTCTTTGTATTCGATTCACTCTGGCAGTACCAAGATGTACAAGGATATTAAGGACAAGTATTGGTGTAGTATGAAGCGTGAAATCGCTGAGTATGTGGCACTTTGTGATGTATGTCAGAGAGTAAAGGCTGAGCATCAGAGGCCAGCAGGTTTGCTTCGACCTTTGGAAATCCCCGAGTGGAAGTGGGAAGAGATTGGTATGGACTTTATCATAGGATTGCTAAAAACCTAGGGAGGTTATGATTTGATTTGGGTCATCGTGGATCGTTTGACCAAGATTGCTCATTTCATTCCAGTCAAGACAAACTACAGTGGTGACAGATTAGCAGAGTTGTATATGTCAATGATTGTCAGTTTGCATAGAATGCCAAAGAAAATAATGTTAGATCATGGATCTCAGTTCACTTCACGGTTTTGGGGTAGTTTCCATGAGGCTATGGGAACTCACCTAAATTTCAGTACAGTATATCATTCCCAGACAGATGGTCAGACAGAGCGAGTAAATCAGATTCTCGAGGACATGTTGAGAGCATGTGTGCTAGATCATAGAGCCAACTGGGACAGTTGTTTACCTTTTGCAGAGTTCTTGTACAACAACAGTTATCAGGTCAGTTTGTAAATGTCACCGTTTGAGGCACTTTATGGTAGAAAATGCAGGACCCCTCTCAATTGGAAAGAGACAGGGGAAGGTCAAGTGTTTGGACCAGATTGTTTAAAAGAGGCAGAGAACAAAGTCAGATTGATTCAGGAGAGGTTGAAAATTGCCTAGGCTAGACAGAAGAGTTATGCAGATACTAAACGTCGAGAGTTGAGCTCCGAGCCAGATGATTTTGTGTATCTCAGGATCACACCCTTCAAAGGTGTGAAGAGGTTTCAGTTAAAAAGAAAGCTTGCCCTAAGGTATGTTTGACCGTTCAAGATTTTGAAACGTAGGGGAGAGATTGCTTATCAGTTGGAGCTACCCGCGTCCTTCAGTGGGGTATATGACGTCTTTCATGTGTCTCAACTGAAGAAGTGCTTGAGAGTGCCAGAGGAGGTTGTGCCAGTTGAGGCTGTCGATCTGCAGGAGGATCTGTCTTATAAAGAGCACCCGATCAAAATTTTGGAAGTGTCAGAGCGTGTCACCCGGAAGAAAGTTGTCTGCTTCTGCAAAGTCCAGTGGAGCAACCATTCAGAGGAGGAAGCCACCTGGGAGCGCAAGGAGGACCTCAAAGCCGAGTTTCCAAACCTATTCTAGTAGTGAGGCTGAATCTCGGGGTTGAGATTCCTTTTAAGGGGGTAAGGTTTGTAACATCCTGATTTTCTGGAGTTTTCTGAACTATCTGTGATAACCTTCGATTATCACTGACCTATAAACTCAGACGGTTCAGAAAACCGTCTGTGATGATGTTTTTGAACCATATGTGATGATGACTTTTGTAGTAGTGTCAACCCGTAGAACCCCCTAGAGAAGCTGCGGCCAGACCCCCCCTGACGAAGCTCACGGTGGCGGTCTGGCCGCTCCTCAGGTCAACCCCACCCCCAGTGGCCCAGTGTGTTTAGGCCCACTGGCTTTAGGCCAAACAAAGCCGACAAGGTTTATGCTCAACAAAACACAACAAAACATAACAAATAACAAATCACACAACAATCTAGATCTGGGAGACCTATTGCGCGCCGAAGTGCCGAACGGTAGAGCGGGTCGGATCTGGGAGCGAGGAGGGAGGCCGGAGGCGGGGAGCAGAGCACCGAAGCAGAGGGGTGGGCGGGGGCTAGGGGCGGAGCGGAGGGGGGAGGTTGGAGGTGGGGAGCGGAGGCGCGGAGTAGAGGGCAAAGGCGTTAGCGTAGGGAGAGGCGAGAGCGTTGGGGGGAGGCGGGGAGCGGAGGCTGGGTGGGTGGAGGCGTGGAGCGGAGGGTGGAGGGCTAGGAGGCGGGGAGCAGAGGGGGAGGCCGGAGGCTGGGAGCTGGGAGGCGGGAGCGGAGGGAGGGGGGAGGCGCCGAGGCGGGGAGCTGCGGGGTGGGGAGAAATAGGTGGCTGCTGATCGAGAGAAATAGGGGGAGGGCCGGGAGGCGTGGAGAGGCCAACTGGCTGAGAAGAGTCGGTCAGGTGAAAAAGAAGGGTCGAGCTCAATAAGTATATAGAATCATAGATAGTTTAGATCGACAGTAAGTAATTTCTTTAGATAGCACAATTAATTTAAAGTTTAGATTTTTAGATAGTTTTGACAGTACAGTAAATAATTTGTTCACTTATAATATTTCTTATCAATTTAGTATTTTACAGTTTAGATTTTTATTTTAATGTATATAGATAGTTTAGTTTAATCAAATTAACTTAATTCTGGTATGTTTCATATGACTTAAATTTTTATTGCTATTCACAATTTTTTTTATTATATCACTAATTTTTTGATATGTTTCTTACATAGGTGACTTACTCCGCACTCACGGCAGAATAATTATATATTTTTGGATATGCTCTTTCTATTATCGAGATAGCTACTTTGTATTTCTCTGTTTTTCATTGTTTGTCTCTATCCAATTGTGTAATTTCTGTGTGCATTTAAAATTCCATACGAGTAAAAGACTAAATTTGTATCAACTTAGTTTAAATCTATAAATAGTTTAGCCCCCCTCAATTTTATTTCTGACTTCGCCACTGCATTGGGAGAGACGTGTGTGAATTCGAGATTCTATATAATTGTAGGAGTATTTGTGGGCGATGTGGGCGCTACAATATGTGAACCCAGTAAATGTTTTAATAAATTCAAATTTTAGAACTAAAATAAAATTGAATAAAATTGCATTTAAAAAATAACAAGCACTACATATGGATGTCATAATTCTACTCGTCGAAAAGGACCAACTGGCCATGCATACTGTGCGAACACGAGAGACAAATTGAGGTTAGTAGAAATGTAAGACGTTTTAGAAAGTGTGTAGTTAAACTTTCTTAACTCTAACTAATAATATATAGAAAAACTATTTAATTGATCATACAAAGATGATATAGTTAGATTAGTCACGAAAAATATTTTTATAAAATAATAAATTTATATCATTTTATGAATATAGTTATATAATAAATAGTGATCAAAGTTATATATTCAAAAAAGAGCGAGGGCATAAACCTGACGTGTTTCTCACGGTACAAGACATGACGAGGACTTGGTTGAGGAGTAGTTGCTTTAATAAAACGAGGACTGGCACGTGCAGTGATCTAGGAAGGTGTGGAATAGGAAAGCATTGGTGAGGTTGTTATTTTTTACACTTCGATTGGGGAAACGCCTATTGGAATAGACTTACACTTTGAAGACATTGTACGTTTTATTCGTAAGATACGGTCACCTCATCATGTTACTGGTCTCAATAATGTTGAATATCTAGTCAATTTTCGGCATATTTTAATCCAGAAATTCAGCATATAAAACATGACATACAAAAGCATGAGTGATTCAACAATGATATATTCATATTCGCTTACGAACAAGCTAATAGCAACACCTATTAACATATTCATAGCACACAGAAACAAATACACCAGAGAAGTTTTCAGGTTATACCCTCGGGCGGGGCCAGTGTCGGTGACACCAGAACCACCGTTACCATCAGTCGACATGATGGTCTATTCGATGTAGTCGATCGAGGCGTGATGCAGGACGAGGCGTGATGCAGGAAGATGTTCGCCGCGCAGTCTCGCGAACAGTTCACCACCAGGAAGTAGATGACGTACTTCGCAGATTGAGCAGTCGCGCCAATGCGCTCCCCAAAAACTTAATTGCCCATCTACCCGTGCAGGTACGCAAACAGACAGAGTTTCGGAGGCCTACTCTCCTAGAACCCTTTGCGCGCAAAGTTCTGGACCGGAGAATACCTCGCACAGCCACAAAAATAGAACTAGAATACTATCACCTATCCCGTATAGAGAGGAGAGCCTTTTGTAACAGCAAAAACGAAGAGCCAGAGTAACCCATTAGTCACCAGTAACTGTAGCCATTACTCGAAAGTAACTGCAGCCATAATTCACTAGTAATTGTACCGTTACTTCCAGCCATTCGTTAATACTATTTACTGTGAGTCAGTGCGTTACGATTTTCGAATAGATAAAGAAAAACGCACACGCACCCGACACGCCTGCGCGCACGCACACGCACACGCACACGCACACGCACCGCACCGCACGGCACGGCTCGGCTCGGCGTGGTGAGGCGAGCGAGCTAGCGCGCGCGCGTGTATTGGCTCTTTTCAATGTCACAAGGGAATTACCACGTTCCACCTTTTAAAGTGGTGTAACTCCCATTCAACTCTCCATATGGGACTAAACAGTTTTTCCATGTGGGTCTAGGAATTTCATTTGATTAATTGCTAAATTAAAATGGACCAAGTCCAATTAATCCAACAATCCCCACCAAATTTCAAGGCACACGAGAAATACTCTCAGTTCTGCTGTTGTTTGATACACAAGTGTTTCAATGGAGACTGTTAAGTTGAACATCCACCTAGGAAAGGAGTTACACTTATCCACAACTGAACAATGGACTATGCCTTGAATTGACAGTTTTGTGCGAACAAGCTTTACCCAGTTCCTTTACTAGTACTAGGCTACCTAAAGCATCCCCTCTGGTTGGAGCGTATAAGTCATACTCAATGCCTATTCATGAGTATCTAGAGATCACCCAAATCTCATAGACTGTGACCATCAATCGAACTCATATAGGTATGTTCCTTCTAAGATGTCCTGTAGGCCGACATCTCTGCTCTAAATAAGCCACTCAGATCACATTGAGGTAAAAACCAACCTGCCATACAGAATAGGAGAGAAGCGTATCATTGAAGAAATGAGCCCTGTAAAGGTCTCTCCTCCCAGTCAACTAACAGCTTGTTTCATCATCCCACTTCACGGGATCTCCGATCACGTAGAACAGGTTACCACTGTGGTATGACTCATGTGGGTCTCAGGCCCATATCACTCGATGCACTATCTATCACATTACGTGATAAACCCTTTGTAAATTGGTTTGGTCGATTATTAGTATGTTCGACATAGTCCAGCTATCACTCCGAGTTTTTCAGCTTTCTCGACGGACTTCAACCGCTCTTAACATGCCTAGATGACTTCATGTTGTCCTT
This sequence comes from Melocanna baccifera, assembly GCA_036346265.1. Lineage (NCBI taxonomy): Eukaryota > Viridiplantae > Streptophyta > Magnoliopsida > Poales > Poaceae > Melocanna > Melocanna baccifera. The sequence continues at coordinate 20,981,467 of CM070704.1, read as the reverse complement.
AGAACTGTTCACCTTGATAATTACAGTCTGATTATCACAGTTCATCAGGATAGCCGGTATCGGTTTTTCAACCACCGGCAAATCCATAAGGAGTTCGCGAAGCCACTTAGCCTCAATAGTTGCGGTATCTAACGCTGTGAGTTCTGCTTCCTTGGTTGACCTCGTTAAGATGGTCTGCTTGCAAGACTTCCAGGAAACAGCACCACCTCCAAGTGTGAACACATATCCACTCGTGGCTTTTATCTCATCGGCATCAGAGATCCAGTTTGAATCATTGTAGCCCTCCAGTACCTTTGGGTACCCAGCATAGTGAATACCATAGCTCACAGTTGCTTTTAGATAGCGCATTACTCTCTCAAGAGCACACCAATGATCTTCTCCCGGATTTGAAACAAATCGGCTTAGCTTGCTCACAGCAAACGAGATGTCAGGTCTCGTAGCACTAGCTAAATACATCAATGAGCCAATGATCTGGGAGTATCTCAATTGATCCCTTGTTATTCTTCGGTTTTTCCTCAATAACACACTAGGATCATAAGGAGTAGAAGCGAGCTTGCAAATACTATAACCAAAGCGACTCAAGACCTTCTCTACATAGTGAGATTGCACAAGTGTAACCCCACCATCACCTCCTCTCAGTAGCTTAATGTTAAGAATCACATCAACCACTCTCAAATCTTTCATCTCAAAACTCTTGGACAGAAAGTCCTTAACCTCCTCAACCACATTGAGGTTGGTCCCAAAAATCAGTATGTCATCAACATACAAGCACAAGATCACTCCTTCTCCCCCACCATAGTGATAGTACACACATCTGTCGGCTTCATTCACAACAAAGCCAGCAGATGTCAAAGTTCTGTCGAACTTCTCATGCCACTGCTTAGGTGCTTGCTTTAGGCCATACAAAGACTTTAACAACTTGCACACCTTTCCTTCTTGATCTTCTATCACAAACCCGTCTGGCTGATCCATATAAATCTCCTCCTCCAACTCTCCATTTAGAAAAGCTGTCTTAACGTCCATTTGATGAACGAGCAGACCATGAGAGGCAGCCAGGGCAAGTAGTACTCGAATTGTGGTCAATCGGGCAACAGGTGAATAAGTATCAAAGAAGTCATCGCCTTCTTTCTGGGTATAACCCTTGGCCACAAGCTTTGCCTTGTACTTTTCAATTGTACCATCAGGCCTAAGCTTTTTCTTGAAAATCCATTTACATCCTACAGGTTTACACCCATAAGGACGGTCAACGACCTCCCAAGTTCCATTAGACATAATAGAGTCCATCTCACTCCGTACTGCTTCCTTCCAATAGTCAGCGTCAGGAGAAGAATATGCCTCTTCTATGGTTCTTGGAGTGTCATCCACGAGGTATACAATGAAATCATCACCAAAGGACTTTGTAATCCTCTATCTCTTACTCTTTCGAGTAATCTCATTGTTATCCTCCTCAGGATTTTCCATAGGCGTTTCCTCAGCATGTTCTATCGGCACAAAAGAATCAAGGGAAATTATAGGTTATTGACTAGATGAGCTAGGTACATCACATTTCATAGAAAATTCATTCTCAAAAAATGTGGCATCTCTGGACTCTATAATTGTACCAACACGCATGTCAGGTACTCCAGTTTTTATAATTAAGAACCTATAACCCACGCTGTGCATAGCATAACCAAGAAATACACAATCTACGGTTTTTGGTCTAAGTTTGCGCTTCTTGATAATTGGCACGTTAACTTTGGCCAAACATCCCCAGGTGCGCAAGTATGAGAGAGATAATTTCTTCTTTTCTCATTCCTCGAATGGTATTACTTCTTTATTCTTTGTAGGAACTCTATTCAGGACATGACAAGCGGTCAATATAGCCTCACCCCACCATTCCTTAGAAAGTCCTACAGTGTCTAACATAGCATTAACTAAATCATTTAGAGTACGGTTCTTTCTTTCGGCAACCCCGTTTGATTCAGAAGAATAGGGAGGCGTCCTCTCATGAATAATTCCATGTTCCTCGCAGAATAAAGTAAACTCATTCGAAAAATACTCTCCCCCACGATCAGACCTTACCCGCTTGATTTTCCTCTCAAGTTGGTTTTCTACCTCAGCTTTATAGATCTTAAAGTAATTTAACGATTCATCTTTTATTTTCAATAAGTACACATAGCAAAATCTAGTGCAATCATCTATAAGCGTCATGAAATATTTCTTCCCACCTTTAGTCAACACGCCATTCATCTCGCACAAATCGAAATGAATGAGTTCTAATGGTGCCAAATTACTCGCATCTTTCGCTGCCTTGTGAGGCTTGCGAGGTTGTTTCGATTGAACACACGTGTGGCACTTAGAACCTTTGACCAAAGTGAATTTTGGGATTAAACTCATATTAGCTAAGCGCGTCATACACCCAAAATTAACATGACAAAGTCGTGAATGCCAAATATTAGATTCATCATCATCGTTGCACACATGGTTCACAAATTTATTATAGGAATCCATCAAAGAAAAACGGAACAAGCCTCCGCTCTCATAGCCTTTACCAACAAATGTTCCATACTTAGACACGACACATTTATTGGACTCAAATGCAAGCCTAAAACCATCTCTACACAATAGAGATCCGCTGACGAGATTCTTCTTTATGGAGGGACATGCTGCACATTCTTGGTGACGGTCTTTCCGAAGTAAACTTCAGATCGACCGCACCAACACCATGAACAAATTGCATGCGATCCGCTTCCCATTAACAAGGAGGAACCTCGACGGACTGATAAAATGAAAACAAGGAAATATCAAGACACACATGAATATTAGCACCGTGTCAACCCACCACTCGGTGATTGACAAACGTAAAGAAGCGTAGGTAAATAATTCTGTACTCGATGTTCCTTCAAATCACTAATAACCATGTTGGCGGACTTCTTTGCTTATCCTTGCGGTCCGGACAATCCTTAGCCCAATGGCTTAATCACCGCACACAAAGCAAACCGCCTTTTCCTTTGCCTTTCTTCTTAAACTCAGTAGTAGCCTTGGGCTTGACAATAGACTTATTTTTCTTCTTATTGTGGGAAGCCTAAGGGTTCTTTTTCTGTACCAAATTGGCACTAGAACCTCCCTCAGCAGCAACTTTCTTGCCACGAGTATCTTTTGCCCTCGCCTTCTCTTCAACACTAAGAGAGCCAATGAGATCGGAACACCAACTCCCGCCTCTTGTGTTTTAGAGAGGTAGCAAAATCCGACCAAGAAGGTGGTAACTTGGCGATAATACCGCCAGCCACAAACTTGTCCGGTAACTCACACTTATTGTTCTCAAGCTCCTTTGCCAGCGCCTGAATCTCATGAGCTTATTTTACTACAGAACGGTCATCGACCATCTTGTAGTCATAGAACTGCTCCATGACATACAGCTCACTGCCAGCATCAGAAACTCCGAACTTGGTTTCAAGTGCATTCCACATCTCTTTGCCCGTAGGCAAATGCATGTATACATCCACAATGTTATCTGCTAATATGTTAACAAGTACACCTCGAAACAAGTTATCCGCTACATTGAACTTGCGTTCATCCTCAGCAGAAAGAGGCTCAGCGGGCTTGCCTTGTGCAACATGAAAACATTCAATGGCAGTAAACCACAGGACGCACGTGCACGCCATCTCTTAAAATTGGAACCATCAAACGGAGCGTGCGGCTTAAGCGATGCAGCAAAGCCAACTACCGAAAAAGACCTATTAAGTTTTTGGATTGTTGAATATCTAGTCAATTTTTGGCATATTTTAATCCAGAAATTCAGCATATAAAACATGACATACAAAAGCATGAGTGATTCAACAATGATATATTCATATTCGCTTACGAACAAACTAATAGCAACACCTATTAACATATTCATAGCACACAGAAACAAATACACCAGAGAAGTTTTCAGGTTATACCCTCGGGCGGGGCCAGTGTCGGTGACACCAGAGGCGCCGTTACCATCAGTCGACATGATGGTCTATTCGATGTAGTCGATCGAGGCATGATGCAGGACGAGGCGTGATGCAGGAAGATGTTCGCCGCGCAGTCTTGCGAACAGTTCACCACCAGGAAGTAGATGACGTACTTCGCAGATTGAGCAGTCGCGCCAATGCGCTCCCCAAAAACTTGATTGCCCGTCTACCCGTGCAGGTACGCAAACGGACAGAGTTTCGGAGGCCTACTCGCCCAGAACCCTTTGCGCGCAAGGTTCTGGACCGGAGATTACCTCGCATAGCCACAAAAACAGAACCAGAATACTATCACCTATCCCGTATGGAGAGGAGAGCCTTTTGTAACAGCAAAAACGAAGAGCCAGAGTAACTGCAGCCATTAGTCACTAGTAACTATAGCCATTATTCGAAAGTAACTGCAGTCATAATTCACTAGTAACTGTACCGTTACTGCCAACCATTCGTTAATACTATTTACTGCGAGTCAGTGCGTTACGATTTTCAAATAGATAAAGAAAAACGCGCACGCACCCGACACGCCTGCGCGCATGCACACGCACACGCACCGCACGGCACGGCACGGCTCGGCTCAGCTCGGCTCGGCGTGGCGAGGCGAGCAAGCGAGCGCGCGCGCGTGTATTGGCTCTTTCCAATGTCACAAGGGGGTTACCACGTTCCACCTTTTAAAGTGGTGTAACTCCCATTCAACTCTCCATATGGGACTAAACAGTTTTTCCATGTGGGCCTAGGAATTTCATTTGATTAATTGCTAAATCAAAATGGACCAAGTCCAATTAATCCAACAAATAAACCACTCGCTCAAGTTTAAAACCATTTTTACTTTTATTTTGTTAACCGCAATTATCAGAGGTAACACCTTTGTCCAAACTGAGGTAACATATTTCTCAAAGTGTTCAAAAATAAGTTATTCCGGATTCCAACATATATACCGATAATGACTCAAGCATGGCTAAGCATATGACACATATATTACTTCAAAATTTCCATAAATATTTCTAGCACCATTGGATAATATTCCTAAGATGACAATAGTAAGGATATCAGTTTATCAAGGTATGATCAATGCAACAACTGATGATAACCAAATCTTAAGCATAAACATAGCAATTTACTCGAAATAATCGTGTATAATAGTTTGAGCAAAACAATATATTATATCCGGTTAAAAACGGTGACGTTATGCCTAAAACGCAACTTTAACTACCAATTTGTGTTTAATATATTTTAAAATCTTAGTATTATTATAATATTTTTAAATCATCTTTCCATGACCAATATACACATGTCATTCTCGTATATTCGATTTAAATATCCAAAAACATGTTAATAATCAAGCTTAAAAAAGTTTTAATGCAGGCATTCCAACACATCACTTATTTTCCTAAAAAAGAAACTCGTCACTTATTTCTTACCGAAACGAGCAGCTAAACTCAAATCGTGTTCGTTGATCTGTTTACAAGTCACTCCCATTCACACACGCCTTACTATATCCCTACACGTATATACATGTAGGTAGTACTTGTTCGATCACATGGCAACTATTAAATACCGAGTCCCAGTCTCGTTGTGTGGCAGAACACCTTTGCAGTGTTTCCAACTCACCAAAGTATTCCTTTCGTTTCGTAATATTATATCCCTACAGTATATATACATGTTTGATCACATGGCATTGGTTGAAAATTTAATGTTCGGTGTATGGATTTCATGCAAGTCTCTATTTAATGCAAGTTTAGTTTTAATCTTATTAGAATGTATTTAGTTGAAACTTGCACTGACTGTCAAAAAACAGAGGCATCTGCTGGATGCTGGAGCTAAGTGCCTATTGCCTCGGACGAACGAAGATGGAACAACTGAGATTTTAAAGAAATTGGTGGAAGGCTTTTTTTTCTTTTGAAAGGGTTAGAAGGCTTGCTATCCTTGACTTTGATTCAGATCCGAATTCCTTACTCCACTTTAGAGTTCTATTTCTACTTGGAATCTTTTGTATACCCCTGTAAATATGTCCCAATAGTTCATAAGGTAGAGTAAGAGTTTTATTGTAAACATCTTCTTATATACTACTATTCATCATCATACGTCCATATTTTTTCATAAGAAGGTATTTTATGCAAAAGTTCGTATCTTCCATATCTACTTTCTCGATATGTATTTATAATAAGTGGTATAAGAATATAGATGAGATACGGACAGTGTGGCTACGGCACATCGAGTCGTCGTGTTTGGCTACTTGTCCACTTGGCGAGTACCGTTTTGTCCAGGTAGCCTCGATCCTTCGCCGAAACAGAAGAGTTCGAGTAGATAAATTTAAGGAGTTGACCAAGTAAGAGATTGATTCGGTCAAAACTTTCCTTACGTGTGTTAGGGAAGGTACTATAAAAACCCTTGTACTTTTTCATTGTTAGGCAGACCACCTTTGAGAATAAATCTACCATTATTCATGCTTGAGTTCCATGAGAGATTAGGGAGTTTCTTCAATCAAGATCATATAAAAACCATTGTACTCTTCTATTGTTGGGGCAGACCACCTTTGAGAATAAATCTACCATTATTCGTGCTTGAGTTCCGTGAGAGATTAGGGAGTTTCTTTAATCAAGATCATATAAAAACCCTTGTACTCTTCTATTGTTGGGCAGACCACCTTTGAGAATAAATCAAGATCATATACATCTTGCAACTTATTTTCTAGACAGACAACTAGCTTTCCTAAATAAGTTTGCGTTTTAACGCCAATGGGAGCACACTTGTAGCTGCTGAAGTTGCCAACTTTTCCCGCCACTGTATAATTTTATTCTGAAAGCGAAATAATTTTTTATTCATAGATGGTGGATCGAGATGAAATGTCAAGCTGTTGCTAGGGTCACCAGTGAAGAGATTTCTGTGCAGAATTGAGGATAGTTAAAGCTTAGCTGAGGACTGATTATCAAAATGTAGCTATCTACTTTCAATTTTACTTAATTTTCAAATTATACATGAAACTCACATTTTAGCAAATCTATCCCCTTTACATCTTTTTGTCACAAGATATCATATAGTCTAGAATTCAACCTCAACCCCTTGCAGATCAAACTTCATCTTTCACCACACCCCAACCAAAAGAGAAACTCTCACCCTCAATTCATTCCTGTGGATACAATGAAGAAATTGTTAGGAAACCAGGACTCTTGGTTTAAAAGAGTTCTTATCTGAAGTGGGCACCTCACCACTAGGGATGGCAATTATACCCGTTTACCCGCATACCCACGGGTAAATACCCTAATAGAGTCGGGTATGTGATGTATTTTTTACCCGTGGGTATGAAAATGGGGGAAACTTTTTACCCATCGGGTAAACGGGTACGGGTATGGGTAAACTTTACCTGTACCCGTCTCGCCCGTTTACCCGTGAACCTACTCTCTGACAGGTGGACCATAGTGAAACCCTAGTTTCCAGCCCAAAACAGTGTAACCCTCCGCCTCAGCCACCCATTCGGCCATCCAGCCGCCTCAATCCTGTACTCCTCTCCACAGATCACTCGGTCAATCCTCTCCCCCAGTCATTCTTCCACAGATCTTCCTCACTCAGTCACTCTCCTTCCTCCGCCGCCTCAGTCCTCTCCTCCACAGATCTTCCTCACTCTCCTTCCTTCGCCGCCTCAGTCCTCTCCTCCCGGTCCGCCCGAGCTCCCGGTCTCGGCTGCTCAATCCTCCCACCGGCCCTGCTCAATCCTCTTCTATCAGGTATTCTAGTCTGGATTATCTAGTAATTTTTGACTTCCCTAATTAATTCGCCATGGCCTGCCATTGACAAGTTGGACACCAACCAACCAGGAAGCTGAAGACGACCTTCAAGGCTTCAAGGCCAAGCTTGTTTACGTGATCGAAGTCATCACACTATAATCTGTAAGCCTGGCTAGTATGTTGTATTGCTAGTTCAAATGAATCTTATTTATATGTAACCTATTGTACCCCCAAAATATTGTGCCCATCCGGTCGCGCTACAGGGTGCCGGCTCGGCCAAGCTTGTGTGTTTCTATAATTTGTTGTCTGATTGTCTCCCTTGCAGAATCAGATCGAGGAGAATGACAGAAACAGCGCTTATAGTGAAGGTCGTATTTTGTAATACAGTTAGCAAAAAAAGGTTCTGTTAATTAATTAGCAACTGGAGATAGATAATTCCATACTGAAAGTTTTAGTAAGTGTCTTATTGGATGTCTCCAAAGAGACTAGTTTATGTCTGCACGAAGCAACTGCAAATGGAAACAAGAGTTTTTTATTTTACTTGTCTAGTTCTTATTGTAACTCATCCTTCATTTGGATTCAACATGTCTGTTCCTGGTTGGTATGCCAATATTGTGTCTCCTGTTCTCCTTTTGGATTCAACATGGATTCAACATGTCTGATCCTGGTTCGTATGACATGATGCAACCATTTTATTTTCCTAGTAAGGATACAGTTGTGTTTTTTGAATTCTGCTTATATGTGGATGAAAGCTTATATCTGGATGAAAACGTCCAACTCCTGAAATATGTGTGATGCTTTTGAATTTTCTAGCAATAGCAACAAATGCTATGAATGTGACGCTAACTCAGTTCGCGGGTAAACAGGTATGCCTGTGGGTGACAGGTACCCACGACGTTCGCAGGTAAACGGGTATGCCCGCGGGCGACGGGTACCCACGGGCGACGGGTATGGGCGAGATTCTTCGCCCGTTGTACTTCGCGGGTATGCCTGTGGGCGTAAATCAGGGTCGCGGGTACGGGTATGGGCGAGCACTACCCGTACCCGTCACACCCGATTGCCATCCCTACTCACCACCCCCTATAAATAGAGAGCCATATGGTTGATTTTGTACATACAATGCAATTGAAGCAATAAAGAAAGACCAGGAGTTCTCTCTATCTCTCTGTGTTCAATCTATTTTTTTAGAGAGAACTCCTGGTCTTTCTTTATTGCTTCTCTCTAAAAAAATTCTCTCTACCTCTCTGTATTCAATCTATTATTTTGTCATCTTCTGTGATTGATTCGTTCTTGTTCTAAGTAGAGGAATTGCTCGGACTGGTCGCCAGCGAGGGTTCCTCAACACGTTATCAGCACGACTACGCTCCGGTGAACGAAGGTAATCATCGAAGCACAGATTGAATTTTCTAGATCGCTTTTGAATTTGCTTTTCTTTCGCATTCTAGATTGATTTTCTACGGTGCAAATCCGCCCTAATCTACCGCGAGCAGACCTGAAGTCGATGGCACAGTGTCGATCGGTAGATTGAGAAAAGGGTAGATGTTGATTGCACTGTAGAAAACGATGCAAATCCGCCCTAATATACCGCGAGCAGACCTGAAGTCGCTGGCACAATGTTGATCGGTAGATTGAGAAACGGGGTAGATGTTGATTGCACTGCAAATTAGAAACAAGAATATTTTGCATGATTTTCGCACAGAAAAGGGAGATTGGGCACTGCCGTCGCGCCTGCATGCGCGCTGCTGGCCGCCGGCGAAAGGTACCAGGAGAACCGTTCAGCGTGTACAGCACCTGCATGCGCACTACTGAAGCCGGCCTGAAGACCGGCCGACACCACCTGTGGACCGTGTCCGAATGCGCGCTACCGTCGTCGACCATGTCCGTGTGAGCGCCTTGCATGGCGCCACCACACATGCCGACCGCCCCGGTTTCCTTCTGCTTGCGTATGCCGTCGGCCCGAAGCTGTCGCACGTGCCGCCTGGGGGAGCCATGCCCGCACGCCAATCACTCCGGGTCTGCCGTGGACGCGTCCCGCCCGCGCATGCCCGGCTCGGCCTCCATTCGCCACTTGCGCCTCGCCCGCTCGGCGCGCGCTTGCCACGCCCGCACCGCCGCGCTTAAAGCCGAGCGCCGCCGCCCGCGATGCTTCGTTGCCGTGCCCGGCGCTTGCCGCGCTGGCTGCCTCGGCCTCCACCGGCCGCGCGCTTGCCCGGCCGCCGCCCAGCTCCATGTTGCTTCACCTCCCCGCGTGCGCCGCCGCCCCCGACCGCGCCGCCCCATGCGCCATCGCTCCCGGCCGCGCCGCCTTCTACCGCCTCCCCGCCTACCATTTGAGTCGCCGCTGCCTCCATGCGGTATGGGGGCAGGGGAAACCCTACCCCATCACTTGTGCTACCCGAATGGGCCTAAAGGAGGTGGACCGCAAGGGGGAAAGGAGGCCCGGCCGGCCGAAAACAACAAAAAAAAGGGGGTGGGGCGGTGATTTGCAGAAAAACCCTCAGCAAATCTGGAAATTTCGCAAATTTTTCTCTGAACTGAAAATTTGCGTAAAAACTCTCTGGAATTGCAGAATACGCTGAAAATTTGCATTCTAGCATAAAGGGACCTCGGGAATCCGATTTTTGCATTATTTTCAGCATTTGATGCCTATTTGTTTATGCCATTATTGTTTTTTGTATTTATTTACTGTTTTGGTTAATTGTAATTGTTTAAATTGCTTTTAGTCACTGAAATTAGCAGTAAAATTATGGAAAATGCATAGAAAATTATGAAACATTATGAGAATCTATTGTACCATTTATTTACCAGCAGTAAATAATTTCATGCATATTTACCAGAAGTAAACTTATTTATTCCATTCATCACATGTAGATGACTGGCATCACGAACCAGTAGTTCGAGGACCTTGCCCAGCGTGGCAAGAACTATCTGACGTGGGCATCTGATGTCAAGATAGTACTTGGAGCCAAGAAGCTCCGCGCGGCTATCGGGATTGGAGGACGGCACGACGCCAAACCCACACCTGAGGAGAATGATCAGGCACTTCATTTTCTTAGGCACCATCTCTGCATTACTCTCAAGAATGAGTATATGGCGGGGAAAAACGCGTTAGCACTCTGGACCGCACTCAAGAAGCGTTTTGAGAAGCTAAAGTACACCATTCTTCCTCAAGCAGAGCAAGAGTGGATCGGACTGAGGTTCGCCGACTTCAAGACGGTCGGGGAGTACAATTCTGCCTTGCACAAGATTTGTACCAATCTTCAACTATGTGAAAAGCAGATCACAGATGAGCAGAAGATCGAGAAGACCCTGTCCACCTTTCACCCCAATGCTGTTCAATTCGCCTGCAATTATCGTCAAGATGGCTACAAGAAGTACGCCGAATTGATTGATATAATGCAGGTCGCGGAGGCTCAGAACAAAATTCTCCGTAAGAATTACGTCACTCAGCCACCAGGTAGCTCCGCTGGCCGTGAAGCCAACGTTGGGAGTTATAAGGTACGAAAGCCCTTGATGAAAAGAAGGGGGGAGAAGGCTAGGGCCGTTGCCCAGAAAGGCAAGTCAGATGCTCCAAGTAACAAAAGGGCTAAGGAGAGTGGTAAAACCTATGGTCAGCATAACCAAGGTTGCTACAAGTGTAAATACCTTACTTTGCAGCATGTCATTGATGCCCACCAAGCCCAAAAGAAGAATGACAAAGGGCAGCCTAAAGCTTACTTTGCAGCGGTTGAGGGGGAGCATCTTGAGCAGTTGCCTGATTTGATGGAGGTTGAGTCCATCCCGGCAGCAGCACTCCCTTACGACCTAGAGGTTGAGTCCATCTAAAGCCACATCCATGATTTCTCTCGAAGAGAACATCACTTCTGAAAAGATAGCCGAAAAAGTCAATGATTTTCTAGTTGATTCCGTCTGATGCACAGAATGCATAAGACGTTAATTGTCATTTATTTTGTGTCGAATGGACAAATTAGCACTTGCATGGATGGTACTTTAGTTTTGTTTTTTCATGATGATTGGATGATTTTAGAATAATTCATTCATTTATTCAGTTTATGATGGCATAATATATTCTGATATTTGTGTATTTTATTTATGTGCTATATGTGTTCTAATACATATTAATAAAATACCTTATATTAGAGCACGTGTAGCGCCCTATGGAGGAAGTATGCCTTGCCGACAGTGGCCCAACGAATACCATCTTAAGAGAGACTAAGTATTTTCAGTCGATTCGTAAGAGCACTAGTAGCCTTAGACAATCGTCGGAAGCGATGCATGTATAATTGGTTCTAGAAGAGCCACAATTATACTACCAATGGGCACAACTTTGGTCATTGAAGAAGCCTTATTGTACCCAGAATCGACTAGAACTCTTCTAAGTTTTAAGGATATTTGCGCCAATGGTTTCCACGTTGAGACTGAAAAAGAGTATAGTAAGAAATACCTACTCATCACGAAGCGCGAAGCGAATGGCTAAAGGGTATTAGAAAAATTTCCTTCACTAGAAACTGGGCTATATTATACCAACTTTAAGATGCCTGCAGTGTACACTGTCCTTGTGGGACCCTGGAGTAGAAACTCCTGGACCCCCTGTGTATTACTGCACTAGTCCCAGATCAAAGCTAGTGCACACAGTTAAACAGATATGATACATAACCAACAACGCTTTATTACAATACTCGAGAGTACAGACCTCGAAGTCTTATTTACAAATGAGGTTTTAAGACCTCACACATACTGTAATACAATGAAGCAAAAGATAAATCGCGCGAAGTCCCATCAATACGCCACGGGCAATTGACTGGGGAAGAGAGACCTAGTCCTCTGGGAAGAATCCATCACAGCCGCAAGCGAAACAATAGTCGTAATCTCCTTCCTGAGCTTCAACCTCCTCTGAGAGTTATTTGGAAGTGTAGCGTGTGAGTACATAAAGTACTCTGCAAGTCTTGGGAAAAATGCATTAGATGAAGGGTTTCTCAAAGGAAGGTTATACGGTTCTTTTGCAGAAATCAGCGTTTTATTTCAAATTTACATACTTATCTCAAAAAGCAATTTATTAAACAGTTTATTTTTCAATAACTGAAACTAAATAAATAATTTAGTAAAGGTTTCATCCACCTACACTAACAACATAGACTATATCCGCCAAGATTTAAAATGAAGGTTAAATCCACCTGAACTGGTTACATTCACCAGACCAAAATCACGAGAGTTCCATCCATTCCCGAGTTTTACAAAACATTTTATTTTTAAATTCAAAACCAAAACTCTACCATGTGAATGCATTCCTTGCTCGCCCTTGACCGTGGGCACGGCTATTCGAATAGTTTATTACTCTGCAGAGTGTGTACAGCTTTACCCACAAGAGATAAATTATCTTAATAGTCAGCACGCTTCCTTTGGCATGAGACCCAGATAAAATATCACAAAGCTTTTCCCCTACTCTAGTCTAGTTATATACCACCCACTGAGGTTTCACCGCTGAAGGGTTAAATGCACCACAGTCAGAAGCCCCCTCTTGCGCCATGTGAGTACAGTAAATCCCTGTCCCTCACTTTGAATAACCAGTAAACCCCTGGTACCCATTTTCCAATGGTGACATATAAACTAAACTATTGTAGGTTAATTAGCTAGGTTGTACTCATTTTAACTTGTGGTTGTACGGGATTGCTCAGTTTGGACAAACACAAGCGTCGGTCCTTAAACGACTAGGGTGGATCATTTACAATCCCATTTTTCGTGCTAAACCACACCAGCCAAACATTCCATCCACCCTCATCAAATTTTACCTTAAACTTTATTTTTTATTTTTTTAAAATTTACAGTGATAACATCTATTACTTTTCAAACAAATCATTAAATCCAAAACACTCATTAACCATTTTTCCCATATGAGCATTTTTTTTATATTTATCAGCTAAACTAAGCATTTGCTAATATTCTAAATTCAACAATAGATAATACTAACTCATTTATGAGTCAAAGAATATTCTATGTTGACAAGGGTACATGATAAGCAATTTCCAAAGGAGGATATAACAAGCTTGGCATTTATCTAAATTTTCTAATATTAAATTATCACTTTATACAACATAGCCATGCAATTAATTTAAAATATTCATGAAATCATTTACAAAATTTGGGATCAAAATGGTCAAGGAGACTTGCCTTCTTGCAGTAAGCGAGGATCTTCCTGGAGTTGCTCTTGAAAATCTTCGGACAGATCGGATTCTACACGAGAAACGAGAAGAACTAAATAAATAAAATAAAATAAAAACTCAAAAATTAATAATGAATATACCAAATGAAAGTTTGGAATTTTAGATGAATTTAGAAATTTGAATGGGTCAATTTGGAGTTAAAATGAGAAAGATATGGCTTTTGGAAGTTTCAAAATAAAGAAAAAGGAAAAAGGATAATTTCTGGAATTAAGTTTATTCGGTAAATGAATTATGACGTCAGCAAGAATTATTTTTCTAAAGAAAAATTAGAATAATGACGTCAGCAAGAATTATAAAAATAAACCACAGAGACTGACGGGTGGGACCGGCCCACGGTGGACCGAGTCCACGGAATAAAGGCACGCAGCGCAAATACGACGCGCAAGCTAGGGTCGACGTGGCGCTACCGGTGCCGCCACGTGTCAACTGCTGATGTGGCTACTGACGTGGCTACCACGTGGCATCTGGGGGCGGATTTTGGCTGACGTGGCACGCCACGTGGCTGCTGACGTGGACTAGGGCTGACGTGGCACGCGCTGGTGCTGCCACATGGCTAGGGCTGAGCTGGCGACTCGGGCGCGGCGCAAATGAATCGGACGGCGGGTGCGCGCCACGCGGCGGATTCGAGGCTTCGCCGATCCGAGCGAACGTGGAGATGCGCTAACGCGGGGCGGACGACGTCCGACGGTGACGCTGCGGTCGGCTCGCGGGCGCTGGCGCCGCGCGACGCGATTGCGAGGCGAGGCGAGGGCGCGTCGGCGGGATCCAACGGCGGAGGAGGGGACGCGTGGCGCGAGCTGGTGCCTCGCATCTCCGATCTTGGACGGACGGCGTGGATGCGGGGACGCGGAGGCGGGAAGGCGAGGATGGATGACGATGGCCCGGGCTCGCTGCGGCGAGGCGCCGCGCGGACGCGAGCGCGCGCGCGCGCGACGCGACGCGGCGGTGCGACCGAGGAGCGGTGCGACGCGCGTGTCGGGCGCAGGACCGAGGGGCGGAGCGAGCGACGGAGACGGCGGAGGAACTCACCGGCGGCGACGAAAACATTCTGCGACAACGCGAAAACCCGGCGGCGATGACGCACGCGAGGAGAAGGAGCAAGAGGAAAGACGCGAAGGGCGAGAAGGCTCCCCGGGGAGATATTTTTATACGTTGCAGAGGGAGAAACGACCGCACGAGCTCGCCAGAGTAAACGCAGACATTTCCCTCTCCAACCGGCGGAAACGGGCGACAACTCGAGGGAAAACGGCTGCTAATGAACGCGCACGACGAGCGGGTGCTTCGGGGCCATTAATGGCGGACCGAAACGGCCGGGAGAAGCGGAAACGGAAGCTCAGGGGCGGTGCGCGTTAATGGCGACGGCGCGCGGAGGAAGAAACGGCGAGGACGATGGCCTGACAGGTGGGGCCCACCTGTCGGCGAGAGGGAGAGAGAGACAAGCGGCGGATGGGCGACTTAAGAAATTCCTGGGGAGATTTTAGACTTAAGAAAAATATTTTCAACTTATATTGATATTAATTTTTAGTTTTAAACAGAAACTTTAATTCTGAAAAAATCCAAATAATTTGAATTAATTAATTTAAAATTAGTCTTTCCAAATAAAAGCAAAAATTTGGGATGTTGCAGTCCTGAAGACAGTATTTAGAAGCTCTGAACTATTCTGTCTCTAGCATGACAGATTAGGCCACCCAGGTCTTAGGATGATGAGAAATATAATTAACAATTCTCACGGGCGTAATATTAATGTGAAAAATTTCCCAATCATGAAGATTTTGTGTGCCCTGCATGTGCCACCGGGAAATTAATTACTAGACTCTCCACTCTGAAAGTGAAAGATGAAATCTCTGCATTCATGGAACGCATCTAGGGAGATATTTTGCGGTCCTATTCAGCACATCTCAGGGTCATTTAGGTATTTCATGGTGCTCATTGATGCTTCCTCAAAATGGTCATATATGGGCTTTATTATCCACAAGAAACCATGCTTTCGCCAAATTGATCTCGCAGATCATTCGCATCAGAAATATATTCCCTGCTCATCGCATCAAGTCCATTAGAATTTACTTCAAAGGTATTTGATGATTATTGCACAGCGATAGGGATTGCAGTTGAGCATTCGGTACCGTATGTCCATACCCAGAATGGTTTGGCAGAAGTTTTAATCAAAAGAATTAAATTTATTGCCTGACCCCTTTTGCAGAATTGTAATTTACCAGCTACATTTTGGGAATACGCAGTCCTCCATGCAGCGAATCTCATCAACTTCAGACCTTCGGCATACAACATCTATTCATCTATGCAACTAGCGCAAGGGTCACCACCGAAAATTTCTTATCTCAGGAGATTTGGATGCAAGGTTTATGTACCTATACCCCCTCCGCAGCGAACTACAATGGGTCCTCTCCGTAAGACTGGGATATACGTTGGTTATGAGACTGCATCCATAATCAGGTATTTGGAACCCATATCGGGAGATTTCCATACTGCCCGCTTCGCTGACTGTATTTTTGATGAGGATAATTTTCCGACATTAGGGGGAGGAAATCAACCCTTTGATGAAAAATATCGAGAAATTACGTGGGAAGGCACGAGAATTCCTGCACATGACCCACGCACTAGCGAAACTGAAAAAGAGGTCCAGAAGATCATCGATTTGCAAGTATTAGCAAATCAACTGCCTGATCACTTTAGTGATTTGAAGAGCGTGACTAAGTCGCATGTGCCTGCACGCAATGCACCGGAGAAGGCTGAAATTCCAACGAGAATTGAAGGTATCCCTAATCCTGTCCAGAAGCCTCAGAATAAAAGGACGAGAACTCTGACTCCTCGAATCCAAAGTAACCAGGGACGCCTGGTGAAAAAAGAGAAGAAGGACTTATCACAACCGATCATCGAAGTCCCTCAGAATGAGAAGGGGAACCAGTTAAGACCTGGCATAAGTATGACACCTCCAGAAGAGGGCATACCGGATCTGAATATCCCCGTCGGCATGGATGTGTGCGCACACATCGGAGCCGAAAAACTAAAAGGACTTGCCACCGTAATTGAGAAAAGCGATACGCAAGGTGAAGCTCCAAAAGAAGCAATCGCTCCAGAAGAAACAACTCATGAAGAAATAGCTATAAATTATGTGCACCCGGGAGAGTACCTGAACAGGACAACAGCTAGTATCGATATCTACTTCGCAAATAAAATTACCACAATCATTGATCTTGATCCTGAGCCTGCATCGCTCACTGAATGTAAGAAAAGATCAGATTGGGAAGATTGGAAGAAGGCAATAGCAACTGAATTTCTATCTCTGAACAAAAGAGAGGTGTTTAGGCCCGTATGCCGCACACCTCCCCATGTGCACCCTGTAGGGCACAAGTGGATATTTGTTCGAAAGAGGAATGAAAGAAACGAAGTAGTGAGACACAAAGCAAGGCTAGTAGCCCAAGGTTTCACTCAACGTTCTGGAGTTAATTACGAAGAAACCTACTCCCCAGTTATGAGTGGAATTACCTTTAGATATTTGATCTCAATGGCAGTGAACTTAAATTTAGAAATAAAATTGATGGATGTTGTGACTGCATACCTTTATGGTAACTTGGATTCGGAGATTTATACGAAAGTCCCTGAAGGAATTCATCTCCCGAACCAAGACAGAGCAAATAGAAATATGTACAGTGTGAAGCTTAGAAAGTCCCTGTATAGACTAAAGCAATCTGGCAGAATGTGGTATAATCGCTTAAGCGAATTTATCTGTAAGAAAGGCTACACGAACAATGAAGACTGTCCTTGTGTATTTATACGGCGATCCTAGAATGGATTCTGTATAATCTCAGTGTATGTAGATGATCTGAACATCATTGGGACAGTGGAAGATATAAAAGAAATAAGCTCCTACTTGGAGTCAGAGTTTGAAATGAAAGATTTGGGCAAGACCAAGTTCTGCTTAAGCCTGCAGCTTGAGCATGTCTCTGGAGGAGTCTTGGTACATCAGTCGACCTACACCCAGAAGGTGCTAGAAAGATTCGGCTTTGAGAATGCATTCCCATCAAAAGTACCGATGATCGGGAGATTTTTACAGCAAGAAAAAGATCCTTTCCGACCTAGGGAAGAGGGGGAGGAAGTCCTCGGACCGGAATTCCCATACTTGAGTGCAGTGGAAGCACTCATGTACTTAGCAAACTACACTAAACCGGACATCGCATTTGCCGTGAACCTCTTAGCAAGGTACAGTGCAGAACCCACCAAAAGGCATTGGCAGGGCATAAAAGACATCTTTCGATACCTCCAAGGGAGCAAGGACCTTGGATTGTTCTATAGAAAGAATCAAGATCTGAACTTGATTGGCTATACAGATGCTGGGTACCTGTCTGACCCGCATACCGTAAAGTCACAAACAGGCTATGTATTCCTGTGTGGTGGAACTGTAATTTCCTGGAAATTGTCTAAGCAAAGCATTGTAGCTACCTCGACGAATCACTCAGAAATAATAGCACTGTATGAAGCCGCACGTGAATGCGCTTGGCTACGCCGAATGGTTCACCACATCCAGCAGTCATGTGGGATGAATATTGTGCAAACCCCACAATTATCTATGAAGATAATGCCGTTTGCGTTGCACAAGTACAAACGGGCTATGTGAAGAGTCATCTCACAAAGCATAGCAATCACAAGTTCTTCTATGCTCATGAATTGAAAAAGATGGACGATATTAAAGTACTGCATATAAGTCTTGTGAAAATCTAGCAGATTTATTCACAAAGTCACTCCCTGCATCTAGTTTTGCAAGGTGCGTGCGAGGGATTGGTATAATAAGACTTAGAGAAGTACAGAATTCAGGGGGAGAATTCTATCAAGCCCGCTAGTGAATCATGATTTTGAAGATCAAATACCCAAAGAATAAAAGTCTTGAAGATTAAATGATGTTGGGTGAATTGTACTCTTTTTCCCTTGACGAGTTTTCCTGAAGTTTCTCGACCAAGGTTTTTAATGAGGCAATTCGTGCATCGCAGCATAACATGCATCATGTACTTTTTCTTCAAATTTTTTCCCACTGGGTTTTATGGAGTTTTAATGAGGCATGAGTATGTCGGGTGAGTACCTAAGGGGGAGTGTTAGGAAACCAGGACTCTTAGTTTAAAAGAGTCCTTATCTGAAGTGGGTACCTCACCACCCCCTATAAATAGAGAGCCATATGGCTGATTTTGTACATACAATGCAATTGAAGCAATAAAGAAAGACTAGGAGTTCTATCTACCTCTCTGTGTTCAATCTATTATTTTATCGTCTTCTGTGATTGATTTATTCTTGTTCTAAGTAAAGGAATTGCTCGGACTGATCGCCAGCGAGGGTTCCTCAACAGAAATAACTCCTGGCCCCATTGCATTGTTTTCAGGGACCCATCTTCTAGTACAAGAAAGCAACCACTCACTCATGATTGAGACTCCGGAAGAGGAGAGTCAGATTTTGAGGTCATAGAACGAAAGCTGCATGTACAAATAGCTAGATAGAGTAGAGTTATTTATGCCAGGATAAATTTTATGGTATGGCAAAGTTCTTGGTGAAAACAATGTCAAGGAATAACCAGGTATTTATATTTATGTGTGATAGGTTTATACAAGTAAAAACATTGAGCCATCTTATTAATATATTAATCTGTTTATTAATTTGTACCGTTCGTGCAACTTCTTCATCTTACGGTCCATCAGCCTGGGCAATTCCTCACCAGCGAGGGTAAAAACATTGATCCTATTAGGAAACTAGGATATGGCTCCCGTTTAAACGGATCCTATCTCTCGTTTAAACGCGTCCTTATCTCTAGTGGGCACCTCACCACCCCCTATAAATAGAGAGCCATATGACCAATTTTGTACACCCCAATGCATATGAACCAATAAAGAAAGACCAGGAGTTCTCACTACCTCTCTGTGTTCAATATATTATTCTGTGTTTCTGTGATTGATTCGTTCTTGTTCTAAGCAGAGGAATCGCTCGGACTGGTCGCCAGCGAGAGTTCCTCAACACGTTATCAGCACGACTACGCTCCGGTCAACGAGGTAATCATCGAAGCACAGATTGAATTTTCTAGATCGCTTTTGAATTTGCTTTTCATTCGCATTCTAGATTTATTTTGTCTACGGTGCAAATTCGCCGTAATTTACCGCGAGCCAACCTGAAGTCGCCGGCACAATGTCGATCGGTAAATTGCACGAAAAGGTGGATGTCGATTGCACTGTAGATTGATCTACCGCGAGCAGACCCGAAGTCGCCGGCGAATCCGTCGATCGGTAGATCACACACATTAAAAATTTTTGCATCTGTTCTTCTTGTTCGAATGCATGACATCACAGATTGCACAAAGAAAAAGACATTCACGCACTGGCTGCCGGCCTGCCGACCATCGCCTCCCGCACGAGGCGCCGTCGCACCCGCATGTGCGCACCGGCCCCCGCACGGGTCGTCGGCATCGTTGTAGTCGCCTCGGCCTGACCGCTACGCGCCCGCATGGTGCCGCCCGTCACCTTTGGCCCAGCCCCGCACAACCGCCGTCACTACTCGCCTGTGCGCGCCGCCTCTGGCCCGGCACCGCATGGCCACTAGGCCGACCACCTCCCATGCCCCGAACGGCGCGCCGCCTCGCCGGCCTCAGCTTCACGCGTCGCGCCTGCACGCGCTTGCGCAACCCGCGCCTGGCCTCCTCGCGTCGCGCCTCGCATGGCACCGCCGCCGGCCCGGCACACGCGCCCCGCATAGCGCTATCGCTGGCCTCGCCACCGTCGCCCGCAGCGGCCTCCCCGCGCCCAAACAACCGACGCCGCCCACCGCAGTGCGCCGTCGCTCCCCGCACGGGCGGCCACCGCTCCCACCGCTGCCGCGGCCTCAGGCCGCCGTCACACGCCGCTCGAAGCGCCGCCGTCTAGCCTCGGCGGCTCCGCCCGCCGCCCGAAGCGGCGCCTCCCTGGCTGCCCGCATGCGGCTGCCGACCCTGCTCGGCCGGGGTAGCCACGCCGAAAGCGCTGCGCCACCGCCGGGCCTGGCCCAGCTCCCGCCCGCTTGTGCCGCTACTGCCACCTGGCCCGGCCGCCCGCTTGCGCCTCCCGGCCAGCAGCCGCCCCCGCCGCCCACGCGCGTGTGCGCCTGGCCACCGCCGCCAATTGGTATGGGGGTAGGGGGAAACCCTACCCCAGGTTTTGGTTTTGCCCGGTGGGCCGGCCGAGAAAATGGGCCGGGAATTCGGCCCGGCCGAGAGAAAAAAAAGGGGGAGGGGAGGCCCGAATGGGAGGGGGCAGAAGATTTGCAGAAAATACCCTAAAAATTCTAGAAAATACGTAAATTTTCTCTGAATTGAAAATTTTACGTATAGACCCCCAGAAAATGCAAAATTTGCTGAAAATTTGTATTCTAGCATAAAAGGGTCTCAGGAACCCGAATTTTGCATTATTTTCAGCATTTGAAGCTTATTTATTTATGCCATTATTGTTTTATACATTTTCTGCATTTATTTACTATTTTGATTAATTGTAATTATTTAATTGCTTTTAATCACTGAAAATTAGTAGTAAATTATGGAAAATGTATATAAAAAATTTTTTCTTGAAACATTACGAGAATTTATTGTACCATTTATTTACCTGCAGTAAATAATTTCATGCATGTTTACCTGAAGTAAAATTATTTGTTCCATTCATCACATGTAGATGACTGGTATCACGAACCGGGAGTTCGAGGAGCTTGTCCAGCATGGCAAGAACTATCTGACGTAGGCATCCGATGTTGAGATAGTACTTGGAGCCAGGAAGCTCCGTGCAGCTATTGGAATTGGCGGACGGCATGACGCCAAACCTACACCTGAGGAAAATAAAAAGGCATTTCATTTCCTCAGACACCACCTCTGCATTACTCTAAAAAATGAGTATATGGCGGAGAAAAGCGCTAGCACTCTGGACCGCACTCAAGAAGCGGTTTGAGAGGCTAAAGTACACCATTCTTCCTCAAGCAGAGCAGGAGTGGATCAGACTAAGGTTTGCCGATTTCAAGATTTGTCGGGAGTACACCGCCTCGCACAGAATTTGTACCAATCTTCAACTCTGTGGCAAGCAGATCACAGATGAGCAGAAGATTGAGAAGACCCTGTCCACCTTTCAACCCAATGCTGTACAGTCCACCCGCAACTATCGTCAAGACGGCTACAAGGAGTACGCCGAATTGATTGATATGATGCAGGTTGCGGAGGCTCAGGACAAACTTCTCCGCAAGAACTACGCCTCTCGGTCACCAGCTCTCACGCCGTGAAGCCAACGCTGGAAGCTACAAGGTGCGAAAGCCCTTGATGAAAAGATGGGGAAAGAAGGGTAAGACCGTTGCCCAGAAAGGCAAGTCAGATGCTCCAAGTGACAAAAGGGCTAAGGAGAGTGGCAAACCTTATGGCCAGTAGAACCAAGGTTGCTACAAATGTGGCAAGTGGGGGCATTGGTCGCGGATCTGTAAAGCACCGTAGCATGTCATTGATGCCCACCAAGCCCAGAAGAAGAATGGCAAAGTGCAGCCTGAAGCTCATTTTGCAGCTGTTGAGAGGGAGCATCATGAGCCGCTGCCTGATATGATGGAAGTTGAGTCCATTCCGGCAGCAGCACCCCCTTACGACCTAGAGGCAGCCACCTCCATGATTTCTCTCGAAGAGAACATCACTCCTGAAAAGATAGCCGAAGAAGTCAATGACTTTCTAGTTGAGTCCGTCTGATGCACAGAATGCATGAGACGTTAATTGTCATTTATTTTGCTGCATTAAATGGACAAGTTAGATCTTGCATGGATGGTACTTTAATTTTATTTTCTCGTGATGGTTGGATGATTTTGGAATAATTCATTCATTTATTCAGTTTACAATGGCATGATATGTTCTAATATTTGTGTATTTTATTTATGTGCTGTATGTATTCTAATACATATTAATAAAATACCTTATATTAGAGCACGTGTGACGCCCTATAGAGGAAGTATGTCTTACCGACAGTGGTACCACGAATACCATCTTAAGAGAGACTAAGTATTTTCAGTCGATCCGTAAGAGCAATGGCAGCCTTACAACAATCGTCGGAAGCGATGCATGTATAATTGGTTCCGGAAGAGCCACAATTATACTTCCCATGGGCACAACTTTGGTCATTGAAGACGCATTGTTGAGGGGGAGCTCCGATGTCGAGATAGTACTTGGAGCCAGGAAGCTCCACGCAGCTATTTGAATTGGTGGACGGCATGACGCCAAACCTACACCTGAGGAAAATGATCAGGCACTTCATTTCCTCAGACACCACCTCTGCATTACTCTCAAAAATGAGTATATGGCGGAGAAAAGCGCTAGCACTCTGGACCGCACTCAAGAAGCGGTTTGAGAGGCTAAAGTACACCATTCTTCCTCAAGCAGAGCAGGAGTGGATCGGACTAAGGTTTGCCGATTTCAAGACGGTCGGGGAGTACAATTCTGCCTTGCACAGAATTTGTACCAATCTTCAACTCGTGGCGCGCATCACGATGAGCGTAAGATTGAGAAGTCCCCGCCCACCTTTCACCCCAATGTTTATACAGCCCACTCGCAACTATCGTCAAGACGGCTACAAGGAGTACGCCGAATTGATTGATATGATGCAGGTTGCGGAGGCTCAGGACAAACTTCTCCGCAAGAACTACGCTCTCACCACCGGACACCTCTGACCGTGAAGCCAACGCTGAAGCTACAAGGTGCGAAAGCCCTTGATGAAAAGAAGGGAAAGAAGGGTAAGACCGCTGCCCGTAAAGGCAAGTCGATGCTCCAAGTGACAAAAGGGCTAAGGAGAGTGGCAAACCTTATGGCCAGTAGAACCAAGGTTGCTACAAATGTGGCAAGTGGGGGCATTGGTCGCGGATCTGTAAAGCACCGCAGCATGTCATTGATGCCCACCAAGCCCAGAAGAAGAATGGCAAATGGCAGCCTGCAGCTCACTTTGCAGCTGTTGAGGGGGAGCATCATGAGCCGCTGCCTGATATGATGGAAGTTGAGTCCATTCCGGCAGCAGCACCCCCTTACGACCTAGAGGCAGCCACCTCCATGATTTCTCTCGAAGAGAACATCACTCCTAAAAAGATAGCCGAAGAAGTCAATGACTTTCTAGTTGATTCCGTCTGACGCACAGAATGCATGAGACGTTAATTGTCATTTATTTTGCATTAAATGGACAAGTTAGATCTTGCATGGATGGTACTTTAATTTTATTTTCTCGTGATGGTTGGATGATTTTGGAATAATTCATTCATTTATTCAGTTTACAATGGCATGATATGTTCTAATATTTGTGTGTTTTATTTATGTGCTGTATGTATTCTAATACATATTAATAAAATACTTTATATTAGAGCACGTGTGACGCCCTATAGAGGAAGTATGTCTTACCGATAGTGGTACCACGAATACCATCTTAAGAGAGACTAAGTATTTTCAGTCGATCCGTAAGAGCAATGGCAGCCTTACAACAATCGCTGGAAGCGATGCATGTATAATTGGTTCCGAAAGAGCCACAATTATACTTCCCATGGGCACAACTTTGGTCATTGAAGACGCATTATTGTACCTAGAATCGACTCGAACTCTCTTAAGTTTTAAAGATATTCGCGCCAATAGTTTCCACGTTGAGACTGAAGAAAAGTACAGTAAGGAATATGTAGGACCGAAATAGCAACAGAGGGGGGTGATTGTCGCTCTAAAAACGCCTCTGAAAATTTGTACACTTAATTTTTCAAAAAGATGCAGAATAAAGCAACTCACAGAAAATTAATTTTGAACTGTGTGCAACAGAGTAAAAGATTGGGACGCATGCAGTACTAAAAAATTCAGCATAAATCAGAGATTAACCAGTAAAAATTTCAGCTAAAAATAAAGATGTTTGAACTGCATGCAAATTACTTGAAAAACAGAAAAAGAAAAATAAGAGAGCAATAGAGCTTTGAAACTTCAAGTCTGGTTGACGCTGATTTTTTTTTCTTGCTGCACCAAATCAAAAGATGTGAAAAGCTACTGGTGGCAGAAACAAAGTAGCAATGGCACAGAGCCCAGAACCTGGCCGAGAGCTTTTGCAGCAAAGGAGGGACAGCACACAAAGAAACCAACCACAGCTGCTACCAAAAGAACAATCACGAAGAGCTGTAGTCAACCGAAACCTACAGATTGAGAGGCTGCACATGCACCAACATCCTAGCAGTCTGAACCAAAATACAGCTGGCCAACAAACAATAATACTTGGAACTGCTGCTGTTGAACAGAGAGTACTGCAAAGGGGCGGCAGTGACAGGTTCTACCGAGTAAAATACTTCCTCTCTGGCCGAGACTAGTAACAGCAGAAAGACTTGGGAACAACCATAAACCAGCAGACTACCACCACCAAAAACAGCAGCAAACTGCAAGGGAAAGAGAGACAAGCTGCTGTCCAAAGAACCGAAAAACTCACAAAAACTGAGTTCTACAGGCTGCAGTCAAAGAATAGCAAGATTAGAGGACTGCTGCACCTAGAGACCAAAAATAGTACTCTGAAAAACATAAAATCTGCACTCAAACCTTGCAAACAGCCGAAAGGAGGATATGCAATAAATTTTGGCTGCTTCTCACAGGAACTTGAAAGAGACTAGAAAATAAACAATATCCTTACTCTTGATCAACAAGCAACTCAGCAAGAAGTGAATCAAGAAAACATGCATGCTCTTTGGGATTATACGGGTCAACGGACCTTGAGACAATCTCCCGACATAGAGCAATAAACAGCGAAATTGATTCGATGCTTTCGGGATGAGATAGCCAAGGTGGCTTTGAATATATCCCCAGTTCAAAGCATATATATATATAGAGCAACTATAACAAGAACATTAAATAAAATAACAACGAAGCAATCTATGAATTACGATAATGAAGAACTGAAAATAACTTCATAAAACATAAAATCTTCATATTGAGACGAAGAGCGATGAAAGATTATAACAACTGAATGTTTACATCACTCTTCCATGTCTCATCCAAGAACACACACAAGGAGAGAATAGAACCCTAGAACTTGCAAAAATATTTCTCTCCCAAGAGCACAAGCATTAGAAAACCCTAATACTCATACCCATTTCTCTTTCTCTCTCTCTCTCAAGGTGCACTTCTCCACCTAGAGAGCACCTCTATTTATAGCCTTCACTAATGGGTTTTACAAGCCTACTTTACCCATTAGGTCACACCAACTCTCCACTAATGGGTTTACACATCATTTTACCCATTAGGTCACACCACCTCTCCACTAATGGATCATTTCCAAATAAAATCCGCTTCCTTTTGTGCAGCCTTGCGCATTTACCAAAATACCCCTCCTACACCTTCCTGGAAGCTTCCTTGTGTCTTGCCGCGCACGCCTCGCAGCCACTTCGAGTCCTCGTCGTCTTCGACACAACCCGACCGCTCTGACCTCAGCACCGCCTGTGCCTAGTCCGGTCACCCGTGTCTCGCCACGACTCTGTCTCAAAGTCTTGCAGTCATCACCGACAAGAAAACACATTACATAGTACTGCACAAAATGATATAATCAAATATTTGCATCGGTAATTAGCACAAAAATGCCCGGAACAAACTTAGACTTTATAGGACACGTGTCAATTACTCATCACACAACTGGGGTTACTTCCACATGGTCTCTCAGAATACCTACTCATCACAAAGCGCGAAGAGAATGGCAAAAGGGTATTAGAAAAACTTCCTTCACTAGAAACTGGGCTATATTATACCAACATTAAGGCGCCTGCAGCGTGCACACCGCCCCAAGATATTCGAAGCTCGAACTATTCTGTCTCTGGCATGACAGATTAGGCCACCCAGGTCTTAGGATGATGAGAAATATAATTAACAATTCCCACGGGCATAATATTAATGTGAAGAATTTCCCGAATGCTTAAGATTTTGTGTGCCCTGCATGTGCCACCGGGAAATTAATCACTAGACCCTCCACTCTGAAAGTGAAGGATGAAGTCCCTGCATTCTTGGAACGCATCCAGGGAGACATTTGCGGTCCTATCCAGCCCATCTCAGAGCCATTTAGATATTTCATGGTGCTCATTGATGCTTCCTCAAAATGGTCATATGTGGGTTTATTATCCACAAGAAACCATGCTTTCGCTAAATTGATCTCGCAGATCATTCGCATCAGAAATGTGTTTCCTGATCATCGCATCAAGTCCATTAGAATGGACAATGCAGGATAATTTACTTCAAATGCATTTGATGATTATTGCATGGCGATGGGGATTGCAGTTGAGCATTCGGTACCGCATGTCCATACCCAGAATGGTTTGGCAGAGGCATTGATCAAGAGAATTAAATTTATTGCCCGACCCCTCTTGCAGAATTGTAATTTACCAGCTACATGTTGGGAACACACAGTCCTACATGCAGCGAATCTTATCAACTTTAGACCTTCGGCATACAACATCCATTCACCTATGCAACTAGCGCAAGGGTCACCACCGAAAATTTCTCATCTCAGGTGGGTTGGATGCAAGGTTTATGTACCTATACCCCCTCCGCAGCGAACTGCAATGGGCCCTCTTCGTAAGACTGGGATATACGTTGGTTATGAGACTGCATCCATAATCAGGTATTTGGAACCCATGTCGGAAGATTTGCATACTGCCCGCTTCGCTGATTGCATTTTTGATGAGGATAATTTTCTGACATTAGGGGTAGGAAATCAACCCGTTGATGAAAAATGTCGGGAAATTACGTGGGAAGCCACGGGAATTCCTGCACATGACCCGCGCACTAGTGAAACTGAAAAAGAGGTCCAGAAGATCATCGACTTACAAGCATTAGCAAGCCAACTGTCCGATCACTTTAGTGATTTGAAGAGCGTGACTAAGTCGCATGTGCCTGCACGCAATGCACCGGAGTGGTTTGAAATACCAAAGAAAATTGAAGGTATCCCTAATCCCGTCCAGAGGCCTCAGAATAAAAGGACGAGAACTCCGGCTCCTCGAATCCAAAGTAACCGGGGACGCCTGGCGAAAAAAGGATAAGAAGGACTTATCACAGCCGATCACCAAAGTCCCTCTGAATGAGAAGGGGAGTCAGTTGAGACCTGGCACAAGTATGACACCTCCAGTAGAGGACATACCGGATCTGAATATCCCCGTCGGTATGGATGTGTGCGCACACATCGGAACAGAAAAACTAAAGGGACTTGCCACCGCAATTGAACGAAGCAAAGCGCATGCTGAAGCTCCAGAAGAAGCAACTCATGAAGAAATAGGTATAAATTATGTGCACACGGGAGAGTCCCTGAACAGGACAACAGCCAGTGTTGATATCTACTTCGCAAAGAAAATTGCCACAATCATTGATCTTGATCTCGAGCCTGCATCGCTCGCTGAATATAAGAAAAGATCAGATTGGGAAGATTGGAAGAAGGCAATAGCAACTGAATTGCTATCTCTGAACACAAGAGAGGTTTTTGGGCCCGTATGCCGCACACCTCCCCATGTGCACCCTGTAGAGTACAAGTGGGTATTTGTTCGAAAGAGAAATGAAAGAAACGAAGTAGTGAGATACAAAGCAAGGCTGGTAGCACAAGGTTTCCCTCAACGTCCTGGAGTTGATTATGAAGAAACATACTCCCCAGTCATGAGTGGAATTACCTTTAGATACTTGATCTCAATGGCAGTGAACTTGAATTTAGAAATAAAATTGATGGATGCTGTGACTGCATACCTTTATGGTAACTTGGATTCGGAGATTTATATGAAAGTCCCTGAAGGAATTCATCTCCCGAACCAAGACAGAGCAAATAGAAATCTGTACAGTGTGAAGCTTAGAAAGTCCCTGTATGGACTAAAGCAATCTGGCAGAATATGGTTTAATCGCTTAAGCGACTTTCTCTGTAAGAAAGGCTACACGAACAATGAAGACTGTCCTTGTGTATTTATACGGTGATCCCAGAATAGATTCTGTATAATCTCAGTGTACGTAGATGATCTGAACATCATCGGGACAGCGGAAGATATAAAAGAAGTAAGCTCCTACTTGGAGTCAGAGTTTGAAATGAAAGATTTGGGCAAGACCAAGTTCTGCTTAAGCCTGCAGCTTGAGCATGTCCCTAGAGGAGTCTTGGTATATCAGTCGACCTACACCCAGAAGGTGCTAGAAAGATTCGGCTTTGAGAAAGCATTCCCATCAAAAGTACCGATGATCGGGAGATCTTTACAGCAAGAAAAAGATCCTTTCCGACCTAGGGAAGAGGGGGAGGAAGTCCTGGGACCGGAATTCTCATACTTGAGTGCAGTTGGAGCACTCATGTACTTAGCAAACTGCACTAGACCGGATATTGCCTTTGCCGTGAACCTGTTAGCAAGGTATAGTGCAGGGCCCACCAAAAGGCATTGGCAGGGCAAAAAGGATATCTTCCGATATCTCCAAGGTAGCAAGGACCTTGAATTATTTTACAGAAAGAATTAAGATCTGAATTTGATTGGCTATGCAGATACTGGGTACCTGTCTGACCCGCATACCATAAAGTCACAAACAGGCTATGTATTCCTGTGTGGTGGAACTGTAATTTCCTGAAAATTGTCTAAGCAAAGCATTGTAGCTATCTCGACGAACCAGTCAGAAATAATAGCGCTGTATGAAGCCGCATGTGAATGCGCTTGGCTACGCCGAATGGTTCACCACATCCAGCAGTCATGTGGGATGAACATTGTGTAAACCCCCACAATTATCTATGAAGGTAATACCGCTTGCGTTGTAAAAGTACAAACGGGCTATGTGAAGAGTCATCTCACAAAGCATAGCAACCACAAGTTCTTTTATGCTCATGAATTGCAAAAGATGGACGAGATTAAAGTACTGCATACTAAGTCTTGTGAAAATCTAGCAGATTTATTCACAAAGTCACTCCCCGCATCTAGCTTTGAAAGATGCGTGCGAGGGATCGGTATGATGAGACTTAGAGAATTGCAGAATTCAGGGGGAGAATTCTCTCAAGCCCGTTAGTAAATCTTGATCCTGAAGATCAAGTACCCAAAGAATAAAAGTCCTGAAGACTAAATGAAGTTGGGTGAATTGTGCTATTTTTCCCTTGACGAGTTTTCCTGAAGTTTCTCGACCAAGGTTTTTAATGAGGCAATTCGTACAATCGCAGCATAACATGCATCATGTACTCTTTCTTCAAATTTTTTCCACTGGGTTTTTATGGAGTTTTAACGAGGCATAAGCATGTTGAGTGAGTGCCCAAGAGGGAGTATTAGGAAACTAGGATATGGCTCCCGTTTAAACGGATCCTATCTCTCGTTTAAACGCGTCCTTATCTCTAGTGGGCACCTCACCACCCCCTATAAATAGAGAGCCATATGGCCAATTTTGTACATCCCAATGCATATGAAGCAATAAAGAAAGACCAGGAGTTCTCTCTAGCTCTCTGTGTTCAATCTATTATTCTGTGTTTTCTGTGATTGATTCGTTCTTGTTCTAAGCAGAGGAATCGCTCGGACTGGTCGTCAGCGAGAGTTCCTCAACAGATTCATCAGCCTGGGCAATGGCCATGCGCATGCAAGCAGTTGCAGTTTCTCAGAAAAATAGTTTCCGAGATTTTTATTCATTACAAGCAGCACAGAATTAAGGAGGAGGGATCAGGTACTTATTGCATGCATGCATGTCTAGTTCAGGGGCGCGGTAGCACGTAGAAACCCACTGCGTTGAGGTGATGGTCGTTACAGCGGACGAAGAAGGCAGCCACCTTTGTGTTCAGCAAACTGAAAGCATCTCCGCTAGCCGGATCCCCGAACGGTCCGTACTCTTCGTTGTTGGTGGCGACTTTCAGGGAAGAGATGTACCCATCACCACTAGTAGTTGTACCGACCGTGCCCACGATCTTTTTCACGTACTCCCCCGGTTTTACCTCGATCTGCACGTACGTGTGTGTACGTATATTAACATTAATTGAAGCATGTAATTAACATTGAAGCTAGGACGTCGTACCTGATGATGATGACCAGCTGCGACGCCCCACACACCGAAGTTGAGCTTTCTGTGGTTGTTGTCGACGGAAGTGAAGCGGATGCCTTTGATGACCCCACCGCTACGTGCGCCGTCCCTTGAGCTCCAAATTTCGACCTTGGTAAGGCTCCTCGGCTTGTAGCTGTGGTCGATGTCCCTGTCAGTACCTCCTCGCCCACCGAACGGCCCAACCTTCACCGCGTCCTTCAGCTTGCTCGAAATTTCGATATTCGTTGTCTGCAGCATGCACCGATTAGCTAGCTAGCATCTAATTTACCCGCCGTTTTAGCTAGCTTCAGAACCATATATGCAGGAAAGCGTTAAGCTCTTTGTTTTTCTTCTTCTTCTTCTTCTTCTTCTTCTTCTTTTTAAAAATAGTTTCCCGACCCTCTATAATTTAAACACCACTATCAACAAGCAATACAAGGAGCATTTGATCGTCCAAAATATGGCCTATCTAGCTACCAAAACGACAAGCACTCGCAAATCAAAATAATAGATTATCGTAAATGCACATCTAGCAATTAATATAGATGATCGTGAATGGAAAGCAAACCTACCATTGATCCTTCTCTAGCTAGCTGGTGATGGATCTGCTTGTGTTTGTTTTGCAGGGAAGCTGGTGATGATGATCGAAATGCTTCCGGCCTATTTATAGAGCCCCATCCACCGAGCAAGTCCGAAGGCCAGCTAGCTATGTGTTAGAATACGATTAAATAAAATCTAGTAGCTATGGGGTATTCCTCCTCTTGTTCTGATATTTGCTCAACAAACAATTATCAGTACAAAATTATACTCCAATCAGAGACATTAATGCGTACAAGCTATGTCAAAGAAGTGACTGTCCTATTTGTTTCTTTTGCATAAAGCGAGTTCCCAATTGCAATAGATATAGTAATTTGTAAAGAGAAATTAGCAGCCCCACCAGCCACCAACTGACCCTCTCTTTTTTTGTCCTAAAGATGGCTTTTACAAAGGTGCTAGCTGTTCAGGAATTGACGAACCTAATCATTTGTATACAAGATATATATACGCTACTGCGTAAAATAAAACAACGCTCTCTCTAATCAATCACTAGTGAGTTGTCACCTAACAAGCTTTTGGTTATATCTTCATTTTCCCGTTATTTTCTTATCATTTTATCACGCAGCGTAACGAATTGTTGAAGTGCATGTGCGTCATTGCTTACTGGACAGCGTGGCTGCGGCACATCGGGCCGTCGTGTTTCGAATCCGAGGTGACAGCCTCGATCCTTGGTCGAAAGGGTGCGCATCGCGAAGGAATCGGCCGCAGTCACCTCGGATTGTGCATGGTGCCTGGCGAGCACGGCATTTCTAGTTGCCAGTAAAAGAATTGTTTAGCCTCGCTCTCACTCCTTTCAGTTTTTTTTCAACTTCAACTTCTAACTTCAGCTTTTTTTTCACTATTCAGTAATTCATCTTTTTTTATTTTTTTAGATATTTTGGACTTTTTTTGTATTTTCTTTTTTTCCCGTATTCCTTTGCATTGTCCCTAATGGACTAATATGTTTTTTCTATTTTAACATTTTTTTTAAAATTTAATTATGTCCAATAAGCCAACTCAGCTACAGTAAAAAAAACTAACTGCAATAAAATTTCAATCAAAAATTAGAAGTTATCGTTAAAACGAAGGACCTCCATGTAGTTTTCTATGTTGACGATGAAAAAGAATTCAGTTTCCAAGGAGCTGACAACAATTAATATGCTCTCGACTCGTAGGTACAAACTGCAAACGTTATTCATTCCATCTTTCGTCATTTCATTTAAGAGCGATCATGTGCACAACATGGCACAAACTGTAATGCTACAAACCGACCTGCTCTGGACTACATGGAATTGTACCATTCTAAACGCGAATACTGAGAATATTGGCTTGTACATCTCCGGCGTCTGCAAGCAGGGGCGGACCGAGAGAAGGATAAATGGGGGCCGAGGCCCCCACTCAATTTTAAATTTGTAGTGAAGTAATCAAATGTTTTAGTACTTAGCCCCCACTCGAGCGACTTCGTGACCCCCACTCGAGCGACTTCGATGTCTAGATCTATTACGGCGTGGGTTGAGTGCCCCCACTCAGTTTTTGTGCTGGGTCCGCCCCTGTCTGCAAGAGCCTAATTAAGATCTCTTCCTGTTATCCAGCGATTGCGAGTTCGCAACCACGCATGGGGCGCGTACGCTGTCACGCCCCATTCTGTCCACATTGGCTTGTACACTTCGCTAGCTCATTCTGTCCACATGCAGTTTCCCAAACATGTACCGATGCAAATATGTTCCATTTTACCGTTCCGTAGTCACATTCAAATTAGATTAATCAAATGGTATGCACATGCTCTGGTATATCTTTAGAATTAATCAAAAAGATGCTCTGGTATATCTTTAGAATTAATCAAAAAGATGCTCTGGTATGCACATGCACATGCTTTGATTAATTCTTTGATTAATCAAATGGTAGTCACATTCAAATTAGATTAATCAAATTAGATTACAGCGTTTATGTAGTATATCCACTGTTAGGTGGGCCCAAGTTTACAGTTAATTCAAATTAGATTAATTAAATGGTATCCTTGACCAGTGAGCACAAGGCCATGTGGTATTTAATTACACCAAGATTTAGAATTTGAGTCACTGACACGTCTTTAGTTAATTCGCACGCTGTGAGCAAGGCATAGGGATTCTGCCAGGTCAACTCAAGTTCATGTGAATTGCATGCGAAGTGTTGGGACCATTCACATGCTAGAGTTGGGTGCATGTGACTGAGTGCGAGGCATTGGGACTCGTGCGCTGTCACGCCTGGATTTCAGGAATCCGAACTTGCTATGGGCGTTGAGCGATCAAATTACTGTAGCGAATTACTGTAGCGCGTGCACGCTACAGTAAATTTTTTTGTTTTTTTGTATTCCTTTACCTCGTCCGCTCTAGATTAATATGTCATTTTTATTTTTATATTTTTTAAAAAAATTTAATTATACTCAGTAAACTAACTTAGTTATAGTAAAAAATAAATCAACTACAGTGTTTTTTCAGTAAAAATCAAAAGCCATCGCTATTCCGAACGCCCCTATAGTTTGCACTACTTTAGACCAAATGCAGGCTAGGCATTAATTTGGGTGGCATGTGATACATCTGTCCAAGCTGTGCTTTGTTCTTTCATGCGTCCTGGCGGGTCCAGGCGTGTAGGTAGGTCCCACATTTAAGTTCATGTCTTCTGCGTGTATTTGGTGATTGCAAATATTTTGTCGATGTCATCTGCTACAACACAAAGAAGTTGTTGCATCACTGTCTTTTGTGCCATGATCTAGACTCTTAATTTCTTGCATGTGTTGCATGCATGACTGGATGTTGGCCCGATGTTAACAGACTTGTCGGCCTAACACAAATGACTTTCTGGACTTGTTGAATGCCTGGATGTTAATTGTGCATGCATGTGTTAATGCGGATCTCTAGTGGTTGAATTTCTAGCTGTGTGCATGAATTTCAAGTGGTTGTGGTGTCTCTAATATGAGTCCATGTGTGGAAGCCTGGAAATACCTATAATATATATGCAAATATAATGGCACATGGCAGATGTGGAGTTTTCCTGACGGTTAAGCAAAGGTATTCCTGACGGATAGCTAAATTCATGGATCAACAATATTCTTAATGGCCTGGGAAATACACTGTAGCCGTTCCTTACCAGCTGTCAATAGCGCACCGTGTCCCAACGGTGGTCGGGATAGTCTCAGGCTCAGCCGCTCCTTAGACTTAATGGACTGCATGTGTCCCTGCACCAACAGAGGGGCAGCGTTTCCCCCTCGGGTGGGTCTTGTGACGAATGTTCAATGGGAATATTAAGGTAGGGTTGGTGTTACGGGCGGTGTCATCCCGGTCTACAACAGCCCTTGCGAGTTGGGTGATCTCCTCCCATTGATTCTCCATATGAACGAGCTAGTGTTGCAGTCCTAATGTAGGAGAACCCATCACTGATCGGGTAGCATTTATATGTTGACCCGTGTGACATACCTGGCTAAAGTGCAATCCGGTTGAAGCAAATTCGCGTCCGTGAGGAGGAATCACTACCAAAAAACTCTTAAAACAAGAAGTCACTTGATGAGACCAAAATTAAGCAAAACCCGGTTTTCTCGTAAATCTTGCTATCAAAGTGCCTAGATAGATGGAGATGGATTCATGATGATTATTTCCACCTCTTACACGTCCTTGGCACAATAAGATCATAAGAAGGGAAAGAAAAGATCAAAACTAACCAGAACAAAGGTAAATCAATCAAAACGCGAAATAAACAAAGAGATCATTAAAGATTGATGTATTACCAACTTGAAGAGGTAGGTTTTACAGCCCTTCCATCTTGGAGAATAGAGAGCACACCATATACTCAAAACTCTTACCATAAAACATCAAAACACAAGAGAGGTGGATTAGATGGTTAACCACATGTCTCCATCTCAACCCCCTTTTATAGATGGGCTAGCCAGGCCCCCATCCATCTCTTAGTGGATACTATCCACTTAGCACAATAGGGGAAACCCATTAAACCCACGTACACGGGTTTTAACTCACACATGTCACTTATGCACGCTTTTCAGAGCGGATAAGCCTGAATCCATTAAGACCATTGCTTTGACCCTTCTCAATCCAATCAGCTCCACCTTGACCTAAATCGCTCTTCAACACGTACGTCATCCATGCACCGCGATTTTGATCGAAGGTGGTGTTGTGGCTACAGACCAAACAGAGACAGAGAGGTGTATGGTAGTGGAGAGTTAGGTGAGCAAATGTCCTCTTGGTCTTTCCCAAGGGTCTGTACGATATATATATACATGTCTCCTTGTAAGGAGCGTCTTTACAATCGTAACCTTACACCGAGCCTCCGACCGAGGGCAACTACGTCCTTGTATATGGTTTCTAACTTTGTAACAGGCTAGCTGGGTTTAGGTGGGGGCCACCCCTACAACAGGAGCCTCTCATGGTAAAGGGCTTCACAGGCCGAAGCCATGTTGCCGAGCCTTTGGCCCCCTCCGTCCCTGCGGCCTGTGACGTTGTGTGATTGTGGGCAAAGTTGATTGGGCGCATGTAGCTCCTCATGGCTCCGCGGAGTCGTGGCCGCGGGTCTGTAGCGGAATCGATGTCGAAGTCGTGTGCTGGGTGGTCGCAGGCGGAGTCGTAGTTGCGCTGCGGAGGCAGAGACCTCGCTGATGCGGGAGGAGTAGGCAGGCGCGGGAGGTTGGGACGTCGCATGTGCGTGAGCAACCGCGTCGGTTTGACTCCCACCGGTTGGACGCGAGTGGTCGGCCGCGACGGTTAGACTTCCGCCGGCTGGGCTTGCCGAGAATGGCTATATATGCGGCAGTAGCTGCGTGACAAAGTATTGCTGGGACGGCTTATCTCAAGAATGTGCCTCTTCCGCTCACGAGCATGCGACAGGGTTAGCATCAGTTAGGGCGCTCTGTGCATGCCTGTGGACGGAAGAAGGTACATTCTTGAGCTGGTAGAAAGATTTGCGCCCCGCGATGAGGAAGACGTCCCGAGGTGATGGTGGCCGGGGCGCTGCGTGCGGTCAGTGTGGACTCCTTCCGACTGACCTGCTGCAACAGCGCTCTCGGCAACCTAACATCCATGGGAAGGCATGGGACACATCAAGGGGCGAAAATGGTTGTGTTAAGAGTGAAGAGATATGATGTGCAGCAAGTGTCGAAGCTGGTCCCGAGCCACTGGAGCGGAAGGGACGCCTTCTAGCTCGACGTGCCGACGCGCGGCTACGTGTCGAAGCGCCAAAGCCGAAGGCGGACCCGGGGTTGCCCTATGGGGGCGGAGGTCTCGTCGAGGGCGGAGCCGGAGTCGTTCTGCTGAGACGAAAGCTTCGCGGAAGGCGGAGCTGGGGTCGTCGTGCGTAGCGGGGCGTTACTGGTGCGTCAGTCTCGATCATAGCTGCACAAACTCGGAGTCGGGGTTGATGGGCGGGGTTCGCGCATGAACGGCCGCGTCGCTTCGACTTCCGCTGGTTGCGCTTCTCCGCGCGTGGGCGACCGCGCCGCTTCAACTTCTGCCGGTTGCGCTTCTCCGCACGGGGGATGGCTGTATATATATACCAGGAGGGCTGTAGCGCCTTCCAGGCGTAGCTGAGACGGTGTTGATTTCAAAAATATCCTTCTTCAGTTCATGAACATGCAGAAAAATATTGCAATGTTAATGAATTGAAGGAGGCCTATTTTCGAGCACAATATTCGACGACCGCCGGCTACGGTGCGCCTGCCGGGGAAGGAGGCCGTTGCGCTTCGAGCGGTTGAGCTCGTTTCTGGCTGGTACAAGCGCGGCGCGCGCGATCATCGGTGGCCGGCGCGTCTGTGCGCGCCGGTGGCGACGCCCGTCGTGGCCGGGTAAGCCAGCGTCAGCCGCGCGAACTCCGCCGAATGGTTCGCTCCGGCGCCCTCCAAAGCGGGCGTCTTCTGGCGTGCCACTCCGGCGCGCAGGTGCGCGTCGAGGCCGGAGGTAGACCCGGGGCTGCCTTGCGGAGGCAAAGATGTCATTGAAGGCGGAGCTGGGTTGTTTTGCATGGATTCTCGAGCAGACACGTGGCGGGGCGCTATTGGCATATCGTGCGCCCTCAGGTCCTTTGGTGTGACCGTCGCTTGATCGGGCCTGGCGCGCCAGGGCAGGTGTGCCATTACGGTCGCGATCGTGGGAAGGTGGCGGTTTACCTCCCAACAGTTATGCTCACCGATGGCGTGGGAGACGCAGGGGTTTTAAATATCCCTGGCGTTACGCCACTTGCGCTTTCGTCGCCCTGCCTTCTAGCTTCTGGTCACACGCCCCAATCTCTTGTCTTCCTTGCTGCCTCCTTCGTCGCAGAGCTCTAGGAGGACGATGGCACACGAGGGAGCGCACGCCCAGCCGGCCGATGACAGCGCCGTCTTCCGGTGGCCGTCGCCACTCGAGGTGGGATACACACTCGAGGGGCGCGGCTCCGCGCATGTGGAGAGGCAGTGGATGGCGGCAGGGAGAGTAGGGGGTCCGTGCTCCTGTGTCCTAGGCTCGACGCTGGTGATGGAAGAGACGATCTGTGGCCTTCTACGCGAAGGGAAGATGTCGGACCACCGAGAGGTGCGGCTGCCCATGGGCGACGAGATCGAACCGCACCCTGAACCGTCGGAGGCGATCGTGTTCGTCGCCTACTTCGAGGCTGGGTTGCGCATTCCGACCGCCCGACTTGTTGGGGACGTCCTGCGGGCTTTGGGGCTTGAGCTGGCGCAGGTAACATCGAATGTGATAGCCTGTCTTGCCGTATACAGCTGGGCGTTGCACTCGAAGGCGTGCTGGCCGACCGCATCACTGTTCGCGTTTCTCCACGATGTCCGGTGTGCGTCGGAGGATTAGGGGGATGGGGCATTGCCCGGTTTTGGCAGCATCGACCTCGTCTTGCGCCCGCAATGCGAGAAGACTTTTTCCGCGGAGTCGAGTCGGGCGGAATGAGAGCCGAACTGGATAAGGCGGTGGTTCTATGTCGAGACCCGAATATGCAAA
Source organism: Melocanna baccifera (assembly GCA_036346265.1). Taxonomy (NCBI): domain Eukaryota; kingdom Viridiplantae; phylum Streptophyta; class Magnoliopsida; order Poales; family Poaceae; genus Melocanna; species Melocanna baccifera. The sequence continues at coordinate 20,942,986 of CM070704.1, read as the reverse complement.
TTCGGTCTCTCTGTGTAAACTGCACTAGTCCAGGATCACGCTAGTGCACACAGTCAAACATAGATGTCATCATAGTCATACACACGATAATAATAAAGGAAAACTCGAACATCGATAAAATATCAAGGGTACGACCTTATGGCCAAGCTTACAATATCTCTAGCGGAAGGGCTTAACAAAATAGCGTGAAATCCAAAATAAAGCGTAGCGACCAATCGACAAACCACAAAGCTATCGAGTGGAGAACGAAGCCTAATCCGTGAAGTCGTCGTAGTACTCTCCTTCCGCACCTCCTGCCGATAGTACTCCTCTCCTCAATCGAGCAACATAGGCGTAAAGCCGTGAGTACATTAATACTCGAAGAAGTCGTTTGTAACAATAAATGCAATATAATATGCAAGGCTTACCAAAGGAAGGCTGAAAGGTTAATTTGCATAAAGGCATTTATTGATGAAATATATTAAATAACTTGAAAGCGAAAGTTAGCTGAAAACAGTAATAATAGATAATCAAAGGAATAAACATGAACCGCTTGTGAACACCAACTCACAAGTTTAAACCAACAGTGAACTACCTGTCCACTCCCAACATAAACCACCAAGTTATAAATGAAACACTAACCCTCGTGTGAAATCCCGAGCACCGCCCATGACCGAGGGCGCGGCTATTCGAATAGTTTTACACTCTGCGGAGGTTGCACAATCTGTACCCACACGATGTGATTAGCCTAGGCCTAAGGAAATCACAACAAGGCCTTTACAATGCTCTACCTCAACACAATCCTGCCCGCTAGGGTTTCGCATCACACCCCCCCTTGCGCCACATGGAAATCAGCAACCATGTCATCACAATGGCAGAATTGAATTGAAATATTACAAATTAATCACCGAGTCCATCCCATAATAGACATGTGGTTTGCGATTAAGCTCGGATCAATGGCGCACAAAGTTAAGTCCTTAACATTACCCGGCGAGACTACCACATCCCCAAAGTACAATCAGTACTTCCCCTTTCTTGCACGATCACTCGCCCGAGTGCAAAACCAATTTGTATAACCAAGCCAACGTCACACCAATGGCGTGGCACAAATTTTAATACACGTGGCACCAACCACGCCCATATGTCATTAAGTCAAATTAGTAATTTAACCTGTGTGATGAGATCAATCGTAAATATAAACTGGCTAAGCAATCTAATCGTAACAACCCAAGTGATAAGTAAACTAGCATCACTAATAAATTTCCCAACCTATGGTGACAATGGCATCATGGTATTTCAAAGTGTCAAGGAGGTATATTTGCAATTGGGACAATAACTACCTGTGCAACGGTTTGAATAAAAATAGCAATGCAATGTAATTTAAAGCAAAATATTTAAATAATAGTTTGTAAAATTGGGTTCAACATGATCAAGGGACACGACTTGCCTTCGTTATGCTCGTGAGGTACTCTGGTCTTACAGCGCGAAACTGCTCCTCCTAATCCGAATCTAACGAGAGAAAACGACCGAAAACAAAGAAACACATAAAATGACAAGAAAAGGAACTCAAAACTTCACAAAACCAGAACCAACAGCTAGAGCTCGATTTTAGATGAATTTAGAAAAAAGAACGGGGTCAATCGGAGCTAGGACGGAGGAGAACGGGCTCGGAAAATTAATTCAAAATTAATTCAGGAAAATCGGAAAAATTCTTGTCTTGTGGACCCGGTCCATGAAATTCCGAGTCCACCGTGAACTCGGTCCACGTAATAGTGCACGGGACGGCTGACGCGGCGGGCGTGCTGACGTGGCAGCAGCATATGCTGCCACGTGGCACGGTGGCGTGGCGGTGGCGTGGCGGTGGCGTGGCTGCCACGCGGCACCCGGGCGGGTCACGGTGGCGTGGCATGCCACGTGGATGTCCGCGTCGGCTAGGGCGGGCGTGGCCGACGCGCACGCGGCGCGGCGCGACAGCGGGCATCCGACGGCGGAGGGCAAACCACGCGGCATGATCTGGACCTTTGGTCCAGACTGGAGCGACGGCGAGGATTGCGCGCGCGGGCGCGGCGACAGGCGGATCGGCGGCGCGTGGCGGCTCGCCGCGCTGCGCCGCGTCAGCGGACCTTGCGCGCGCGCGCGGAGCGAGAGATGGCGGCGCGTGGCGCGCGCGGGAGCGGATCGGCGGCGGGTGGCGGCGCGCCCTTGCGTCGCAGCGGCGGCGCGCGCGGTCTGCGGCGCGGCGCGGTCCAGGCTCGGGGACCGAGGCGGAGCGAGTGCGGGTTCGGCGGCCGGCGGCGACGCGGCGGCGGCGAGAGAGAGCGGCGATGGCTCACCGGCGAGTCCTCGGCGGCAGCGACGGCGGGCGCACGGAGCGCCGCGAGCGCGCAGCGGCGGCGCGGCGCGAGCGGCTCGGCGGCAGCGCGGCGCGCGAGGAAGGCGAGGCGGCGGCGAGCTCGTCGCGGCGAACACGCGAACCGAGGACAACGCGATATTTATCACGCGAACCGAGACAATCCAATCCGATTCTGGCGGCGGTGCAACGCGAACAAGTTTGGGCGATCGGGATTCAACGCGAGAGATCGGACGGCTCGGACGCACGCGAGGGTTAGGGTTAGGGTTTGCGGCGCGCGCGAGATGGACGGCGGAGATCGCGGGCGCGCGATCGGGCGGCCGAGGGTGCGGCGGCGCGGCGGCGACGGCGCGTTGCTGGTGCGCCAGCGTGTCAGCGCGATCTGCGCAGCGCGTGGCGCGAGCGAGATCGAGCGGCGAGCGGCGAAGCGCTTGGGAAAGGGTGCGGCGGCGCGCGCGCGGATGGGCGGCGCGTGGCGGAGAGAGGAGATCGGGCGGGTGAGGTTAATTTATTTTCTTTTCTTTTTCGAAATTCAAATAAACTTCTAAAAGCTCTAGAAAATAGCAAATAAATCCCAAAAATTCACCAAAAATACGAGAAAATTCCTTGAGGCACGAGGAACACAAATAAAATATTTTTCACTTATGTTAATGTTTATTTTAATTATATTAAATCATTTAAAACTTTAAAAATTCATTTGAAGCTTCAATTAATTTGAAAAATTCAGAAAATTCATTTTTGAAATCCAGGCTTTAAAAATCTCGGAAAAAGCAGGATGTTACAAACCTTACCCCTTAAACGAGATCTCGGCCGAGATCTAGGCCAACTAAGAGAATAGGTTAGAACTCCGCTCTGAGATCCTCCTCGCGCTCCTGGTGGCTTCCTCCTCGGAATGGTTGCTCCACTGAACTTTGCAAAAACGGACCGCTTTATTCCGGGTGACTCGCTCTGACACTTCCAAGATTTTGACTGGGTGCTCCTTGTATGACAGATCCTCCTGCAGGTCAACGGCCTCAACCGGCACAACCTTCTCTGGTACGCGCAGGCACTTCTTCAGCTGGGACACATGAAAGACGTCATGTACCCCACTGAAAGACGCAGGTAGCTCCAACTGATAAGCAACCTCTCCCCTGCGTTTCAGAATCCTGAACGGACCCACATATCTCGGTGCAAGCTTCCCTTTTAGCTGAAACCTCTTCACACCCTTGAATGGTGTGATCCTAAGATACACAAAGTTATCTGGCTCAAAACTCAGCTCTCGGCGTCTGGTATCTGCATAGCTTTTACATGCGCTGGCGACCTTCAACCTTTCCTGTATCAAGCGGACTTTATCCTCAGCTTCTTTCAAACAATCCGGGCCAAAAACCTGACCTTCCCCCGTCTCTTTCCAATTGAGAGGGGTCCTGCATTTCCTGCCATACAATGCCTCAAACGGTGACATCGCAAAGCGGCACGATAAGCGTTGTTGTATGAGAACTCGCAAAGGGTAAACAATCGTCCCACTTAGACCCATGATCAAGCACACGGGCTCTCAACATGTCCTCGAGTCTGATTAACTCGCTCTGTCGACCATCGATGCAGGGGTGATATCTTTATCTTGAAATTCAGGTGAGTTCCCATAGCCTTATGGAAACTACCCCAAAACCGAGAGGTGAATGCGATCCACGATCGACACAATCTTCTTGGGCACCCCATGCAAGCCGACAATCCACGGACATATATAGCTCGCCAATCTGTCACCACCGTAAGTCGTCTTAAGCTGGAATGAAATGAGCAACCTTGGTCAAGCGGTCCACAATGACCCAAATTGAATCATGACCCTCTTTGGTTTTAGGCAAACCGACTATAAAGTCCATACCAATTTCTTCCCACTTCCACTCGGGGACTTTCAATGGTCAGTAGCAAACTGCGCAGTCTCACAGTGCTCTGCCTTTACTCTCGACAAATATCACAAAGGGCTACATACTCGGCGATCTCACGCTTCATGCTTGCCACCAATACTTATCCTTAATGTCTGGTACATCTTGGTACTGCTGGATGAATCGAATATAGTGACTCATGAACCTCTTTTAATAACACATCCTTTAGTTCTTGCTTGTTGGGCACACACAAACGCTGCTTGAACCACAAGGTTCACTGATCATCCACCAAAATCCTGACCCTTTACCTTCACTTAAATTCTTTCTGATCCGCTGAAATGCCTCATCATTTGGCTGAGCACAGCGAATCGACCATCCAAAGTAGGTTGCATCTCTATAGCTGCCAAAAATCCTAGCTCGACCAACTCAAGGCTAAGCTTCTGAAATTCCTCATGCAAAGCTGGCTGACTCTCTCGAACCATCACTGAATTGCAGTATACCTTTCTACTCAAGGCATCTGCAACAACATTAGCTTTCCCAGGATGATAATGTATGCCCACATTATAATCCTTTATCAGCTCTAACCACCTCCTCTGCTGAGGTTAAGCTCGGACCCAGGTAAAGATATATTTCAGACTCTTATGATCCGTGTAAACCTCACATCCGTTACCCATCGGATAATGGCGCTAAATCTTTAAAGCATGCACTACGGCTGCCAACTCTAAATCATGGGTAGGGTAGTTCTCCTCATGCGGTCTCAACTGGCGTGAGGCATAGGCTACCACTCTCTTGTCTTGCATCAAGACACAACCCAAACCTTTGCGCGAAGCATCGCAAAATATCTCAAAATCCTTGTTAATATCGAGGCAACACAAGCACCGGGCTGTGGTCAAACTCTCCTTAAGTTTAAAAACTCTTCTCGCACTCTAGCGTCCAAGTGAATTTCTTTTCCTTTTTGAGCAAGCTGCGTGAGAGTGCAGCCACCTTTGGAAAATCCCTCAATAAAGCGATGGTAGTATCTGCCATACCAGAAAACTCGACACAGGTAGCGAAGTGGGTGATTGCCAATCCAAAACATCACTTACTTTCCACTGGTCAATCTGCGACTCCTTCTTCTGTCAACACATGCCCTAAAAAGGCGACTTTCTTCATCCAAAACTCACATTTGCTGAACTTTGCATACAACTGATTATCTCTCAATTTCTGCAAAGCTAACCTTAAGTGCTCCTGATGTTCCTCCTCATTCTTGGAATATATCAAAATGTCGTCAATGAATACAACGACAAACTTGTCCAAATATTCCATAAACACTTTATTCATCAAGTACATGAAATATGCTGGGGCATTAGTCAAACCAAATGACATCACTGTGAACTCGTATAGACCATAACGAGTCGAGAAGGCTGTCTTGGGTATGTCCTCCCTACGTATCATCATCTGATGATATCCTGATCTCAAGTCAATCTTGGAGAACACTCCTGCTCCCTTAAGCTGGTCAAACAGGTCATCGATGCTGGGCAGAGGGTACTTATTTTTGACGGTGACCTCATTAAGTGCTCTGTAGTCCACACACATGCGCTGACTACCATCCTTTTTCTTGACGAACAACACCGGCGCTCCCACGGGACGAACTTCGATCGATGTAACCCTTATCCAAAAGCTCCCGAATTTGCTTCTTCAACTCTGCTAAGTCATTGGTGGCATCCAGTGGGTCTCTTGGAAATCGGAGCGGTACCTGGCACAAGCTCAATCAGAAACTCAACCTCCCTCTCTGGTGGCATACCTGGAAGATCCTCTGGAAACACGTCGGGGTACTCTCTGACAACTGGTACACCCTCCAACTGAATTACCTTGCTCTGGCAAATCATAACTGGCTCTGGTTGACACTCACTGGCTGCGAAACGCACCTTAACTCCGTCTGAATTGGTTAAGGTCACCGCTCTGCTCCCACAGTCTAACATCACTGCTTTATACGAAGCCAATCCATTCCCAAGATTACATCTAGGGATGCATATCCAACAAAATCAGTCGGCCCGAACTCAACTCCACGAATGGTTATCCTAACTCTGGACAACCTAGGTTGGATCTCCACTCGGATCAGGGATTGGATTAAAAGAAGCAGATCCAAGAGCAACGATTTTCAAATGTTGCTTTAAAGCAAAACTCAGAAACAAGCGAATCGAAGCTCGAGAATCAAATAAAGCGGTGGCGAGGCCGGATATGCGAAAGCATCGATCACAACGTCTGGTGCTGCTGGGCATCCTCTGCGGTGGCGTGGTTCACGACCTCTCACCACCGGCGTCCTGCCGCTTTGTCACGAGGCCGGGGTGCTCCTCGCCTGCTCCCCGGTAGAAGTGCGGCCGGTGTGGCTCCCAAGTCAAAGCGAATCGGCGTCGGGGCACGCCTGCGAGGGCACTTGCTAGCATAGTGTCCCACCTCGTGACACTTGAAGCAAGTGATGGATCTTTCTTGAATTATTGCTCTTCTGCTGCTGCTGTCCACGGAACCACTAGGACACCGCCTGACCAAACCCAGCGCGCGTGTGCAGTGGGGTCCGGAATCTGAAGATCGCTAGCTGCTGCTGCTGCTTCTTCTTTGTGCACTCGTGCAGTGGTAGGAACCAAAGCGAGGCCTCTGAGGCGGTGTGATTGTGATCCTCTTTGGATCAATCTCCTCTTGCGAGACTCCTCGAGCTCGCGACGACTCTCTCGATGAGAATGGCCTTATCCACCAATCGCTGAAATCGGCATAGTCGTTGCCTCGACTTGCACCTTCAAAGCTGGGTTCAAGCCTTTCTTGAACCTCTTACGCGAGTTGCATCATCGCTACATCCTCCGCGCGTAGCGAGCCAAGCGAGTGAATTTATTGAGATATTCACTCACCGATGTGTTCCTCTCGCCGGAACTCCCGAGACTCATCCTTCTTCATCTCAACCACTCCTTCCATGACATGAGCGGTGTGGAAAGCCTTTGCGAATTTCTTCCGGTGATGTTGTCTTTGGTTCTCATGGGCGGCACTGATGGTTCTCCCACCACTCTGCTTCTTTGGTCCCTCAAGGCGATGTCTTTGCATACAAAACCTTCTCCTGTCGGTGCAGGCCAAGTTCAGTTTCTTCTCAATCAACGGACCCGATCGTCGGCCTCCAAGAACTCGATGAACGGAGAAAGCAGCGGTCTCGTCCTCATAAACTCTGCATAGCCGGTCTGCGACGAGTCTTGGCGGTGGTGCGGCTCTGGTCTTTGTCATTGCATCATAGTCTGCATACCTGCATCATAGTCTGCATCATCTCGAGTCAGGGCCATCAAGAAGCGGCGAGGCGGGGTCAAGGTAGGTGGCAGGCGCCGCGCAGACTTGTTCTCTGGTCTGGTTCCCGATTGCGGTGGAGGAGTTCCTGGTATCAACCATCTTGCTCTGAAAAGAAAACAACTGCTGACTGACCAAAGGTGAAAGACGAGGGGGAAAAGCATAGATAAGGGGGTAAATGCGTCTAAGGGGGTTTTGCTTAATGGAGACCTAACCTAAGCAAACACTTAGCCAAAAGGCTAACTAAGAAACTGAACAAAAAATAAACTCCAATAAAAGATTTGACATGATCGCAATATAATGCTTTTAAGGCAATATTTGCAGCTCACATCGCACTCAACCGCAAATAAAATCCAACGTGTCTACTCGCACTATCTACTCAAGGCTCCCACTCGGGTCCTCGACAAATAAGGTACATCGCTATCGTCCTCGAATCGCCAGACAACCCACGAGTTGCGGATCGGCGACGACTGCTCTCTGACTGGCGCTGGAGTGAACCGGCTGAGGTAGGCGCTCGATCTCGGTGATCTGACGTCTCTCCTCCGGGCTTGGCGGTGTAGGCGGCGGTAGAGGTCTTGCGGCTGCGGTCGGGCTCCTCCTGCATCGCTCGTAGTCTCGGGGTGGCTCCGTCTTGCTCCTTGAACTTCCGGACGAGTCGGCCATGTTGATCTTGTATAGCTTGCAAAGTCGACGGATGGCTTTGTGCGCAACTCCTGTCTTGACATCTCCCCACCGCACGGTGTTCTTGAAATCGTGATGTAGCACCTTGCCGACTCGGGTGGTGAAGTATAGTGCGGAAATGCTCCGATCGTTGACCTTTTGCTTCTCATCCTTGGTGAGGTAGGCGGGCAATCTCTTAAATCAGAGGCTCTGCAGAGCGCGTAGAAGTGACCTCCATCCTCTGTCGGGTCAGAGGAAGTTTGGGACATCTAATGCATTTATAAAGGAAAGATCAGTTTATAACTTTAGGAAAACAAATTTTGCAAGAGTTGGGGCGAGAGACAAGAATCCTTAAGAATGAGGTAAGAAGATAGAGATATTACTAAATATCAAGTTTAGTTGGTTTGATTTAGAAAATAAATTTTTGGGCTACGACCAATTTAACTAGGGCTTAGTCCTCGATCGATATGGCTCGATACCATCTCTGTCGAGACCGAATATGCAAATTCGGTCTCTCGTATAAACTGCACTAGTCGAGGATCACGCTAGTGCACGATCAAACATAGATGTCATCATAGTCATACACACGATAATAATAAAGGAAAACTCGAACATCGATAAAATATCAAAGTGCGACCTTATGGCCAAGCTTACAATATCTCTAGCGGAAGGGCTTAACAAAATAGCGTGAAATCCAAAATAAAGCGTAGCGACCAATCGACAAACCACGGGCTATCGAGTGGAGAAGCGAAGCCTAATCCGTGAAGTCGTCGTAGTACTCTCCTTCTGGCACCTCCTGCTGATAGTACTCCTCTCCCTCAACTGAGCAACATAGGCGTAAAGCCGTGAGTACATTGGTACTCAGCAAGTCGTTTGTAACAATAAATGCAATATAATATGCAAGACTTACCAAAGGAAGGCTGAAAGGTTAATTTGCATAAAGGCATTTATTGATGAAATATATTAAATAACTTGAAAGCGAAAGTTAGTGAAAACAGATAATAATAGATAATCAAAGGAATAAACATGAACCACTTGTGAACACCAATTCACAAGTTTAAACCAACGATGAACTACTGTCCACTCCCAACATAAACCACCAAGTTATAAATGAAACACTAACCCTCGTGTGAAATCCCGAGCACCGCCCATGATCGAGGGCGCGGCTATTCGAATAGTTTTACACTCTGCGGAGGTTGCACAATCTGTACCCACACGATGTGATTAGCCTAGGCCTAAGGAAATCACAACAAGGCCTTTACAATGCTCTACCTCAACACAATCCTGCCCGCTAGGTTTCGCATCACACCCCCTTGCGCCACATGGAAATCGGCAACCATGTCATCACAATGGCGAATTGAATTGAAATATTACAAATTAATCAGCCAGTCCATCCCATAATAGACATGTGGTTTGCGATTAAGCTCGGATCAATGGCGCACAAAGTTAAGTCCTTAACATTACCCGGCGAGACTACCACATCCCCAAAGTACAATGTACTTCCCCTTTCTTGCACGATCACTGCCCGAGTGCAAAACCAATTTGTATAACCAAGCCAACGTCACACCAATGACGTGGCACAAATTTTAATACACGTGGCACCAACCACAGTTCCATATGTCATTAAGTCAAAGTAATAATTTAACCTGTGTGATGAGATCAATCGTAAATATAAACTGGCTAAGCAATCTAATCGTAACAACCCAAGTGAAAAGTAAACTAGCATCACTAATAAATTTCCCAACCTATGGTGACAATGGCATCATGGTATTTCAAAGTGTCAAGGAGGTATATTTGCAATTGGGACAATAACTACCTGTGCAACGGTTTGAATAAAAATAGCAATGCAATGTAATTTAAAGCAAAATATTTAAATAATAGTTTGTAAAATTGGGTTCAACATGATCAAGGGACACGACTTGCCTTCGTTATGCTCGTGAGGTACTCTGGTCTTACAGCGTGAAACCCGCTCCTCCGAATCGAATCTAACGAGAGAGAAAACGACCGAAAACAAAGAAACACATAAAATGACAAGAAAAAGAACTCAAAACTTCACAAAACCAGAACCAACAGCTAGAGCTCGATTTTAGATGAATTTAGAAAAAGAACGGGTCAATCGGAGCTAGGACGGAGGAGAACGGGCTCGGAAAATTAATTCAAAATTAATTCAGGAAAATCGGAAAAGTTCTTGTCTTGTGGACCCGGTCCATGAAATTCCGAGTCCACCGTGGACTCGGTCCACGTAATAGTGCACGGCGGCCGACGCGGCGGCGTCTTGGCGTGGCGGCGGCATATCTGCCGCCACGTGGCACGGTGGCGTGGCGGTGGCGTGGCGGTGGCGTGGCCGCCACGTGGCACACGGGCGGTCACGGCCGGCGTGGCATGCCACGTGGGATGCCACGTCGGCTAGGGCTGGCGTGGCCCGGCCGACGCGCACGGCGCGGCGCGACGGCGAGGATCCGGCGGCGGAGGGCAAACCACAGCGGCATGATCGGACCTTTGGTCCGAATCTGAGCGACAGCGGGATGCGCGGCGCGCGCGCGGCGACGGGCGGATCGGCGGCGCGTGGCGGCTCGCCGCGCGGCGTCGCGGACGCTTGCGCGCGCGAGGCGAGCGGAGATGGCGGCAGCGTGGCGGGCGCGAGGCGGATCGGCGGCGCGTGGCGGCGCGCCCGCGCAAACGTCGCGGCGCGAAGTCGGCGCGCGCGCGCGCGGTCCGCTCGAGGACCGAGGCGGGCGGGTGCGGGTTCGCGGCCGGCGGGCGACGGCGAGAGAGAGCGGCGATAGCTCACCGGCGAGTCCTCGGCGACGGCGACGGGACGAGCGCGCGGAGGCGCCGCGGGCGGCGGCGCGCCACGGCGGAGCGGCTCCGGCGGCAGCGCGCGCGAGGAGCGAAAGCAAGCGCGGCGGCGACAAGCTCGTCACGGCGAACACGCGAACCGAGGGCGAACGCGATATTTATCACGCGAACCGAGACAATCCACCCGATTCTGGCGGCGGTCGCAACGCGACAAGTTTGGACGGTCGGGATTCAACGAGAGAGATCGGACGGCTCGGGCGCACGCGAGGGTTAGGAGTTAGGGTTTGCGGCGCGGCGCGAGGATGGGCGGCGGAGATCACGCGGCGCGCGAGCGATCGGCGAAGCCGAGGGCGAAGCGGGCGCGGCGGCGACGCGCGCGCCAGTGCCGCCGCGTGTCGGCCAGCGGATCTTGCGGCAGCGTGTAAGCGCGAGCGGGATCGAGCGGCGGCAGCGGCGGGCGCGGGGAAAGAATGCAGCGGCGCGCGCGCGGATGGGCGGCAGCGTGGTGGAGAGAGGAGATCGGGCGGGTGAGGTTAATTTATTTTCTTTTCTTTTTCCAGAAATTCAAATAAACTTCTAAAAGCTCTAGAAAATAGCAAATAAATCCCAAAAATTCACCAAAAATACCAGAAAATTCCTTGAGGCCTGAGGAACACAAATAAAATATTTTCCACTTATGTTAATGTTTATTTTAATTATATTAAATCATTTAAAACTTTAAAAATTCATTTGAAGCTTCAATTAATTTCAGAAAATTCCAGAAAATTCATTTTTGAAATCCAGGCTTTAAAAATCTCAGAAAAACAGGATGTTACATTCTACCACCGCGTGGCGAGCGGTAGCGGCCTTGAGTATTCGGGGCAGCCGGTGGCGGTTAACACCACGCCCAGCGTGCCAATAGATGATGAGGACAAGCGAATAGTGCGGAGGCTTATGGGCATCACCGCCCGCTTGAACATGCGCGACCTCGCTGAGGAGTTCGTCATGTACGGCGTGGTGCCGCTTGCCACAGAGTGGCATGTTACTCCTGGGAAGCTTCGGCGTGACAACGTCTGCCCGTCCGTGTCTTCACTGCCGAGACCCTCCGGTTCGCGTAAGTTGCGCTGGAGCTTACTTTCGTGTGCTATTCCTCAGGGCTGTTGTTTTTACAAAGTGCCCTCGTGCCCCTCGCAGGTGCTTCCCTGGAGGACGTGGAGCGTGCGGTGAGCACGTTCCTCGGACCGTACACAGCCAGGGAACACACGCTGCACGTAGCTGCGACCGCGGAGGCAGGCCTGGGGCAGCTGAACCATGTGTGCGAAGCCTTGGGCATTAGGGTGCCAGAGCGCGCTGTTCCGGCCCCAAGTCGACCTCTCCGCGATTCCGCGGGGGAGGGATTACCAGCGGGAGCGGGTTCCGACTCGGCGAAGTATGTCGACTTGGAGGTGAGCGTGGGTGCTGCTTCGCCGCTAATCAGCATTGAGGCAGAGCCGTCGCCCGTGGAGGGTGTTGGTGCGGAGCTCGTTCCTGCCATGGTGGAGCTTCCTCCTGCGGCGGTTTCTGAGGTGGGGCCATCCTCTTGCTCCCCGAAGGCGAAGCGGCCCCGCACACAATCGCCCCTTCGCTCGACAAGGGGGTTCGTTGTAGCGAGCAAGGTCGGAGCCCTATGGGACTCCGATTCAGACACCGAGTGCCTCGGTGCTCCCGCGGCCCCGATCAGGTCTACAGCTGCCGGGGGCGAGGGCTTGGTGGAGCTAAGCTCCGACACAGAGGCCCCCCAGCTGACGGGGGGGCTGGGGATGCCGAGATCCTTACGGATTCGGGCGGGGCTGCAGGTAAACTTACATTGGTTGGTGTGACCCACTGTGCCTTCGTAGAGCTGACTGCCATATCCCCTTGCAGCAACATGGTTCCCCGAACTTGGGCGTGTGCTCTTCTCCGCCACCGAGGCTGCCCTCATGTCGACGAATTGGGTGACCCATAGCTGGAGATGCCTGCTGGGGCCGGAGTGATGTCCGGTGCCGTGTGCGCTGTTCGGCCCGCCGTTCGGTTTTTCCACGAACTGATCTGGGAGTACATCGGGGAGGCCGCGGCGAAGGTGGAGCTACGGCGGAACATATACGGCGAGGGGAACCTTGGTGAGTGGTTGGATGGAGTTGCCCGACGCAACGATGACGGGGCCGACGGCTCGAAGCAGGTGTGACCCCGAATTCTTTGTGTGCCGGTGTGTGTCGTAACCTATGTACTCCATGCCGCGAATGAAGTGAACATTGCTTCCCTTCTTTGACCCACCGTGCCACTTTATTCCGAGCAGCTGCCCGATGGGGACCTGTTGCTGATTTCTTATGCCGTGACCCGGCGCCGTTTACGGCGCTGGTGGCGGGCTGAGGGCGAATCGACCCTCGGCGGGTGAGGCTTCGGCGCGGGGGGTCATCCAAGCGAAGTTGGACGAGTAGTGTTGGCCTGGCGGGCTTTGTAAGCACTTTGTAGCAGTGTGGTAGATAAGCCGGAACGTTCGTCCCCGCTGTCGTTTTTGGACGCGTTCGCTTTGTGCCTTTCTTGCGAAGTTTGTTGGCTAGTTGGGGTAGACGCTTGAGGTAGGCGCGGAGCTGGCGCCTAGTCAAGGTAGACGCGCGAGCGCTCCATCCCCTACCCTTCGAAGTGGTGGCAGCGGAGCTAGCGCTTAGTCAGAGTAGACGCGCAAGCGCTCCGTCCCATACCCTTCGAAAGTGGTGGCAGCGGAGCTGGCGCCTAGTCGGAGTAGATGCGCGAGCGCTCCGTCCCCTACCCTTCGAAAGTGGTGGCAGGGGAGCTGGCGCCTAGTCGGAGTAGACACACGAGCGCTCCGTCCCCTACCCTTCGAAAGTGGTGGCAGCGGAGCTGGCGCCTAGTCGAGTAGACGCGCGAGCGCTCCGTCCCCTACCCTTCGAAAGTGGTGGCAGCGGAGCTGGCGCCTAGTCGGAGTAGACGCACGAACGCTCCGTCCCCTACTACTGGGCAGGATAAGGATAAGGTAGGCTTGGGGAGTGACAGGGACCTAGCTCCGTAGGTCCTGTCCCCGGCGGTCGATGGGGAACCTCACGGGCGGCACTGTTTCACTGCTGTCCCAGACATTGACAGGACAGCTGAGGCGAGATCCACGGAGGTCTTTACATGGCGCTGTACGGCTGCGAGGGAGGGGTGTCCCTTGCCCATCGTCCGTTGCTTCGGGCCCCCCAGGACAGGGGGACACGTGGAGTGTAGTTGGCGGAGCCCTGTAACTGGAGTGGGGTAGCACTATTGCACCACGTGCTCCTAGGGCAGGCGATGGGACTCTTGAGGCGTAATGTCCACGATCTTGCTTCTGAGACTCTTTAAAAGGGGCGAGTGGCGAAGTGAAGCGGTACTCGGCTTCCCAGACGTCGCACCCCCGCAGCTTCTCCTGTCGAAATCGCCGTCCCCAGTGTGCCCTAGCTTCGCCCAGTAGCGCCGAGGGTTCCAGAGTGTGGCTGATGCCGCTCGGACGATCGTGGGGTCGGGCATCCCGCCCATATGGGGTGGATGCGACGCTGCGATGTATGTTCCCCTCGTCGGCTCGCCGAAGAGCCGCAGCTTGTGCGGGGTGGTGGGAAATTCACTTGTACTTCATCAAGGCCACTCCTAACTTTGGGAGTAGACTTCTATGTTGCGCCAGCGAGGCCGTGTCGCGCTGTGCTGCCCTGCACATGCGCCTGTCCTCTCCCCCAGTCTCCTTCCCTAGTTGTTGGGTGCTTGGGATGAGGGGGATCTTGGCGCTTGTGGTGCTACAGGGGGTGTAGCAGCTTCGGGGGCAGGCTTTGACGAGCGCGTTTGGGTCTTTGCCTCTTCTGCAGAGGTGCATGCCGTCGCGCTCGTGCGCCGCCCCTCCGCCATGGTGTCACGGCCCCGCTCGTCTGGCGAGAAAGCTGGTGGCGAGGAGGGGTTGTTTGCTGGGGCACCTCCCCATGCCAGGAGCCCACGCCCGTGGGGGTGCCTTCAATGAGCGCGTTTGGTTTCTCGCCTCTCCCACAGAGGCGCAGGCCATTGAGCTCGTGTGCCTCGCTCCTACACTCGCGGCCGCCCGTCCATGCGGTAAGTGCGGTCTGCTGGAAGCGCGAGAAGCCTCTGGTGCCTGTGCGCCATTGTATGTAGACTCCAGCGAGTGCGTGAGAATACCATCCACGTCTTATTTATACTTCGAAGAGTACGCGCGGTGTAACACTAGCGCGTGCGCGGGACATCCACGTCTTGTTTATACTCAGTAGAGTGCGTAGAAAAACATCCGCGTCTTTGTTTGTACTCCGGAGAATGCGTGGGACTATCAACCACGGTTTACTTGAGCTCCAGAGGTTGCGCCAACGCGTGCGTGGGACAGCCGCGTCTTGTTTAGACTCAGTAGAGTGCGTAGGGAAAATATTCGCGTCTTTGTTTGTACTCCGGAGAATGCGTGGGACTATCAACCACAGCTTACTTAAGCTCCGGAGGGTACACCAACGCGCACGCGGGACATCCGCGTCTTGTTTATATCTTGTTTATACTCAGTAGAGTGCGCAGGGAAAACATCCGCATCTTATTTATACTCCGTAGAGTGCACGCGGAGGCGTCCCCCGCTGCATCTTAGTTATACTCCGTAGGGTGCGTGCGGAGGTGGACCTCGACGCTACGTCTTATTTATACTCCGTAGAGTGCGTGCGGAGGCAGACCTCGACGCTACGTCTTATTTATACTCCGTAGAGTGCGTGCGGAGGTGGACCTTGACGCTACGTCTTATTTATACTCTGTAGAGTGTGTGCGGAGGCGGACCTCGACGCTACATCTTATTTATACTCCGTAGAGTGCGTGCGGAGGCGAACCTTGACGCTACGTTTTATTTATACTCTGTAGAGTGCGTGCGGGGGTGGACCCCATGCAGTGCATGTGCGGAGGTGGATCTCCGTGCGGTGCGTGTGCGGAGGTGGATCTCCGTGCGGTGCGTGTGCGGAGGTGGATCTCCGTGCGGTGCGTGGGAACACCGACCATGTCTTTATACTCCGGGGAGTGCGTGTAGGGGACAAACCTCCGCACGCGTTGTACGGGAAACACAAGTAGCTTCACAAACGGTGAACTTCATTAAATTCTCATTTGTGCGGGTAAGCGAATACAAAAGGTCGAGGACTAACCCTTGGACTCATTGTCGTGACGCGAGGTAGGGAGCCTCTAGTGCTTGGGCTGCCGTAGCGCGTATACGGTCACGCCTGACCTAGGAGCTTCCCTGGACCTCCGTGTACAGGCTTTGGGCGCCATGCTCTATGCACTGAGCCAGGTGCTGGTTGCCAAGGATAGTAATGATACCCCGCGGGCCCGGAAGCTTCACGCATAGGAAGCCATGGTGTGGAATTGCCCCGAATGAATTGAGGGTCGGTCTCCCTAAAATAACGTTGTAGGGGTACTGGATGTCAACGACGTCAAAGGTGGCGTCCCTACTTGTGACATTGTCGCCCTGGCCGAAGGAGACCTGCAAACATATTTGGCCCAGCGCCAGCAACGGCTGACCTCCGAAGCCCTGCAGCGGAATTTTCGAGGGGCCTAGGCGGCTTCAAGGGATCGCCATCTGGTCGAAGGCCCCTGCGAACAAAATGTTCGCGGAACTTCCTCCATCAACTAGGACGCGCCTGACGTCGCACCCGACGATCGCGACCTGAATGACCAGGGGATCTTGGTGGGGAAACTCCACGCCTTCGGCGTCGGTGGGTATGAAGGTGACTTCGTGCTGTGCCCAGTCTAGCGGTGCATGTGTCGGGTACGTCGCCACATGGTGTAGCCTCCGCGCATAGGCCTTGCATTGCCACCTCGACGTGAACTCCAGGGAGGAGCCTCCGGAGATGACGTTGATGACCCTACGCGAGGCGCCCTCAAGGGCGTGAATCCGCAGGGGGCTCTCTTGAGGCTGCTGCACCTGATCCCGAATTTGTAGGGGGTCGTCTAGGGGCTGCTGGATGTGTGCCACGACGGGTGGCCGCACCTCGAGATCCCTGTCTCGAGCGGCGCTTTGTCGAAGTGCCTCGATGGTGGTGCAAGAGCGGGTGTCGTGATTGCCTTGGCCGTGCACCTCACACCATTGTGGGCGGGGTTGGTCGCAGTACTTCACGCGGGTCCAACCCTCGCAGCCCCAGCCTCAGCCTCGCCCCCGGCCCCAGCGAGCCCTAGCCCCGCGACCGACGGGGGCGATGTCTTCCAAGCCACCCTCGATGTTGAAGACGTAGCGGGCTCTCTGGGACGTCTGACGGCCGCGCTGAGGCTTGTCGACTGGCATGTCCTTGTGCTGGGGGGTGTCCTTCGACGGCTCCTACCTACGTTTGCTCCACGAGGAGCTTTCTTTTAATGGGTTGGCGCTCTTCGCCGCACTTTCGGCTGGGTTGGTATCGACAGCCTTGTCCTGACGCCGCCTCGCATCCTCTTTCGCTCGAGCGTACTCCTCCATCTTGTCGAAGAGCTTCGCCACCGTCTTTATTGGCTTCCTCGCGTTGTACTCGGCTAGCGGACCCGGGCGAAGGCCCTGTATCGCTGCGTTGATGATTGTTGTCTCGTTGACATCTTTGACCTAGCAACGGACCTGCGCGAAGCGTTTGAAGTACTCGCGGAGCCTTTCCGATGGTCTTTGCTTGATGGCGAAGAGTTGATCCGCATCAACCCGCTCGATGTAGTTCCCCTAGAAGTTGTTGTAGAGGCGGTCGTGAATCTGCTCCCATGCGTAGATGGAGTTTGGCTCTATTGTGAAGAACCAAGAGAGCGCCACTCCCTGCAACACGAGTGGGAGCTCCTTCGCCTTGGTGGTGTCGTCTCCACCTGCCGCCTCGATGGCGGTCTCGTACACGCGCACGAACTCCCAAGGGTCCGTGTCGCCTTTGTACGACGCGACGGAGCTGGGGAATTTAAAATCCTCCGGCCATGCCGCTTGCTGTAGGCCCGCCAATAACGAGGACTCCGGGTCCATGCGTTGCAGAGGAGCGCGACTGGATGTGGGGACGTCGCGGCTATCCGCCCATTCGGGCGTGGGCTCTAGCGCGTCCACCGGCGGAGTCTGCTGGCTCCGAGCTTCCTGGATTCTCCGCACGGCCCCTCGAAGATCCGCCAACTCCTGCTGGAGCATGCCGAGGGCCGCCAACAGGGCGTGCTCCACTCCTGGTGTGGACGAGGCGATGGGTGTACCCGTTTGCGTTGCCGGGGTAGTCATAACCACTGCGCCGGGTGTAGGGACGGTAGCCGCGTCTTGATTGGTACCAACGCTACCACCCCTAGCACTCGAGCAGTGTTGTCGGGGTTAACATTCGTGCCAGCACTTGGGTGGGGCATCACGCGAAGGGTGGGTTCGATGGCCGCATTGGTGGTGGCGGGGTCGATCGTTGCGTCGGCGGTGGCGGGGTCGATTGTCACATCGACGGTGGTGGGGTCGATCGTCGCGTCAGCGGTCGCGGGGTCGATCGTCACGCGGTGAGCATCGTTGTTCTCATCTGCGACTGCCGATGTCGAAGCCCTGGTGTTGACGCGGGGCCCCGCCGCGACCCCCTCCTTCTTCTTCGCCGCCGACGGCGAAGTTTTCTTTGGTACCATCCTTCTTGAAACCTTGAGGCTTGCTCCTGTCGTCCCTACGGACGGCGCCAACTGTTGTGGCTACAGACCAAACAGAGAGAGAGAGGTGTATGGTAGTGGAGAGTTAGGTGAGCAAATATCCTCTTGATCTTTCCCAAGGGTCTGTACGATATATATATACATGTCTCCTCGTAAGGAGCGTCTTTACAATCGTAACCTTACACCGAGCCTCCGACCGAGGGCAACTACGTCCTTGTATATGGTTTATAACTTCGTAACAGGCTAGTTGGGTTTAGGTGGGGGCCACCCCTACAACAGGTGGTTTATGATGTTTTGGCCAAACTACCAAAATAACCCTCGTTTGTCGGGACCCGGAACAACACTCCAAGTCCCTCTGTGTAAATCGCACTATACCAGGAAAAGCTAGTGCATACAGGGTAAACAGTGATGTATATCATGCAAAATCACCACAATTATATTAAGCAAATTTACGGCCATACGGCCAAGTCTTACAATAAAATGGCACAAGGCCAACTGAAATTGAAAGCAGCGAAAAAACAATAAAGGTAGCAGCTCAGCCCATCCAGCCTCCCACAGGCGAATGACTGTAAGACGCGTCCTACTCGCTGAAATAGTCCTCACCGTCAGTCGCCGTCGAAGTCTGGCAACAGATTTTAGCAAGGTGAGTACTTCGAAAGTACTCCACAAGTTACATCAGAAAATATAACAGAGTGATGCATGCATAATGGATTTCAATGGAAGGCTTAATAGGGTACAAGTGCGGAAGAGCAATACTTGAATTTGAATACAATACTGTAAGTATGAAAAGCTGGAATTTAATACAATATATGAACCAATGTTTTTAACAAGTAATATCGTTAGTGTAGGCTCCGACCCACACTAACCTAACCATGGGAATCCACCCAGACCATTATCCAAAACCATCATTTTGCTAAAACCAAATTTTTATGACAAACAAGTCTAATCTGTGAAAATTCTACTAAGCATGTCCATGACCGTGGACACAGCTATTCAGGATAGGTTTAAACTCTGCAGAGGTGTACAATTTTACCCACAAGACGTGTCCTCCCACTTGAGCCACGTGATTAACACACTGCCTTAAGTGTGCGGCGGGGAGTTCACGACAAGGCTATTCCAATGATCTATAGCCAAAACAGTCACACCGCCACTAAGATTTCATCACAACTCGAATCCATGAGTTGGAGCCCCCTCTTGTACCATGTGAGACTTCTCACGGCCCACGCCATACTCACATTCCACCTGTTGTGGTTACAGACCAAACAGAGAGAGAGGGTGTGTAGTGGAGAGTTAGGTGAGCAATGCTCTCTTGGGGGTTTCCCAGAGCTTGCCTCACGTATATATATCCTCGTAGGGAGTGTATTTACAATCGTACCCTTACACTCAATATCTTCCCAAGGGCAATCATGTCATTGTACATATTAACTTTCTAACAGGCTAGCTGGGTTCAGGTGGGGGCCACCCCTACGACAGGAGCCTCTCATGGTGAAGGACTTCACAGGCCGAAGCTATATTGCCGAGCCCTTTGGCCCCCTCCATCTCTGCGGCCTGTGACCTTGTGTGATATCGAGCGGAGATGACTTGGCGCGTGTAGCTCGTTGTGACTCCACGAAGTCGGAACCGCGGGGCCACAGGCGGAGTCGATTGTCGAAATCAGGTGCCGATGCAGAAGCGAACTCGGCGGCGGGTGGCCGTAGGCGGAGTCGCAATTGGTGTGTGGAGGCGGAGACCACGTCGATGCAGAATAGCTGCGTGGGCGGCCGCGTCGGTTGGACTCCCACCGGTTGCGCGCGTGTGGGCGGCCGCGTCGGTTGGACTCCCACCAGTTGCACTTCCCAATGGGAAGATGGCCCCCTTGCGAAGGAGGTGGACCACTGGCTTCACCGGCCAATTCAACCTCGCACGAGGAGGCGGCGTCGCTCTGTGTCGAGAGTCCTCGAGCACAGGGCCATCCTTTGCGTAGAGGGGGGGGGTCTTTGTTTGGAGCGGGGTCACCGTGATCTTGCAACTCCACGGTCAGGGGGTGGTGTCCTAGCGGCGACGTGAGCTGTGCTGACTCCGATGTATCGTGCGTTGTCCAGCATCTTGGGAAGTGCGCCCCTGTGCCCGCTTTGTCCGTGACACGTCACCGGTCGCCGGTTGGCCTTGCGTCAATTGGCGTGGACTCCCATCGGCTGACCTGCCCCGCAGGCGTTCTCTGTGATCTAGCAACCACGAAAAGATGTTGGACATATTAGGGTTAGGATGCAAAAGTGCTTCCCTGTGCCGTAAGTGAGGAGATATGGGGTGCAGGAAGTGCCGGGTTGCCCCGAGCCGTCGAAGAGGATGGCGTCTTTGGGCGTGCATTGCTGGCACATGGGCGCGTGGTGAAGTGTCCCTTTATGTAGGACGAAGCCGAAGGTGGACCCAAAGTTGCCCTGTAGAGGCGAAGACCTCGTGGAAGGCAGAGCCGAGCTGCTTTGCGGAGGCGAGGACCTCGTCGAAGGTGGAGCCGAGCTGCCTGCGGAGGCGAAGACTTCATCGGCGCGGGCCGGGCTGCCTCTGGCGAAGACGTCGCCAAGCGAGCCAGCTGCCTGCGGGCGGCGAACCTCGCGTCGAAGGTGGAGTCGGAGTTGACCTACAAGGATTCCTGAGCAGACGCGTGGCGGAGCTCTATTGGTGCATCATGCGCTATCAGGCTTTCTGCTCGACCGTCATGTGAGTGGGCCCGACAGACGTGGGCGGTTGTGCCGCTTCGGCTTCAATCGTGGGAAGGCGAGTGGTTCGCCTTCCGCCGGTTACCTTACCGGTGGCGTGGGCGATGCGGGGGCTTTAAATATCCCCTGCGGCATGCCGCCCGCATTCTCCTTGCCCCGCCTTCTAACTTCGTGCCGCACACCCTGGTCTCTTACTTTCTTTGCCACCTTGCTACCCCCGTCGTCACGTAGCTCTAGGAGAATGATGGTACACGATGGAGAGCGCACTCAGCTGACCGGCAACAGCGCCGTCTTCCGTTGGTTGGCGCCGCTCGAGGTGGAGTACGCACTCGAGGGGTGCGACTCCTCGCAGACGAACAAATGGTGGGCGGCGACGGAGAGAGCAGAAGGTCCGTGCTCCCGCATCCTGGGTTCAACGCTGGTGACGGAAGAGACGATTCACGGCCTTCTGCATGAAGGAAAGTTGTGGACCGCCGGGGGGTGCTACTGCCCGCGGCCGACAAAACCGAACCGCATACCGGGAAGTCAGAGGCGATCGTGTTCGTCGCCTATTTCGAGGTCGGGTTGCGCATTCCCGCCACCATGCTAGTCGGGGATGTCCTGTGGACTTTGGGGCTTGAGCTGGCATAGATAACGCCGAATGCGATAGCCCGCCTTGCCGTGTATAGTTGGGCGTGACGTACAGAGGCGTGCTGGCCCGCCGCGTCGTTGTTCGCCTTTCTCCACGACGCATGCTGTGAGTCGGAGGTGCGGAGCAACGGGACGGTTGCCAATTTTGGCGGCGTCGACTTCGTCCTGCGGCCAGAGTGCGGGAAGATCTTCCCTGCGGACTCGGCTCGAGCGGAGGGGGAGTTGGACTGGATGAGATGGTGGTTTTACCATCATGCAGAGAGTGGGAGCGGCCTTGAGTGCTCCGGGTGGTCTGTGATGTTCAACGCCACGCCTAGCATGCCCATGGATGCTGTAACATCCTGTTTTTCTGTCAATTTTAAAGATAGGATTTTAAAATTGAATTTTGTGGAATTTTCTAAATTTAATTCAAGCTTTAAATGAATTTTCAAAATTTAAAATGATTTAATATGATTAAAATAAACATTAACATAAGTTGGAAATATTTTATTTGGATTCTTCAGGTCTCAAGGAATTTTCTGGTATTTTTGATGAATTTTTGGGATTTATTTGCTATTTTCTGGAGCTCGTTGAATTTTATTAGAATTTCTGGAAAAAGAAAGAAATTGAAAAAAACCTCCGCCGCCCGATCTCACCTCCCTCCACGCGTCAACCATCCATCCGCTTCTCCCGCCGCCGCCGTACTCCCCGCTTCCCGCGCGCGCGCCGCCGCACCCTCGCCGCCCGATCCCGCCGCCTCCACGCGTCGCGCATCCGCGCCGCCATGCAGAGGCACCAGTAGCGCCGCGTGCCACGCCGCGCCGCGCCCGTCCCTCCTCGGCCGTCCGATCTTCGCGTCGCCTTGTCCCAGCCGTCGGATCTACCCGGCCGCAAGTAACCCTAACCCTAACCGCGCCGATTGCCCTCACCGTCCGATCGCTCGTGCGTGACATCTGGACCGTCCAAACCCGATCCGAGCCGCGACCCGCGTCGTAACCGATCCGAGCTCCTTGGCTCGCGTGATAAAACCTTGCCGCCCACCTCGGTTCGCGTGCCTGTTCTTCGCCGCCGCCGAACCCTCGTCTCCGCTGTCTCGCGCCCGCGCCGTCGTTCCCGGGCCGCCTCGCTGTCGTCGCACGTCCCCGTGCGTCGCTCGCCGTCGCCGGAGTCGTCGCCACCCCTCGCTTCCCCGCCGGTGAGCCCATCCGTCGCTCCGCCACAGACGCCTTGATCGCCAGCGTCGCCTTCGATCGCCGGACAAAGCCGCGCTCGCCCTCGATCGTCGCGCGGACACGCGCACCCAGCGCCGCGCCGCGCGCGGCGCCAGCGCGCGCGTGCGAGCCACGCGTCGCTCATCGCTGCCTTCCCGCCTCCGCGCCCCCGCATCCCCGCCGTCCATCCGAGATCGGGGCCGCGAGGCATCAGCTCGCGCCGCGTGTCCCCGCCTCCGCCGTCGAATCCACCGACGCGCCCCCGCCTCGCCCGCGCGCCCGCGTCCGCACGATGCCTCGTGTGACGCGCCGCTCCATGCGTCAACCATCGCCGCTCCCTCGCGCCCGCGCCGTCCCATATCCGCTGCCCGCTCAGATCTGAGCCGAAGGCTCAGATCTCGCCGCGTGGACGTCCGCGAGCCGACGGATCCCGCCGCCGCCGCCCGCGTCGAGCCGTCCACGTCAGCCCTAGCCGACGTGGCGAGCCACGCCAGCACCGTTGCCACGTGGCAGCCACGTGACGCCGCCACGTCAGCCCCACGTCAGCCAACCACCGCCCCCGGGTACCACGTCAGCGCCACGTCATCCACCTTGCCACGTGTCGACCGTCGCATGCCACGTCGGCCTGGCCGCCGCGTCGGCACCCTCTCCCCCGCGCCTTTGTTCCGTGTGCGAGTCCTGATGGACCCGATTTCCCATGCGCCCGGTCCACAGCACAGTACCTTTTCCGAATTTCTCGATTTAATTTTAGGTTAAATTTTCCGAGAGCCCGTTCTCCTCCGTCCTAGCTCCGATTGACCCCGTTCTTTTTTCTAAATTCATCTAAAATCGAGCTCTAGCTGTTGGTTCTAGTTTTGTTAATTTTGGAGTTCATTTGCTTATTATTTTATGTGTTTCTTTGATTTCGGTCGTTTTCTCTCTCGCTAGATT
Source organism: Melocanna baccifera (assembly GCA_036346265.1). Lineage (NCBI taxonomy): Eukaryota > Viridiplantae > Streptophyta > Magnoliopsida > Poales > Poaceae > Melocanna > Melocanna baccifera. Next base: position 20,919,006 of record CM070704.1, on the reverse strand, counting down.
CGGATTCCGTAGGAGCAGGTTACACGCCCGAAGACCAGGAGTACCTCGCTGAGCATACCCAAGGCAAGTCGTGTCCTTTGAACATGTTGAACCTAGTTTGCAATCTATTATTTAATTATTTTTGTTTTAAATTACATTGCATCGCTACTTTTTATTCAAACTCTTGTACCGGTAGTTATCGTCCTAATTGAGTTTATCCCTCCTTGTTATTTTGGAATGCCATGTTGCCCTTGTCACCATAGGTTGGGAAATTTACTAGTGATGTATGATTATTGTTACATGGGTTGTACGAGTAGATGCTTAGTGTTGCTTATAATTGCGAATGGCCTTATCATCACATGTTAAACTTTAATTTGATTTAATGTTATATGGAATTGTGGTTGGTGCCACGTTTAATAAAATTTGTGCCACATCATTGGTGTGACGTTGGCTTGGTTATACAATTATAGTTTTTGCACTCGGGCGAGTGATCGTGCAGTAAAGGGGGAAGTACAGATGTACTTTGGGGGATGTGGTTGTCTCACCCGGGTAATGTTAAGGACTTAACTTTGTGCGTCATTGATCTGAGCTTAATCGTGCAAACCACATGTCTATTATGGGATGGACCTGGTTGATTAATTTGTAATACCTCAATTCCAATTCTGCCATCGTGATGAACATGGTTGCTGATTTCCATGTGGCGCAAAGGGGTGTGATCACGAAACCTAGCGGGCGAGGATTGAGTTGAGGTAGAGCATTGTAAAGACCTTGTTGTGATTACCTTAGGCCTAGGCTAATCACATCGTGTGGGTACAGTTGTACAACCTCTGCAGAGTGTAAAACTATTCGAATAGCCGCGTCCTCGGTCATGGACATTGCTCGGGGATTTCACACGAGGGTTAGTGTTTCACTTATAACTTGGTGGTTTATGTTGGAGGTGGGCGGTAGTTCATCTGTTGGTCTAGCTTGTGAATTGGAGTTCACAAGTGGTTCATGTTTAATCCTTTGATTATTCATTATTCTTCGTTTTGATTAACTTTAGCTTTAAAGTTATTTATTATATTTCATTGTGAAATGCTTTTATGCAAATTAACCTTTCAGCCTTCTTTTGGTAAGCCTTGCATATTATATTGCATTCATTTGTTACAAGCGACTTCTTTGAGTACCAATGTACTCACGGCTTTACGCCTATGTTGCTCGATTGAGGAGAGGAGTACTATCGGCGGAGGTTCGGAAGGAGAGTACTACGATGACTTCACAGATTAGGCTTCGTTCTCCACTCGATAGCCTGTGGGCTTGTCGATTGACCGCTACGATTTATTTTGGATTTCCGCTGCTATTTTGTTAAGCCCTTCCGGCTAGAGATATTGTAAGCTTGGCCATAAGGTCGTACCTTTCATATTTTATCAATATTCGAGTTTTCCTTTGTTATTGTTGTGTGTATGACTGTGACGACATCTATGTTTGACTGTGTGCACTAGCGTGATCCTGGACTAGTGCAGTTTACACAGAGAGACCGAATTTGCATATTCGGGTCTCGACAGAGATGGTATCAGAGCCATATCGACTGTAGGACGAAGCCCTAGTAAGATTGGTCGTTAGCCCAAAAATTTATTTTCTAAATCAAATCAACTAAATTTGATATTTAGTAATATCTCTATCTTCGTATCTCATTCTTAAGGATTCTTGTCTCTCGCCCCAACTCTTGCAAAATTTGTTTTCATAAAGTTATAAACTGATCTTTTCTTTATAACTGCATTAGATGTTCCAAGCTTCTTACAGCCCGATAGGAGGATGGAGATCACTTCTACGCGTTCTGTTGCGGAGCCTCGGATTGAAGAGATTGCCTGTCTACCTCACCAAGGATGAGAAGCATAAGGGTCAACGCATCGGGAGCATCTCCAGGCTATACTTCACCACCCGAGTCGGCAAGCAAGTGCTACATCACAGTTTCAAGAATGCCGTGCGGTGGAGAGATGTCGGCTGAGGAGTTGCACACAAAGCCATCCGCCGCCTTTGCAAGCTATACAAGATCAACATGGCGGACTCGTCCGGAAGTTCAAGAAGCGATGCGGAGTCACCCTAGACTACGGGCGATGCAGGAGGAACCCGACCGCGATCGCGATACCTCTACCGTCGCCTACCGCCGAGCCCGAGCGAGACGTCGTATCACGGAGATCGTCGAGCCTATCTCGGTCGGTTCACCCGGTCCGATCGGAGAGAGCGATGCGCCGGTCCACAACTCGTGGGTTGTCTACGGCGATTCGAGAGGGCGATAGTAGTATACCTATTTGTCGACTCGTGGGATCCTTCAGAGTAGATAGTACGAGTAGACACGTTGGATTTTATTTGCAGTTGTGTGTGATGTGAGTTGCAAATATTGCCTTAAAAGCATTATATTGCGATCATGTCAATCTTTTAATGGAGTTAATTTTTGTTCAGTTTCTTTGTTAGTCTTTTTGGCTAAGTGTTTGTTTAGTTTAGGTTTTCATTAAGCAAAATCCCCTTACACGCATTTACCTCTTATCTATGCTTTTCCCTCTCGTCCTTTACCTTTGGTCAGTCAGCAGTTGTTTTCTTTTCAGAGCAAGATGGTTGATACCAGGAACTCCTCCAGCCGCAATCAGGCGAACCAGGACCTAGAGAGCAGTGCTACGCAGCCAGTGCCACCTACCTTGGATCCCGCCCTCAGTCAGTTTTTGGTGGCCCAGACTCAGATGATGCAGACCATGATGTAGAGTATGCAGACTATGATGCAGCGACAAAGACACGAGCCGCACCACCACCAAAGACCTCGTCGTGCCTAGCTATGCAGAGTTCATGAGGACAAGACCGTCTGTTTTCTCCAGTTCGTCAGAGCCTTTGGAGGCCGACGATTGGGTCCGTTCAGTTGAGAAGAAACTGAACTTGGCTCAGTGCACTAACAGAGAGAAGGTATTATATGCAGCACATCAGCTTGAGGGACAAGCAGCAGAGTGGTGGGAGAACTACTGTGCCGCCCATGAGAACCAGAACAACATCACTTGGAAGGAGTTCGCCAAGGCCTTCCATACCGCCCATGTCATGGATGGAGTGGTCGAGATGAAGAAGGATGAGTTCCGGGAATTCTAACGGAGGAACCTATCAGTGAGTAAATATCTTAATAAATTCACTCAGTTGGCTCGCTACACGCCAGAGGATGTAGCATCAGATGCAGCTCGCCAGAAGAGGTTCAAGAAAGGCTTGAACCCAGCTTTGAAGGTGCAAGTCGTGAAACAACGACTATGCGATTTTCAGCGGTTGGTGGATAAGGCCATTCTCATTGAGGAGAGTCGCGCGAGCTCGAGGAGTCTCGCAAGAGGAGGTTGATCGGCAAATAGGGTCACGATCGCACAAGTCCCGAGGCCTCGTTTTGGTTCCTACCACCAGCCACGAGTGCTCAAAGCGCAGCGATCCATTAGCTTTCAGGGACCCGGCCCGGCACGCCACGTCGATTTGGTCGGGATAGCGTCCTGGTGGTTCCAGTGGTCAGCAACAGCAGAAGAGCAATAACTCAGCAGCATCTGTCACTTGCTTCAAGTGTTATGAGGTGGGACACTATGCTAGCAAGTGTCCTCAGAGGCAGGCCCCGACGCCAGTTCGCTTCGACTTGGGAGCCACACCCGGTCGTACTCCTACCCCAGGAGCACAACGAGGAGCACCCCCGGCATCAGGACAGGCCAGCAGGACACCGGTGGTGAGAGGTCAGGTGAACCACGTCACCGCAGAGGATGCCCAGGCAGCACCAGACGTTGTGATCGGTACGTTCCTAGTACATTCAGTTCCTGCCACAATTTTATTTGATTCTGGAGCTTTGCATTCGTTTGTTTCTCAGAGTTTTGCTTTAAAGCAACAATTGAAAACTGTTGCTCTTGGATCTGTTCTTTTAATCCAATCCCCTGGATCCGAGTTGAGATCCAACCTAGGTTGTCCAGGAGTCGGGATAACCATTCGTGGAGTTGAGTTCGGGGCCGACTGATTTTGTTGGATATCACGATCCCTAGATGTAATCTTGGGATGGATTGGCTTGTAAAGCAGCGCTGTTAGGCGTGGAGCAGAGCGAGCGATGACCTTAACCAATTCAGATGGGGTTAAGGTGTGGTTCGCAGCCAACGAGTGTCAGCCAGAGCCAGTCATGGTTTGCCAGAGCAAGGTGATCCAGTTGGAGGATGTACCAGTTGTCAGGGAGTACCCTGACGTGTTTCTAGATGATCTTCTAGGTATGCCACCTGAGTGAGAGGTGGAGTTTCTGATCGAGCTTGTACCAGGTACCGCTTCGATTTCCAAGAGGCCCTATCGGATGCCAGCTAATGATCTAGCGGAGTTAAAGAAGCAAATTCAGGAGCTTTTGGATAAGGGTTATATCAGACCGAGTTCATCCCCGTGGGGAGCGCCAGTGTTGTTCGTCAAGAAGAAGGATGGTAGTCAGCGCATGTATGTGTGTGGACTACAGAGCACTTAATGAGGTCACCATCAAGAATAAGTACCCTCTACCCAGGATTGATGACCTGTTTGATCAGCTTAAGGGAGCAGGAGTGTTCTCTAAGATTGATTTGAGGTCAGGATATCATCAGATGAGGATACGCAAGGAGGACATACCCAAGACAGCCTTCTCGACTTATGGTTTATACGAGTTCACAGTGATGGTTTGACCAATGCCCCAGCATATTTCATGTATTTGATGAATAAGGTGTTCATAGAGTATTTGAATAAGTTTGTCGTTGTGTTCATTGACGACATTTTGATATATTCCAAGGATGAGAGAGAGCATCAGGAGCACTTGAGATTAGCATTGCAGAAATTGAGGGATAATCAGTTGTATGTGAAGTTCAGCAAATGTGAGTTTTGGATGAAGAAAGTTGCCTTTCTAGGGCATGTGTTAACAGCAGAAGGAGTCGCAGTTGACCCAGGAAAGGTGAGTGATGTTTTGGATTGTCAGTCACCTACTTCAGTTACCCAGGTCAGGAGTTTTCTAGGTATGGCAGGACACTACCGTCGCTTTATTGAGGGATTTTCCAGTGTGGCCAGACCCCTCACGCAGTTGCTCAAGAAGGAAAAGAAATTTACTTGGACGCCAGAGTGTGAGAAAAGTTTTCAGAAACTTAAGGAGAGTTTGACCACAGCCCCAATGCTTGTGTTGCCCGATATCAATAAAGATTTTGAGATATTTTGCGATGCCTCTCGCAAAGGTTTGGGTTGTGTCTTGATGCAAGACAAGAGAGTGGTAGCTTATGCCTCACGCCAGTTGAGACCGCATGAGGAGAACTACCCTACTCATGACTTGGAGCTAGCCGCCGTAGTGCATGCTTGAAAGATTTGGCGTCATTATCTGATGGGTAACAGATGTGAGGTTTACACGGATCATAAGAGTCCGAAATACATCTTTACCCAGTCCGTGCTTAACCTCAGGCAGAGGAGGTGGTTGGAGCTGATAAAGGATTATAATGTTGGCATACATTATCATCCTGGGAAAGCTAATGTTGTTGCAGATACCTTGAGCAGAAAGGTATACTGCAATTCAGTGATGGTTCGAGAGAGTCACCAAAGATTGCATGAGGAATTTGAAGCTTAGCCTTGAGTTGGTTGAGCTGTGATTTTTGGCAGCTATAGAGATGCACGACCTACTTTGGATGGTCGATTCACGAGCTCGGTCGGATGATGAGGCATTCCAAATGGATCGAAAGAACTTAAGTGAAGGTAAAGAGTCAGGATTTTCAGTAGATGACCAAGGAACCTTATGGTTCAAGCAGCGATTGTGTGTGCCCAACAAGCAAGAACTAAAGGATGTGTTATTAAAAGAGGCTCATGAGTCATTGTATTCGATTCATCCAGGCAGTACCAAGATGTACCAGGACATTAAGGATAAGTATTGGTGGCCAAGCATGAAGCGTGAGATCGCTGAGTATGTAGCCCTTTGTGATGTTTGTCAGAGAGTAAAGGCAGAGCATCGAGACTGCGCAGTTTGCTCTACACCATTGAAAGTTCCCGAGTGAAAGTGGGAAGAGATTGGTATGGACTTCATAGTCGGTCTGCCTAAGACCAAAGAGGGCTATGATTCGATTTGGGTCATCGTGAACCGATTGACCAAGGTTGTTCATTTCATTCCAGTTAAGATGACCTACAGTGGTGATAGATTGGCAGAGTTGTATATGTCCAGGATTGTCAGTTTGCATGGTGTGCCCAAGAAGATTGGGTCAGACCGTGGATCGCAGTTTACCTCTCATTTTTTGGTGTAGTTTCCATAAGGCTATACGAACTCATCTGAATTTCAGTACAGCATATCATCCCCAGACAGATGGTCAGACAGAGCGAGTAAATCAGATTTTGGAGGACATGTTGAGAGCCTGTGTGCTTGATCATGGTTCTAAGTGGGACAGTTGTTTGCCTTTTGCAGAGTTCTCGTACAACAACAGTTATCAGGCCAGTTTGCAGATGTCACCGTTTGAGGCACTTTATGGTAGGAAATGCAGGACCCCTCTCAATTGGAAAGAGACGGGGAAGGTCGAGGTTTTAGTCCGCATCGCTTGAAAGAAGCCGAGGATAAGGTCCGCTTGATACGTAAAAGGTTGAAAACCGCCCGTGCCGCATGAAAAAGTTATGCAGATACCAGACGTCGAGAGCTGAGTTTTGAGCCAGATGATTTCGTACATCTCAGGATCACACCATTCAAAGGTGTGAAGAGGTTTTAGTTGAAAGGGAAGCTTGCACCTAGATATGTTGGTCCGTTCAGGATTCTGAAACGCAGGGGAGAGGTTGCTTATCAGTTGAAGCTACCTGCGTCCTTCAGTGGGGTACATGACGTCTTCCATGTGTCCCAGCTGAAGAAGTGCTTGCGTGTACCAGAGGAGGTTGTACCAGTTGGGACCGTTGACCTGCAGGAGGATCTGTCGTACAAGGAGCATCCAGTCAAAGTCTTGGAAGTGTCAGAGCGAGTCACCCGAAATAAAGTGGTCCATTTTTGCAAAGTCCAGTGGAGCAACCACTCCGAGGAGGAAGCAACCTGGGAGCGTGAGGAGGACCTCAGAGCAGAGTTCCCGAACCTATTCTCTTAGTTGGCCCAGATCTCGGAGTTGAGATCTCGTTTAAGGGGGTAAGGTTTGTAACAACCTATTTTTTGTCAATTTTAAAGCCAGGATTTTAAAAATGAATTTTGTGGAATTTTCTGAATTTAATTCAAGCTTTAAATAAATTTTTAGAATTTAAAATGACTTAATATGATTAAAATAAATATTAACACAAGTTGGAAATATTTTATTTAAATTCTTCAGGTCTCAAGGAATTTTCTGGTATTTTTGGTGAATTTTTGGGATTTATTTGCTATTTTCTGGAGCACGTTGAAGTTTATTTGAATTTCTGGAAAAAGAAAGAAAATGGAAAAAAACCTCCACCGCCCGATCTCACCTCCCTCCACGCGTCAACCATCCATCCGCTTCCCCCCCGCCGCCGTACTCCCTGCTTCCTGCGCGCGCGCCGTCGCACCCTCGCCGCCCGATCCCGCAGCCTCCACGCGTCGCGCATCCGCGCCGCCACGCGGAGGCACCAGCGCGCCCGCGTGCCCGCGCCTGCCGCCCGTGCCCCATCCCTCCTCGGCCGTCCGATCTTCGCGTCACCTTGTCCCAGCCGTCGGATCTACCCGACCGCGAGTAACCCTAACCCTAACCGCGCCGTTTGCCCTCACCGTCCGATCGCTCGCGCGTGACATCTGGACCGTCCAAACCCGATCCGAGCCACGACCCGCGTTGTAACCGATCCGAGCTCCTCGGTTCGCGTGATAAAACCCCGCCGCCCGCCTCGGTTCGCGTGCCTATTCTTCGCCGCCGCCGAACCCTCGTCTCCGCTGTCTCGCGCCCGCGCCGCCGTTCCCGGGCCGTCTCGCTGTCGCTGCACGTCCCCGTGCGTCGCCCGCCGTCGCCGGAGTCGCCGCCGCCCCTCGCTTCCCCGCCGGTGAGCCCCTCCGTCCCTCACCGCCGCTGCGTCGCCCCGGTCGCCCGCGTCGCCTTCGATCGCCGGACGGCCGCGCTCCGCCCTCGCCGTCGCGGCTGACACCGCGCACTTTCGCGCGCCGCGCGCGGCAAGGCGACGCTTTACGCGGCGTGCCCGAGCCACGCGTCGCTCATCGCTGCCTTCCCGCCTCCGCGCCCCCGTCGTCCGTCCGAGATCGGGGCCGCGAGGCATCAGCTCGCGCCGCGTGTCCCCACCTCCGCCGTCGGATCCGCCGATGCGCCCCCGCCTCGCCCACGCTCCCACGTCCGCGCGATACCTCGCACGATGCGCCGCTCCACGCGTCAACCATCGCCGCTCCCTCGCGCCTGCGTCGTCCCATCTCTGCCGCCCGCTCAGATCTGAGCCGAAGGCTCTGATTTCGCCGGGTGGACGTCCGCGAGCCGACGTGGCGAGCCACGCCAGCACCGCTGCCATGTGGCAGCCATGTGTCGCCGCCACGTCAGCCAACCACCGCCCCCGGGCGCCACGTCAGCGCCACGTCATCCACCTTGCCACGTGTCAGCAAATGCGCATGCCACGTCAGCACAGCCGCCGCGTCAGCACCCTCTCTCCCCCGCGCACTGTTCCGTGTGCCGAGTCCACGGTGGACCCGGTTTCCCGTGTGCCCGGTCCACAGCACAGTACCTTTTCCGAATTTCTCGATTTAATTTTAGGTTAAATTTTTCGAGAGCCCGTTCTCCTCCGTCCTAGCTCCGATTGACCCCGTTCTTTTTTCTAAATTCATCTAAAATTGAGCTCTAACTGTTGGTTCTGGTTTTGTGAATTTTGGAGTTCATTTGCTTATCATTTTATGTGTTTCTTTGATTTCAGTCGTTTTCTCTCTCGCTAGATTCGGATTCCGGAGGAGCAGGTTCCGCGCCCGAAGACCAGGAGTCCCTCGCTGAGCATACCCAAGGCAAGTCGTGTCCTTTGAACATGTTGAACCCAGTTTATAATCTATTATTTAATTATTTTTGTTTTAAATTACATTGCATCGCTACTTTTTATTCAAACTCTTGTACCGGTAGTTATCGTCCCAATTGAGTTTATCCCTCCTTGTTATTTTGGAATGCCATGTTGCCCTTGTCACCATAGGTTGGGAAATTTACTAGTGATGTATGATTATTGTTACATGGGTTGTACGAGTAGATGCTTAGTGTTGCTTATAATTGCGAATGGCCTTATCATCACATGTTAAACTTTAATTTGATTTAATGATATATGGAATTGTGGTTGGTGCCACGTTTAATAAAATTTGTGCCACGTCATTGGTGTGACGTTAGCTTGGTTATACAATTATAGTTTTTGCAATCGGGCGAGTGATCGTGCAGTAAAGGGGGAAGTACAGATGTACTTTGAGGGATGTGGTAGTCTCGCCCGGGTAATGTTAAGAACTTAACTTTGTGCGCCATTGATCCGAGCTTAATCATGCAAACCACATGTCTATTATGGGATGTATCTGGTTGATTAATTTGTAATACCTTAATTCCAATTCTGCCATCGTGATGAACATGGTTGCTGATTTCCATGTGGCGCAAGGGGGGGTGTGATGCGAAACCCTAGCGGGCAGGATTGAGTTGAGGTAGAGCATTGTAAAGACCTTGTTGTGATTACCTTAGGCCTAGGCTAATCACATTGTGTGGGTACAGTTGTACAACTTCTGCAGAGTGTAAAACTATTCGAATAGCCGCGTCCTCGGTCATGGACATTGCTCGGGGATTTCACACGAGGGTTAGTGTTTCACTTATAACTTGGTGGTTTATGTTGGAGGTGGACATGTAGTTCACTGTTGGTCTAGCTTGTGAATTGGTGTTCACATGTGGTTCATGTTTAATCCTTTGATTATTCATTATTACTGTTTTCAGTTAACTTTCGCTTTAAAGTTATTTATTATATTTCATTGTGAAATGCTTTTATGCAAATTAACCTTTCAGCCTTCCTTTGGTAAGCCTTGCATATTATATTGCATTCATTTGTTACAAACGACTTGCTGAGTACCAATGTACTCACGGCTTTACGCCTATGTTGTATTGGAATACGCGTAGGCTACGGAAGCAGAAAACAAAACTTTTCTACCGCGCACCCAAGAACATCATGCTAAGGAAGGATCATGGATCGTTACCACTTAGACGCCTTGCGCAAATGAAGAAGAATTGGAAACCGATCCAATCTCGCGTCGAGGTAGTAGTGGAAGTAGCCGATCGTCCCAACGGATCGTCTCTCCACGCACGCCGATCAAGATCGCAACGAGCGGCGCTTCCACCGTATCCACACGCCCGGCCGAACGCGCCCGATCGCGAGTGTACTAGCACTCGTGGAGCAGCTAGGGTTTGGCTCGGAGGTGGCGGCTAGGGTTTTGCTAGATGTTAATCGGACCAATCCTCCGCCCCTCGCCTCCATATATATAGACCTCCTCACGTGGGCCTCGTGGACCGAGGCCCAATAGGAGTCTATTCGGATCTCTATCCGAATTGAGCCCATATCCGAATCATATTCGAATTAGTGTTCCAACCCGTTAAGCGTGCGACCACAGAGGTTCACGATACTTGGTCGTGACCCTAAACGCCTTTCCAGCTACCATGTTAATAGCGGCCTCTAGTAAGACATATTAACCCCAAAGTATATGTAAAGATCATATCGGCTGAACCTGTAATGTTCTCTCATGTACGAATCCCTTTGCCTCACGATATAATATGTTGATATGCGATAGTAGTAGATTGGATCTATTACAGTCTAAATAAGGTAGCACGGGTTGATGAGATCAATCGGTCATAAGGGGTTGAAATTGGTATGAGTTGATAGCATCACAAGGCCAAAATGATTAGTTCGTGCTCCTTCTTTGATGTACGCGCGACTTGCCCCTACCGGCTGGAATCACCATCGAGGCTAACTGCGCGCACAATCAGTAGATCGAGCCAACAGATCGAGGTCTTGTGTTGTGGTCTCCTCAAGTATACCGATCGCGATGATCAATATGATTGATCTAATGAAAATTGAGACATTTTGAATGGCTCAGATTTGGGTTGATTTGATCGGCTCGATAAGATTTTCATAGCGATTACATAGATGCGATCTATGTAATTCGGGACCGCCGTGTGTATCCCCCCCTTGTATAGCGTCTTGGGTTCACATCGTTAGGTAGAATGCGATTCTACGTCTAACTTGTTTTTGCAGAGAATGATGTGAATAGTATGGCCCTATAGCTTATTTGAATATATGAGATGTATGTGATGCATGTAACATTCGTTCATGGCCTGCGTGTCATGATTATTTCAGCTATTGTTAGCTGTATATATTGTATTTAACGACCTGCGTGTCGACCTTAATGCTTGAATCTATCTTTGTAATCTTCGATTTCTAGCTATTATAGGTAGTAGCCTAGTTTTGAGGTTACAAGCTTTTTAAGCATGGTGGCCTAAAGGAGTGATGTGGAGGATGGAGATCGTCTACACCTACTTGGAGATGGATATCACCATTTTTGGGCCATACTACTTCACAGTTAAATGTGTTTATCTATGATGTTATCTATCTTATTCTTATGCAATGATATATGTGATATGTTGCTTTGGTAGGATAGAATCCTCTTAAAATTAGGTGTTAATGCCCTTCCATATGTTGCACCAAAGATAATGATCACCGCATGGTAGGTCTACCAAAGTAGAGTGCCATCGGTTATCATCATCATTTGGGGTAGATGTCGGACATCTACATGCGGAAGCATTTGGTTTACTTAACAAGGTTATCAAAATAGTTTTGGACCTTGGGGCATAGATTGGGGCCGAGGCATACTAATGTCACCCAAAGTAGAGTCACATAGGGATGTGATTAGCAAAGTGTTGCTTACCCATGTCACTAGTTTTCTAGCCGTGATGCCAAAGCTCACTAGGAATTAGTGAAATGAGGATCTTTACCCACTATGTAACTTAGAGAGAGTTTTGTTGCAAAACTCATAGTGGAGTCTTTTGCTAAATAGTTTAATAAAAGATGAACATAAACATAGTGCTAAACTTTGCATATTCTTGTGTTGTAGATCATGTCACTAACGCCGCATCCAAAGACTTTTAATTTGCGATCTGTTCTTGAGAAAGAAAAACTCAATGGAACAAACTTTTGGATTGGTATCGCAACTTGAGAATTGTTCTCAAGCAAGAGCGCAAGGAGTATGTCCTTGAGTCTCCTTACCCGAAGACTTGCTGATAATGCTACTATGGCTGCACGGAGAGCTTATGAGAAGCAAACGAATGATTGCCTTGATGTGAGTCTGTCTCATGCTTGCCACAATGTCCTCTGAGCTTGAAGCAATATGAGAACACAGATGCCTACAATATCATTGTGGGGTTACGTGGTATGTTTGAGAACCAAGCAAGGGCCGAGAGGTTCAATACTTCAAAGTCCTTATTTGCGTGCGAGCTTGCGTAGGGAATCCGTCACCCTCATGTGATTAAGATGATTGGCTACATTGAGAGTCCGGAAAAGCTTGGTTTTCCCTTAGCCAAGAGTTGGCTACGATGTGATTCTCCGATCGCTTCCCGAGCTTTGAGCCATTCATAATGAACTTTCACATGAACAACTGGACAAGACCACGGTGAGTTGCATGGGATGCTAAAATCTGCCGAGGAAAGCATTAAGAAAAGCAGCAATCATGTGATGATGATGCAGAAAGGCAAGGGCAAGCCCTATGTCAAGAGAATCGCGGTCAAAAGAAAAAAAGCTCCTGATGCGATCGCGAGCGGTTCTAAGGCCAAGAAAGACAAGAAGGGCGATGCTCATCTCCGATGCGATTGTTACTCTGTAAGCAATCGTGACATTGGAAAAGGAACGCCCAAAGTACTTGGAGGATCTTGAGAAGAAGAAGGGAAGTACGACTTCCACTCTAGGTATAAATGTTATAGAGATCAATCTTGCTACTTCATCAACTGATTCTTGGGTATTTGATACCGGATCGGTTGCTCACATTTGCAAATCGTTGCGGGGCTAATAAGAAGTAGAAGTTTGAGGAGGAGCGAAGTGGATCTTCGCGTTGGCAATGGAGCAAAAGTTGCTGCGGTAGTCGTTGGCACCATGCCATTGTCTTTACCTTCGAGATTAGTTTTGGAATTGAATAATTGTTATTGTGTTCCATCTCTTTCAAAGAACATTATTTACGCTTCATGTTTGCAAGCGTAAGGTTATGACTTTAAATCTATGGACAATGGTTGTTCTTTTTATTTCAAAGATATGTTCTATTGTCATACTCCATTGGTGAATGGGTTATACGTTCTTACTCTTGAAGGGTCACCGGTCTATAACATTAATGCAAAGAGGCAACGTCCAATGATTTGAATCCCACGCTTATTTGGCACTCGCGCTAGGTCACATAAATGAGAAACGCATGCGAAACTCCATAGAGATGGTATTCGCACTCATTTGATTTTGAATCATTAGAGACATGCGAATCTTGTTTACTTGGCAAGATGACAAAGGCACCTTTCACCGGTCAAGGTGAACGGGCAAATGACTTATTGGCACTTGTACATACCGATGTATGTGGACCAATGAGCTTAACGACAGAGGTGGTTTTCGTGATTCATAACTTTTATCGATGACTTTAGTAGATATGGGTATATCTACCGATGAAGCATAAGTCCTAATCCTTTGAAAAGTTCAAAGAATTCCAAAATGAAGTGCAAAATCATTTAGGCAAGACAATCAAGTTTCTACGATCGATCGTGGAGGCGAGTATTTGAGCCATGAGTTTGGCAATCATCTAAAGGATTGTGGAATTGTTCCACAATTGACTCCGCCAGAACACCTCAATGGAATGGGGTATCTGAACGAGAAATCGCACCTTATTAGATATGGTGCGCTCCATGATGAGCCAAAGTGATCTTCCGTTGTCTTTTGGGGTACGCTCTTGAAACGTACCAAGCGTTCACACTAAACAGGTTCCATCAAAATCGTAGAAAAGACACCATATGAGATGTGGACAGACAACGTCCTAGCTTGTCTTTTCTTAAGATTTGGAGATGTGAGGCTTATGTAAAACGTTTACAATCTGATAAGCTCACTCCTAAATCGATAAATGCTTCTTTATCGGGTATCCTAAGGAAACAAAAGGATATTACTTTTATAATCGAGGAGAAGGCAAAGTGTTTGTCGCTCAAGCATGGTGTCTTCTTAGAGAAAGAGTTTCTCTCAAGAAGGGATAGTGGGAGCACAGTGCAACTTGAAGAAATTCAAGAAACACTGATAACGTTTCAGCTCTGCAGAACCACAACAGATGAACAAACCGTTGAAGAACTCATTGTGGACACACCAAACCACGTGAGGTCGAAAAGGTCACGTCGTGCACCGAGAGGTACATGTTCTTGACTACTCAACAACGGGACATATTGTTGTTAGACAACGATGAGCCTAAGACCTATGAAGAAGCAATGGTGGGACCAGACTCGAGAAATGGCTTGAAGCCATGAGATCCAAATTGAATCCATGCACAAGAATCAAGTTTGGAACTTGGTTGATCCACTGATGGTGTTAAAACCATTGAATGCAAATGGGTTTTCAAGAAAAGATAGACATAGATGGAAATGTTCACATCTATAAAGCGCGACAGGCCAAAGGTTTCAAACAAATTCAAGGTATTGATTATGATGAAACTTTTTCGCCCGTCCGCAATGCTAAAGTCTATTCGGATCATTCTAGCGATTGCTGCATATTTCGACTATGAAATATGGCAAATGGATGTCAAAACAGCTTTCCTTAATGGAAATCTGAGTGAGGATGTGTACATGACACAGCCCACGTGTTTTGTCGATCCACAATCGCTTGGAAAGATATGCAAGCTCCAAAGATCCATTTATGGATTAAAGCGAGCATCTCGGAGTTGGAACATTCGCTTTGATGAAGTAATCAAAGGGTTTGGTTTCATCAAGAACGAAGAAGAGCCTTGTGTTTACAAAAAGGCTAGTGGGAGCGCACTCGTATTTCTGGTCTTATATGTGGATGACATATTATTGATCGGAAATGACATTCCTTTGCTCGAATCATAAGTCTTCATTAAAAATAGTTTCTCTATGAAAGACTTAGGAGAGGCAAAGATATATTCTGGGCATCAAGATCTATAGAGATAGATCAAAAGGCTAATTGGATTAAGCCAAGATACGTACATTGACAAGGTGTTGAAAAGGTTCAATATGCATGATTCCAAGAAAGGTTTTCTACCTATGTCACATGGTATAAATCTTAGCAAGAATCAGTGTCCTAGTACACCTGATGAGCGGGATAAAATGAATGCGATTCCATATGCTTCGGCTATTGGGTCCATTATGTATGCCATGCTTTGTACACGCCCGGATGTTTCAGATGCTTTAAGTGCTACGAGTAGATACCATCGATCCGGTGAAAGTCACCGGATTGCCGTAAAGAACATCTTGAAGTACTTGAGAAGAACTAAAGATGTGTTCCTTGTCTATGGAGGTGAGGAAGAGCTCGTTGTAAATGGTTACACCGATGCTAGCTTCCAAACCGACAAAGATGATTTTAGATCGCAACTGGATTTGTGTTCTGCTCGAATGGCGGTGCGGTAAGTCGGAAGAGTTCCAAGCGCAGACGGTTGCTGATTCTACAACGTAAGCCGAGTACATAGCAGCTTCAAGCCGCCAAAGAGGTCGTTTGGATCAAGAAATTTATTTCGAGCTTGGTGTGATGGCTAGTGCCTCCACCCAATGGACCTCATCAGACAATAGTGGGGCCATTGCAAAGCCAAAGAGCCTAGATCGCACTGTAAGTCCAAGCACATTTACGGCGATTTCATCTCATCCGCGAGATAGTGGAGAGAGGCGATGTGAAGATATGCAAAGTACAAACGGATTTGAACATTGCAGATCCGTTGACAAAGCCGCTTCTCGACCAAAGCATGAGGCTCACACTAGGGCAATGGGTATGAGATACCTACATGGTTGACTCTAGCGCAAGTGGGAGATCATAGTGATATGCCCTAGAGGCAACATGGAGATGTTGTATATATCACATACTATGTTTATGATACATTACTTTGTTCCTGGAATAGACATCATCATTATTGATCAATGAGTATGTGACTTATTCATGAGACTCTTAAATACTAAGATGTTGCTATTTCTAAATGATCCTCGATCGTATATCATATGAGGAACAAATATGATTCAAAGACAAAGATCAGCATATGTATTGATTGATGATCATGTCTCATGGATCATGGTATGGTGATACCAAATCAATAATATGGACATGTGTTAGTGAACATATGTTGATAGACTGCCATGAGACAACTGCAGAGATTCCATGTGTCATCGCTGGTCTCAAGTAGTGTTTATGTAGAGTCCTTAGACTTGAGATCATCATGGTTCCCAACATGAGTAGTAGCTTATTTTGGGACTACTAAACACTACTCCGTGAATCGGGTAGTCATAAAAGTAGTCTTCGGGTTTGCCATGAAACATGTAGTGGGATGTGAATGATCAAGATAGAATTTGCCCCTTCTTATGGGAGAGATATCTCTGGGCCCCTCGATGTAATGGATTATGAAAGTGCATGGCCATGCCAAGGTGATTGAGGAGTCAATCACGAGTTAAACACTACTTGAGACCAACTGATGACACATGGAATCTCTGCAGTGTCTCATGGCAGGTCTATCCAACATATGTTCACTAACACATGTCCATATTATTGATTTGGTATCACCATACCATGATCCATGAGACATGATCATCAATCAATACATATGCTGATCTTTGTCTTTGAATCATATTTGTTCCTCATATGATATACGATCAGGGATCATTTAGAAATAGCAACATCTTAGTATTTAAGAGTCTCATGAATAAGTCACATACTCATTGATCAATAATGATGATGTCTATTCCCAGGAACAAAGTAATGTATCATAAACATAGTATGTGATATATACAACATCTCCATGTTGCCTCTAGGGCATATCACTAACATGTTGCTTAGTTGAGGGAGAGGAGTACTATCAGCAGGAGGTTCCAGAAGGAGAGTACTACGACGACTTCACAGATTAGGCTTCGTTCTCCACTCGATAGCCTGTGGGCTTGTCGATTGGCCGCTACGATTTATTTTGGATTTCCGCTGCTATTTTGTTAAGCCCTTCCGGCTAGAGATATTGTAAGCTTGGCCATAAGGTCGTACCTTTCATATTTTATCAATATTCGAGTTTTCCTTTGTTATTGTCTTGTGTATGACTGTGATGACATCTATGTTTGACTGTGTGCACTAGCGTGATCCTGGACTAGTGCAGTTTACACAGACAGACCGAATTTGCATATTCGGGTCTCGACAGATGCTAAGGACGAGCGAAGGGCGCGGAGGCTTGTGGGGATCACCGCCCGCTTCAACATGCGTGACCTTGCCGAGGAGTTCATTATGTAGGTGTGGCGCCGCTTGCTGCGAAGTGGCGCATTATGCCTGGGAAGCTCCGTCGCGACAACTTCCGTCCTTTCATGTCTTCGCTGCCGAGACCCTTCCGATCCACGTAAGTTGCGGTGAGACCTTAGTTTTCCCGTGCCGCTCATCGGGTCTTTGTGTCTAATGGCGCCCCTTGCTGCCCGCAGGTACTCTCCTGGAGGACGCGGAGCATGCCGTGGGCACGTTCCTCGGACCGTACACGACCAGGGAACATGCTCTGCGGACCACTGCAACTACAGAGGTAGGCCTGAGGCGGATAAACCGTGTGTGCGAGGCCTTGAGCATCAGAGTACCAGAGCACATTGCTCTGACCCTGAGCCCGCCTTCCGCAGCTAGCCCTGGCGCACCGATGGCTGCTCAGGCCTGCCCTGCAGCTGCCGAATATGCGACGGACGCAGACTCCGATTCGACTAAGTATGCCAATTCGGAGATAGACACGGATGTCGAGAGCAGGGAAGGGCCCTTGGGCAGTGGCGCAGATGGAGAGTGTAGCATGGGCCACGCGACGGGGGAAGCTTCTTCGCCGCCAGCCGACACTGAAACAGAGCTATCGCCCATGGAGGATGCTGGGACGGAGTCCTTGCCTGAGGCGGTTACGGGGGCGGAGCTCCCTCCTACGGTGGTCATCGAGGCGAGGTCATCACCTTGCTCCCCGAAAGCGAAGCGGCCCCGCACGCTATCACCCCTTCGCTCGTCGAGGAGGTTCGTTGTAGCGAGTAAGGTCGGGGCCCCATGGGACTCTGACTCAGACACCGAGCACCCCTGCCTCGCTGTCCCTGCGGCCCCTTCCAAGTCTGCGGCTGCCGGGGTCGAGGGCGTGGTGGAGCTAAGCTCCGACACGGAAGTCCCCCTGCCTGAAGGGGTTGTGTTGCCAGGGGACGCCGGCGTCCTCGCGGCTTCTTGTGGGGCTGAAGGGGCGACCCGGCGGAGTCCACCGGCTACAGCGGAAGGTAAACACACCTTGTTTGGTATGATCCTGCGGGGTGATCATAGGGCTCTAACCGTTATGTTCCCTGGCAGCAACATGCCCCCCGAGCGTGGGCAACTCTCGGAGCATGAGGACGTTTCCTTGGGAGGGGCATCTAGCATCACCGAAACCACCACCACGGGTGCCGCACAAACCCTAGCGGACTTCATTCCCCGACCGAAGGTGCTGGCAGCGTGGCAGGGGACCGCGGATAGTGCAGCTGCGGGCCTGGACCACGAGGCGCTGCAGGCCTATGGATCAGAACTCCTTGGGAGAGTGCTGGAGGTCTCAGAAGTGAGGGTAGGTATCGGACCCTTGGCGACTCACCATCCTTTGGGGGTGCACTAACCACCTCCCGGTTTATCGTGTAGACCCTCGCCCTCGGCTGAGCATTACAGGCGGCCCACGCCCGTGAGTGAGGGGCGTTAGAGAAACGTCTGCGCGCCACCGAAGGAGCTCTTCGCGTGGCCGAGGAGGCGCACTCCTCTAAACATGACTGCATCCGACGCCTGGAGGCGGAACGCACGGTGGCCATCTCACATTGCGCAAAGCTCGTAGCGACGGCTCGACGGGCGGCCGTGGAGGAGCGGGATGGCCTGCTCCAACAGATTGCTGCACTAGAAGAAGAGAAGAGCCACCTTGCTGCGTCTCTTAGGGAACGTGACCAGGGCTTGGAAGATGCCTCGACGGTGGCATGGGATGCTATGCTGGCCCTGGAAGATACCCTTGAAAACCTTGTCGCCGAAGTGCTGCCCCGCTCGTTCGGGCCCGAAGAGCTGCCGCGAACACTTCGGCGAATTGGAGAGGCTTCCAACCTTGCGCACGCCGTCGCGACGTCCTTTGGCAACCACTGCTCCTATGTGGCCGCCTGCCTGGCTTGTGCGCTTCTCCGGCACCGGGGCTGTCGTCACGTCGATGAGCTGGACGACCCGCAACTGGAGATGCCGACCGGGGCCGGGGTGATGTCCAGTGCAGTGCGCGCTGTGCGCCCCGCGCCCCGCGGTTCGGTTTTTTCATGAGCGGATCTGGGAGTACATCGGGGAGGCCATGGCGAAGGTAGAGCTACGGCGGACCATGTACGGCGAGGGGAACCTCGGCAAATGGCTGAATGAAGTTCCCCGGTGCGACGAAGGTGGCGCCGACGGCTCAAGGCAGGTGTGACCCCGAGGTTCTTGTGTGTCGATGTGTGTTGTAACCTGTGCGCCCCATTCTGTAAATAAAACGGAGATTGCTCCCCCTGCTCTGACCGACATACCGTTGTGTGCCAAGCAGCTGCCCGATAGGGACCGGTTGCTGATCTTCGACGCCATAGCCCAGCGCCGGCTGCGATGATGGTGGCGAGCTGAGGACTCGCTGGATTTCTGGGCGAGTCAAACTTCGACAGGCGAGGCTTCGGCGCAGGCGGAACCGAGCCAATAGCATCCGTGGGTGGCCGATGTTGTTTGTTGTAATATGGGATGTTATCGGCCATCCCCTTTATAAGCACTTGTACATCAACGTAGTAGAGAAGCCAAAAGACTCATTCTCGCCATCTTCTTTGGGCACACCCGTGTTGTGTTTTCCTGGTAAAGCTTGTTGGCCAGTCGAAGTAGACGCACGCTCGTAGCGGAGCTGACGCCTAATCGAAGTAGATGCACGCGCGCTCCATCCCCTACCCTTCGAAGTGGGGGCAGCGGAGTTGGCGCCTAGTCAAAGTAGACGCGTGCGCTCCGTCCCCTACCCGTTGAAGCGGGGGCAGCGGAGCTGGCACCTAGTCGAAGTAGACGCGCGCATGCTCCGTCTCTTACCCTTTGAAGCGGGGACAACGGAGCTGGCGCCTGGTCGGCGTGAGACACGCCGCACGCTCGTCCCCTACCTGCGGCGCGGGGCGCGGAGTGCGCCTGGTCGGCAGACGCGCACGCTCCGTCCCCTACCCGTTGGAGTGGGGGCAGCGGAGCTGACGTCTAGTTGAAGTAGACGCACACGCGCTCCGTCCCCTACCCTTTGAAGCGGGGGCAGCGGAGTAGGTGCCTAGTCGAAATAGACGCGCGGGCGCTCCGTCCCATACCCTTTGAAGCGAGGGCAGTGGAGCCGGGCGTCTCAGTCGGCAGACACGTGGGCGCCCGCCCCTACCCATTGGGCGGGGCAGGTGAGCCGCGCCATTCGGCGCGACGCGCACGCTGCTCGCCCCCGCCTTTGAAGCGGGGCAGCGGCCGACGCTGGTCGGCAGACGCGCGTCGCGCTCCATCCCCTACCCTTTGAAGCGGGGGCAGCGGGGCTGGCGCCTAGTCAAAGTAGACATGCGCGCGCTACATCCCCTACCCTTTGAAGCGGGGGTAGTGGGGCTAGCGCCTAGTCGAAGTAGACGCGCGCACGCTCCGTCCCCTACCCTTTGAAGCGGGGGCAGCGGGGCTGGCGCCTAGTCGAAGTAGGCGCGTGCGCTCCGTCCCCTACCTTTTGAAGCGGGGGCGCGCACTCTGTCCCCTACCCTTTGAAGCGGGGGCAGCGGAGCTGGCACCTAGTCGAAGTAGGCACGCGCGCGCTCCGTCCCCTACCCTTTGAAGCGGGGGCACGCGCTCCGTCCCCTACCCTTTGAAGCGGGAGCAGCGAAGCTGGCGCCTAGTCGAAGTAGACACGCGTGCTCTGTCTCCTACCCTTTGAAGCGGGGGCAACAGAGCTGGCGTCTAGTTGAAGTAGACGCGCGCGCACTCCGTCTCCTACCCTTTGAAGCGGGGGCAGTGGGGCTGGCGCCTTGTCGAAGTAGGCACGCGCGCTCCGTCCCCTACCCTTTGAAGCGGGGGCACGCGCTCCATCCACTACCCTTTGAAACGGGGGCAGCGGAGCTGGCGTCGAGTCGAAGTAGGCGCGTGTGCGCTCTGTCCCCTACCCTTTGAAGCGGGGGCAGCGGAGCTGGCGTCTAGTCGAAGTAGACACGCGCGCTCCATCTCCTACCCTTTGAAGCGGGGGCAGCGGAGCTGGCGCCTAGTCGAAGTAGACACGCGCGCACTCCGTCCCCTACCCTTTGAAGCGGGGGCAGCAGGGCTGCCGCCTAGTCGAAGTAGGTGCGTGCGCGCTCTGTTCCCTACCCTTTGAAGCAGGGGCAGCGGGGCTGGCGCCTAGTCGAAGTAGGCGCATGCGCACTCTGTCCCCTACCCTTTGAACCGGCGCAGTGAAGCTGGCACCTAGTTGAAGTAGGCGCGTGCGCGCTCCATCCCCTACCCTTTGGAGCGGGGCAGCGGAGATGACTCCTAATCGAAGTAGACACGTGCTCGCTCCGTCTGGGGTGTTCACGGGCGTGAGTGCCACCCACTGTTGTGGATACTGACGGGACGTCTGAAGCAGGATATATCTTCAGTGGGGTTATCGCTTGAATCACGCCCCCAAACTCACGGGTCGTGATTTGTGGGATCCTATGATGCAGCGCGTTTTCAGGGCGACTAAAGAGGAATGCGAGGCGTGACTGGTAGACTCCCGGCCCCCGCGGCTCCTATAAAGGGTGCGTGACCAGGCGAAGCATTCCTTGCCTTTCCAGATCCTCTTACTCCATCTTGCTTGCTGTTGTGGTTACAGACCAAACAGAGAGAGAGAGGGTGTGTAGTGGAGAGTTAGGTGAGCAATTCTCTCTTGGGTGTTTCCCAGAGCGTGCCTCACATATATATCCTCGTAGGGAGTGTCTTTACAATCGTACCCTTACACCCGATATCTTTCCAAGGGCAATCATGTCATTGTACATGTCTCGAGGCTTACGCTTTTCTACCAGGTTGGCTGGGTTTAGGTGGGGGCCACCCCTACGACAGGAGCCTCTCATGGTGAAGGGCTTCACAGGCCGAAGCTATGCTGCCAAGCTCTTTGGCCCCCTCCGTCCCTACGGCCTGTGACCTACTGTAAATAAAAATGCTGGTGCTTAGGGCCAACGTGCTTCATGCCGAAGACGCGGAGTCAAGCAAGCTGTCGAAGCCGTCCGTGGTCTTGTTGCCATCCCTCACTGTGCCGTAGTTAGTGGCGGAGTCATGTTGCGAAGCTGGGGGTGTTGAACATGTGCGGCGTGACTTCGGGTCTCCGCCTAGCGCGGGGTCGCACGTCCCAGCAGACGTGTGGTTCAGAGAGGAGGTCTTAATTGCTGGCATGCGTCACGTAAAGGAATACGCGTAGGCTACGGAAGCAGAAAACAAAACTTTTCTACCGCGCACCCAAGAACATCATGCTAAGGAAAGATCATGGATCGTTACCACTTAGACGCGCAGTGCAGCGGAAGAAGAATTGGAAACCGATCCAATCACGCGCGCCGAGGTAGTAGTGGAAGTAGCCGATCGTCCCAACAGATCGCTCCTCCACGCACGCCGATCAGATCGCAACGAGCAGCGCCGCCTCCACCGGTATCCACACGCCCGGGTGAACGCCGATCGCGAGTGTACTAGCACTCGTGAGCGCTAGGGTTTGGCTCGGGAGGTGGCGGCTAGGGTTTTGCTAGATGTTAACAGGACGAATCCCTCACCCCTCGCCTCCATATATATAGACCTCCTCACGTGGGCCTTGCGACCAAGGCCCATTAGGAGTCTATTCGGATCTTTATCCGAATTGAGCCCATATCCAAATCATATTCGAATCGTGTTCCAACCCGTTAAGCGTGCGACCAGAGGTTCACGTATACTTGGTCGTGACCCGAAACGCCTTTCCGGTCACCATGTTAATAGCGCCTCTAGTAAGACATATTAACCCCAAAGTATATGTAAAGATCATATCGGTTGAACTCGTAATGTTCTCTCATGTACGAATCCCTTTGCCTCACGATATAGATTGAGCTCAAGGCGAGACCTGTGTCATCCTCTTAATAGCTCAATCACTCTCTCGATTCCGTGATGGATTATAAACTTGTGATTGACTCCTCAATCACCTTGGCATGGCCATGCACTTTCATAATCCATTACATCGAGGGGCCCAGAGATATCTCTCCCATAAGGAGGGGCAAATTCTATCTTGATCATTCACATCCCACTACATGTTTCATGGCAAACCAAAAGACTACTTTTATGACTACCCAGTTACGGAGTAGTGTTTAGTAGTCCCAAAATAAGCTACTACTCATGTTGGGAACCATGATGATCTCAAGTCTAAGGATTCTACATAAACACTACTTGAGACCAACTGATGACACATGGAATCTCTGCAGTGTCTCATGGCAAGTCTATCCAACATATGTTCACTAACACATGTCCATATTATTGATTTGGTATCACCATACCATGATCCATGAGACATGATCATCAATCAATACATATGCTGATCTTTGTCTTTGAATCATATTTGTTCCTCATATGATATACGATCAGGGATCATTTAGAAATAGCAACATTTTAGTATTTAAGAGTCTCATGAATAAGTCACATACTCATTGATCAATAATGATGATGTCTATTCCAAGGAACAAAGTAATGTATCATAAACATAGTATGTGATATATACAACATCTCCATGTTGCCTCTAGGGCATATCACTACCAGTCTCCCACTTGCACTAGAGTCAACCATGTAGGTATCTAATACCCATTGCCCTAGTGTGAGCCTCATGCTTTGGTGAGGAAGCGGCTTTGTCAACGGATCTGCAATGTTCAAATCCGCTTGTACTTTGCATATCTTCACATCGCTCTCTCCACTATCTCGCGGATGAGATGAAATCGCCGTAAAATGTGCTTGGACTTCAGTGCGATCTAGGCTCCTTGGCTTGTGCAATGGCCCCACTATTGTCACAAGAGAGGTCCATTGGGCCGAGGCACTAGCCATCACACCAAGCTCGAAAATAAATTTCTTGATCCAAACAACCTCTTTGGCGCCTTCGTGCGCTATGTACTCGGCTTCGTTGTAGAATCAAGAACCGCTCACGCTTGGAACTCTTCCACTTACCGCACCGCCATTCAGCAGTAACACAAATCCAGATTGCGATCTAAAATCATCTTTGTCGCTTTGGAAGCTAGCATCGGTGTAACCATTTACAACGAGCTCTTCCTCACCTCCATAGACAAGGAACACATCTTTAGTTCTTCTCAAGTACTTCAAGATGTTCTTACGCAATCCAGTGACTTTCACCGATCTCGATCGTATCTACTCGTAGCACTTAAAGCATACGAAACATCCGACGTGTACAAAGCATGGCATACATAATGGACCCAATAGCCAAGCATATGGAATCGCATTCATTTTATCCCGCTCATCGTGTGTACTAGGACACCGATTCTTGCTAAGATTTATACCATGTGACATAGGTAGAAAACCTTTCTTGGAATCATGCATATTGAACCTTTTCAACACCTTGTCAATGTACGATCTTGGCTTAATCCAATTAGCCTTTTGATCTATCTCTATAGATCTTGATGCCTGAATATATGCTGCCTCTCCTAAGTCTTTCATAGAGAAACTATTTTTAATGAAGACTTAACAGATTCGAGCAAAGGAATGTCATTTCCGATCGAATATGTCATCCACATATAAGACCGTAAATACGAGTGCGCTCCCACTAGCCTTTTGTAAACACAAGGCTCTTCTTCGCTCTTGATGAAACCAAACCCTTTGATTACTTCATCAAAACGAATGTTCCAACTCCGAGATGCTCGCTTAATCCATAAATGGATCTTTGGAGCTTGCATATCTTTCCAATCGATTGCGGATCGACAAAACCCGTGGGCTGTGTCATGTACACATCCTCACTCGATTTCCATTAAGGAAAGCTGTTTTGACATCCATTTGCCATATTTCATAGTCGAAATATGCAGCAATCGCTAGAATGATCCGAATAGACTTTAGCATTGCGACGGGCGAAAAGTTTCATCATAATCAATACCTTGAATTTGTTTGAAACCTTGGCCACTGTCGCGCTTTATAGATGTGAACATTTCCATCTATGTCTATCTTTTCTTGAAAACCCATTTGCATTCAATGGTTTTAACACCATCACGTGGATCAACCAAGTTCCAAACTTGATTATCGTGCATGGATTCAATTTCGATCTCATGGCTTCAAGCCATTTCTCGTAGTCCGGTCCCACCATCGCTTCTTCATAGGTCTTAGGCTCATCGTTGTCTAACAACAATATGTCCCGTTGTTGAGTAGTCAAGAACATGTACCTCTCGGTGCACGACGTGACCTTCGACTTACGTGGTGCCGGTGTGTCCATAAGTTTCTTCAACGCTTTGTTCATCCCGCTGTGGTTCTCAGAGGAGCTGAAACGTTATCGTGTTTCTTGAATTTCTTCAAGTTGCACTGTGCTCCCACTATCCCTTCTTGAGAGAAACTCTTTCTCTAAGAAGACACCATGCCAAGCGACAAACACTTTGCCTTCTCCTTGATTATAAAAGTAATATCCTTTTGTTTCCTTAGGATACCCGATAAAGAAGCATTTATCGATTTAGGAGTGAGCTTATCAGATTGTAAACGTTTTACATAAGCCTCACATCCCCAAATCTTAAGAAAAGACAAGCTAGGGCGTTGTCCCGTCCACATCTCATATGGTGTCTTTTCTACGATTTTGATGGAACCTGCTTAGTGTGAACGCGTCGTTTCAAGAGCGCACTTCAAAAAGACAACGGAAGATCACTTTGGCTCATCATGGAGCGCACCATATCTAATAAGGTGCGATTTCTCCGCTCGATACCCCATTCCATTGAGGTGTTCTGGCGGAGTCAATTGTGGAACAATTCCACAATCCTTTAGATGATTGCCAAACTCATGGCTCAAATACTCGCCTCCACGATCGATCGTAGAAACTTGATTGTCTTGCCTAAATGATTTTGCACTTCATTTTGGAATTCCTTGAACTTTTCAAAGGATTCGGACTTATGCTTCATCGTAGATATACCCATATCTACTAAAGTCATCGATAAAAGTTATGAAGTATCAAAACCACCTCTGGTCATTAAGCTCATTGGTCCACATACATCGGTATGTACGAGTGCCAATAAGTCATTTGCCCGCTCACCTTGACCGTGAAAGGTGCCTTTGTCATCTTGCCAAGTAAACAAGATTCGCATGTCTCTAATGATTCAAAATCAAATGAGTGCGAATACCATCTCTATGGAGCTTCGCATGCGTTTCTCATTTATGTGACCTAAGCGACAATGCCAAATAAACGTGGGATTCAAATCATTCTGACGCTGCCTCTTTGCATTAATGTTATAGACCGTGACCCTTCAAGAGTAAGAACGTATAACCCATTCACCAATGGAGTATGACAATAGAACATATCTTTGAAATAAAGAGAACAACCATTGTCCATAGATTTAAAGTCATAACCTTCGCTTGCAAACATGAAGCGTAAATAATGTTCTTTGAAAGAGATGGAACACAATAACAATTATTCAATTCCAAAACTAATCTCGAAGGTAAAGACAATGGCATGGTGCCAACAGCTACCGCAGCAACTTTTGCTCCATTGCCAACGCCAAGATCCACTTCGCTCCTCCTCAAACTTCTACTTTTATTAGCCCCTGCAACGATTTGCAAATGTGAGCAACCGATCCGGTATCAAATACCCAAGAATCAGTTGATGAAGTAGCAAGATTGATCTCTATAACATTTATACCGGAGTGGAAGTCGACTTCCTTCTTCTTCTCAAGATCCTCCAAGTACTTTGGGCGCCTTTTCCAATGTCCCGATTGCTTACAGAGTAACAATCTGCATCGTGATGAGCATCGCCCTTCTTGTCTTTCTTGGCCTTAGAACCGCCGCGATCGCATCGAGCTTTCTTTCTTTTGACGCTTCTCTTGACATAGGGCTTGCCCTTGCCTTTCTGCATCATCATCACATGATTCTGCTTTTCTTAATGCTTTCTCGGCAGATTTTAGCATCCCATGCAACTCACCAGGTCTTGTCCAGGTTGTTCATGTTAAAGTTCATTATGAATGGCTCAAAGCTCGGGGAGCGATCGAGAATCACATCGTAGCCAACTCTTGGCTAAGGGGAAACCAAGCTTTTCCGACTCTCAATGTAGCCAATCATCTTAATCACATGAGGGTGACGGGATTCCCTCTCGCAAGCCTCGCACGCAAATAAGGACTTTGAAGTATTGAACCTCTCACCCTTGCTTGGTTCTCAAACATACCACGTAGCCCCACAATGATATTGTAGGCATCCGTGTTCTCATATTGCTTCAAGCTCAGAGGACATTGTGGCAAGCATGAGACAGCTCACATCAAGGCAATCATTCGCTTGCTTCTCATAAGCTCTCCGTGCACCACAGAGCATTATCGAGCAAGTCTTCGGGTAAGGAGACTCAAGGACATACTCCTTGCGCTCTTGCTTGAGAACAATTCTCAAGTTGCGATACCAATCCAAAAGTTTGTTCCATTGAGTTTTTCTTTCTCAAGAACAGATCGCAAATTAAAAGTACTGGATGCGGCGTTAGCTGACATGATCTACAACACAAGAATATGCAAAGTTTAGCACTATGTTTATGTTCATCTTTTATTAAACTATTTAGCAAAAGACTCCCACTATGAGTTTTGCAACAAAACTCCCTCTAAGTTACATAGTGGGTAAAGATCCTCATTTCACTAATTCCTAGTGAGCTTTGGCATCACGGCTAGAAAACTAGTGACATGGGTAAGCAACACCTTGCTAATCACATCCCTATGTGACTCTACTTTGGGTGACATCAGTATGCCTCGGCCCCAATCTATGCCCCAAGGTCCAAAACTATTTTGATAACCTTGTTAAGTAAACCAAATACTTCCGCATGTAGATGTCCGACATCTACCCCAAATGATGATGATAACCGATGGCACTCTACTTTGGTAGACCTACCATGCGGTGATCATTATCTTTGGTGCAACATATGGAAGGGCATTAACACCTAATTTTAAGAGGGATTCTATCCTACCAAAGCAACATATCACATATATCATTGCATAAGAATAAGATAGATAACATCATAGATAAACACATTTAACTGTGAAGTAGTATGGCCCAAAAATGGTGATATCCATCTCCAAGTAGGTGTAGACGATCTCCATCCTCCACATCACTCCTTTAGGCCACCATGCTTAAAAGCTTGTAACCTCAAAACTAGGCTACTACCTATAATAGCTAGAAATTGAAGATTACAAAGATAGATTCAAGCATTAAGGTCGACACGCAGGTCGTTAAATACAATATATACAGCTAACAATAGCTGAAATAATCATGACACGCAGGCCATGAACGAATGTTACATGCATCACATACATCTCATACATTCAAATAAGCTATAGGGCCATACTATTCACACCATTCCCTGCAAAAACAAGTTAGACGTAGAATCGCATTCTACCTAACGATGTGAACCCACGACGCTATACAAGGGGGGATACTCACAGAATTACATAGATCGCATCTATGAAATCGCTATGAAAATCTTATCGAGCCGATCAAATCAACCCAAATTCAAGCCATTCAAAATGTCTCAATTTTCATTAGATCAATCATATTGATCATCGCGATCGGTATACTTGAGGAGACCACAACACAAGACCTCGATCTGTTGGCTCGATCTACTGATTGTGCGCGCAGTTAGCCCCGATGGTGATTCCAGCCAGTAGGGGCAAGTCGCGCGTACATCAAAGAAGGAGCACGAACTAATCTTTTTGGCCTTATGATGCTATCAACTCATACCTATTTCAACCCCTTATGACCGATTGATCTCATCAACCCGTGCTACCTGATTTAGACTGTAATAGATCCAATCTACTACTATCGCATATCAACATATGCGCTTATCCAGATTGCAAACTAAGCAAGATGGCTCTGATACCACTAAAGGAATACGCGTAGGCTACGGAAGCAGAAAACAAAACTTTTCTACCGCGCACCCAAGAACATCATGCTAAGGAAGGATCATGGATCGTTACCACTTAGACGCCGCAGCAGCGCGAAGAAGAATTGAAACCGATCCAATCACGCGTCGAGGTAGTAGTGGAAGTAGCCGATCGTCCCAACAGATCGTCTCTCCACGCACGCCGATCAAGATCGCAACGAGCAGCGCCCCACCGTATCCACACGCCCGGGCCGAACGCCGATCGCGAGTGTACTAGCACTCGTGAGCAGCTAGGGTTTGGCTCGGGAGGTGGCGGCTAGGGTTTTGCTAGATGTTAACAGGGACGAATCCCCTCAGCCCCTCGCCTCCATATATATAGACCTCCTCACGTGGGCCTTGCGGACCAAGGCCCATTAGGAGTCTATTCGGATCTTTATCCGAATTGAGCCCATATCCAAATCATATTCGAATCGTGTTCCAACCCGTTAGCGTGCAACCACAGAGGTTCACGATACTTGGTCGTGACCCGAAACGCCTTTCGGTCACCACATGTTAATAGCGCCTCTAGTAAGACATATTAACCCCAAAGTATATGTAAAGATCATATCGGCTGAACTCGTAATGTTCTCTCATGTACGAATCCCTTTGCCTCACGATATAGATTGAGCTCAAGGCGAGACTCGTGTCATCCTCTTAATAGCTCAATCACTCTCTCGATTCCGTGATGGATTATAAACTTGTGATTGACTCTCAATCACCTTGGCATGGCCATGCACTTTCATAATCCATTACATCGAGGCCCGAGATATCTCTCCCATAAGGAGGGGCAAATTCTATCTTGATCATTCACATCCCACTACATGTTTCATGGCAAACCAAGACTACTTTTATGACTACCCGATTCACGAGTAGTGTTTAGTAGTCCCAAAATAAGCTACTACTCATGTTGGGAACCATGATGATCTCAAGTCTAAGGATTCTACATAAACACTACTTGAGACCAACCGATGACACATGGAATCTCTGCAGTTGTCTCATGGCAGTCTATCCAACATATGTTCACTAACACATGTCCATATTATTGATTTGGTATCACCATACCATGATCCATGAGACATGATCATCAATCAATACATATGCTGATCTTTGTCTTTGAATCATATTTGTTCCTCATATGATATACGATCAGGGATCATTTAGAAATAGCAACATTTTAGTATTTAAGAGTCTCATAAATAAGTCACATACTCATTGATCAATAATGATGATGTCTATTCCAAGGAACAAAGTAATGTATCATAAACATAGTATGTGATATATACAACATCTCCATGTTGCCTCTAGGGCATATCACTAACATCACGCTGAGTGCTAAAAAGACAGGGGCGGGATACTGTGGCCGTACGCACTGTCCCGAGGGGGAGGTACGCGTGGTGCGTAGCGATTGGCTCGTCGTGGGCTACCAGCGGTCGCATGACCGCGAGGCCGCGCCCCTTCCCAAGAGAGGCGGTAGATGTGGCGGGATATGATTGGCGCGTCGTGCGTTATCTAGCGGCCTTTGACACGCACTTCTGCCTGTCCACGGCTGCCCCCCGATCGTGGGGAGCCGAACCGACAGGCTCCTGCAGGTTGCGTTCCCGATCATGGGGATGTGAGAGGCCTTTATAAGGCATCCTTGCCAGCGTGCGAACGCGTTTTGCATTACTTTGCGCTTGCTTGCTTGTCGCGTTCGACCTGCCCGTGCGCTTGCTCCTTCAGCCGCCCACCGCAAAGTAAGATGGCCCGTCGTGAAGATTCTCCCCGTCGGCTTAGCGGCAGCGCCTCGTCAAGCCAGCGTGGTTTGACACCACCCCTGGCGGAGTTTGCTCTCATCGCTCGCAAGCCGTCACGGGCCAACAAGCGGTACGATGCCATGCGGAGCTCGAAAGGGCACTGTTCCGTGGTGCTAGGGCGGAGCCGCTCTACCGAAGAGACGATCGAGGCGCTCTTCCGGGAGAAGAAGATAGAGGAGTGCGCAGGAGCTCACCTGCCCGCTCAGGACGAAGTAGAGCCTCACCCAAAGGAGTCGGAGGCGATTGTCTTTGCCGCCTTTTTTGATGCTGGGCTCCGGATGCCCTCAACACTCTTCGTCAGCAAGGTCTTGCAGGCTTACGAGTTGGAGTTGGCGCAACTGACCCCGAACACGATAGTTTGCTTGGCTGTGTTTGCCTGGGCGGTCCGGGTAGAAGGTATCCATCCCAGCGCGAACTTGTTCGCCCTTCTGCATGACGAGCGCTGTCAGCCCAAGAAGGTTGAGGGAGGGGCAATGTTCAATTTTGGCAGTGTCCACTTCATGGTGAGGGCAGGTTGCACGAAGCTTTTCCCCGCTCTGGTGACGAAAGAGAAGTGGGAATCTGGCTAGATGCGGCGGTGGTTCTACTACCGCGTGACGAGTAGCAGCATCCTTTGGTGCCGAGGTCGGCCAATAGCCTTCAACTGCAGTCCTGGAGTGGAGCCGGATGGCAACGATTGAAAGCAGGCATGGAGACTCGCCGGCGTCGCCCTTCGGTTCAACATGCGCGATCTCTCCGAGGAGTTCACAATGTACGGGGTGTCTCCTCTCTCCACCCGATGGAAGTATGAGTGAGACCATTGCTGGCGAGATGGCGTCCATCCCACCGTGTCTTCCCTCCAGCGACCCTCTGGTTCAGGTAAGTACTTCGGCTGTATGTTGTCTATACATATGCAGCTGTTTTGTGAACGAAGCATCACTTAGTATGCAGTGCTCTCGTTAGAAGATGCGGAGCGTGCAGCAGAGGCCTTCCTAGGGCTGTACACCCGGAAGCGAGGATTGTCAGTTTATATGGAGTGCCAAAGAAAATAGTGTCAGATCATGGATCTCAGTTCACCTCTCGTTTTTGGGAAAGTTTCCATAGGGCTATGGGAACTCACCTAAATTTCAGTACAACATATCACCCGCAGACAGATGGTCAGACAGAGCGAGTAAATGAGATTCTTGAGGACATGTTGAGAGCATATGTGGTAGATCATGGAGCCAAGTGGGATAGTTGTTTGCCTTTTGCAGAGTTCTCGTAAACAACAGTTATCAGGCCATTTGCAGATGTCACCGTTTGAGGCATTGTATGGTAGGAAATGTAGAACACCTCTCAATTGGAAAGAGACAGGAGAAGGTCAGGTGTTTGGTCTAGACTGTTTAAAAGAAGCTGAGGACAAGGTCCGTTTGATTCAGGAAAGGTTGAAAACTGCCCAGGCCAGATAGAAGAGCTATGCAGATACCAGACATCGAGAGCTGAGTTTTAAGCCAGATGATTTCGTGTATCTCAGGATCACACCATTCAAGGGTGTGAAGAGGTTTCAGTTAAAAGGGAAGCTTGCACCGAGATATGTTGGTCCGTTCAGGATTTTGAAACACAGGAGAGAGGTTACTTATCCGTTAAAGCTACCTGCGTCCTTTAGTAGGGTACATGACGTCTTTCATGTGTTTCAGCTGAAGAAGTGTTTGCGTGCGCCAGAGGAGATTGTGCCAGTTGAGGCCGTTGACCTGTAGGAGGATCTGTCGTACAAAGAACACCTAGTCAAAGTTTTGGAAGTGTCAGAGCGAGTCACTCGGAATAAAGCAACCATTCAGAGGAGTAAGTAACCTAGGAGCGTGAGGAGGACCTCAAGGCCAAGTTCCCGAACCTATTCTCTTAGCTAGCCCAGATCTCGGGGTCGAGATCTCGTTTAAGGGGGTAAGGTTTGTAACATCCTATTTTTCTACAACTTTTAAAGTCTGGAATTTAAAAATGAATTTTCTGGAATTTTCTAAAATTAAATCAAGCTTCAAATGAATTTTAGAATTTTAAAATAATTTAATATGATTAAAATAAATATTAACACAAGTGGAAATATTTTATTTGGATTCTTCAGGTCTCAAGGAATTTTCTGGTATTATTGGTGATTTTTCTGGATTTATTTGCTATTTTCTAGAGCCTTTTGAAGTTATTTGAATTTTCTAGAATAAAAGAAATTCGGGAAAAACCCTCCGCCACCCAATCCCTCCGCCTGCCACGCGTCGGCATCGCGCCGTTCCCGTCGCCCTTGCCGCTCACTCGCCCGTGCATCCGCCCGGCCGCCCGATGCGCCACGCGTCGTGCATCCACCCGCACCTCGTCCGCGCCTGCACCCTCGCGTAAACCCTAGCGCCGCCACCGTGCAGTCGTCCGATCCCGCCCGACAGACACGCGTTGCCCCACTCGTGCCCCGTCCCCAATCGAAACCCAAGCGCTGCCCTCGCCCGCTCCGTGCCGTTGGATCACCCCGCGCTCGCATCGCGACCGTCCGCGTGTCCCCAAACCGCGTCCGCTGTTCGCGCATGCGCCGTAACCGATCCAAATGCCTCGGTTCATGTGATAAAACCCGTATTCTTACCTCGGTTCGCGTGCAAGCCAACGCCGTCACCATTGCCTCTGCTTTCGCCTCGCGCTGTCACCGGAGTCCGCGCCGTCGCCGGAGCCCGTCCCCGTCGCTGCCATCCCCGTCGCCGCAGTCCCCTCTCGCCGTCGTCCCCGTCGTCGGTGAGCCCCCGTCTCACCTGTCGCCCGAGTCGCCGCTCGCGTCGCCCGCTCCTCTCGCCCCGCTCCGCCCCTCGGTCCCCGAGCCCGCACCGAACGCATCCGCCCCGCGCTGCCTCGGTCCGCACGTCAGACCGCGTCGCGCCCGCACCCGCGCTTGCGCCGCGACGCTTCGCGTGACGTGCCCTCCACGCGTCGGCCATCGGCCGTTTCTGTAACATCCCGTTTTTCTGCAATTTTTGAAGTTAGGATTTTAAAAATGAATTTTTTGGAATTTTCTGAATTTAATTCAAGCTTCAAATAAATTTTTAGAATTTAAAATGATTTAATATGATTAAAATAAATATTAACATAAGCTGAAAATATTTTATTTGGATTCTTCAAGTCTCAAGGAATTTTCTGGTACTTTTGGTGAATTTTTGGGATTTATTTGCTATTTTCTAGAGCCTCTAGATGTTTATTTGAATTTCTGAAAAAAGAAAAGAAATAAGAAAATTCCCCGCCGCCCGATCCACCTCCCCGCCACGCGTCACCCATCCAGCCACGCCGCGTCGCCGTCGTACCCCTCCTTCCCGCCCGCTCGATTCCGCCGCCCGGACGCGTGTCGCGCATCCGCGCTGCCACGCGGAAGCACCCGCGCGCCCCGCGCCCTGCACCTCCCTCGCCCGCCCGATCCCGCACCGTGCATCCTCGCCGTCCATTCCACGCGCCGCGTCGCAAACCCTAACCCTAACCGCGTGCCGCCCGCGCGCTCGCATCCGCGCCGTTGGTGAAGCCACGTGGTGGCACCAGCAGAACCCCGCCCGCGCCCACGCGATGCCGTTGGATGCATCCACGCGTCTCAATCGCGGCTGTCAGAACCTCGCCCGTTCCGCGCCGCGACCGTCTCCAGATCCAACTCCCTCGGTTCGCGTGCATTTAACCCGCCGTCCACCTCGGTTCACGTGCCCGCTCGTCGCCGCCGCCGAACCCTAGCCTCCGTTCCCTCCGCACGCACTCTACGGAGTATAAATAAGACGTAGCGATGAGGTCCGCCTCCGCACGCACTCTACGGAGTATAAATAAGACGTAGCGATGAGGTTGATACCAGGAACTCCTCAGGCCGTAGCCAGGCGAACCAGGAACTAGAGAGAGTCTTTGCGCACCGGTTCCACCAGCTTGGACCCCGCTCTCGCCGGTTCTTGGTAGCGCACTCGGATGATGTAGACAATGATGCGAATATACAGGCTATGATGCAATGACAACACGAGAGCAGCATACCACCACGGCACCTCGTCGA
Source organism: Melocanna baccifera (assembly GCA_036346265.1). Lineage (NCBI taxonomy): Eukaryota > Viridiplantae > Streptophyta > Magnoliopsida > Poales > Poaceae > Melocanna > Melocanna baccifera. The sequence goes on along the minus strand of CM070704.1, from coordinate 20,884,025 downwards.
TGAAATACTATGCGCAGAATTCATGAGGACGAGACCGCCCACTTACTCCAGTTCTTTAGAGCCTTTGGAGGCCGATGATTGGATCCGTTCCGTTGAGAAGAAGCTGAATTTGGCTCAGTGCACCGATAGAGAGAAGGTGTTGTATGCGGCACACTAGCTTGAGGGAGCAGCAGCGGAGTGGTGGGAGAACTACTGTGCCGCCCATGAGGACCAGAACAGCATCACATGGGTAGAGTTTTCCAAAGCCTTCCATAACGCCCACGTCTTGGATGGAGTGGTCGAGATAAAGAAGGACGAGTTTCGGGAATTGCAGCAAAAGAATATATCAGTGAGTGAATACCTCAACAAATTCACTCAGTTAGCTCGCTACGCACCAGAGGACGTAGCCACAAACGTCGCTCATCAGAACAGGTTCAAGAAGGGCCTGAACCCAGCTTTCAAGGTGCAGGTCATGGGTAACGACTATGTTAGTTTTCAGTAGATGGTGGATAAGGCCATTCTCATTGTGGAGAGTTGCCGCGAGCTCAAGGAGTCTCGCAAGAGGAGGATAATCCAGCAGGGATCTCAGTCTCACCAGTCTCAGAGGCCCTATTTTGGTTTTTACCGGCTGCCGCGAGTGCCTCGGCGGCGGCAATGGCAGCCTTCAGACCCGGCTCGAGATGCGCGCCAGCTTTGATCGAGGACAGCGTCCTAATGGTTCCAATGATCAAGAATGTAAGAGCAACAACCCAGCAGTGTCTATCACTTGCTTCAAGTGTCATGAGCCAGGAAACTATGTGTCGAGACCCGAATATGCAAACTCGGTCTCTCTGTGTAAACTGCACTAGTCCAGGATCACGCTAGTGCACACAGTCAAACATAGATGTCATCACAGTCATACACACGACAATAATAAGGAAAACTAGAATATCGATAAAATATCAAAGGTGCGACCTTATGGTCAAGCTTACAATATCTCTAGCCTAAGGGCTTAACAAAATAGCAAATGGAAATCCAAAATAAAGCGTAGCGACCAATCGACAAACCACAAAGCTATCGAGTGGAGAACGAAGCCTAATCCGTGAAGTCGTCGTAGTACTCCCCTTCCGGCACCTCCCGCCGTAGTCCTCTCCTCAATCCGAGCAACATAGGCGTAAAGCCGTGAGTACATTGGTACTCGGCAAGTCGTTTGTAACAATAAATGCAATATAATATGCAAGGCTTACCAAAGGAAGGCTGAAAGGTTAATTTGCATAAAGGCATTTATTGATGAAATATATTAAATATCTTGAAAGCGAAAGTTAACTGGAAACAGTAATAATAGATAACCAAAGGAATAATCATGAACCACTTGTGAACACCAATTCACAAGTTAAACCAACAGTGAACTACCTGTCCACTCCCAACATAAACCACCAAGTTATAAATGAAACACTAACCCTCGTGTGAAATCCCCGAGCACTGTCCATGACCGAGGACGCGGCTATTCGAATAGTTTTACACTCTGCAGAGGTTGCACAACTGTACCCACACGATGTGATTAGCCTAGGTCTAAGGAAATCACAACAAGGCCTTTACAATGCTCTACCTCAACACAATCACGCCCGCTAGGGTTTCGCATCACACCCCTTGCGCCACATGGAAATCGGCAACCATGTCACCACAATGGCGAATTGAATTGAAATATTACAAATTAATCAGCCAGTCCATCCCATAATAGACATGTGGTTTGCGATTAAGCTCAGATCAATGGCGCACAAAGTTAAGTCCTTAGCATTACCCGCGAGACTACCACATCCCCAAAGTACAATGTACTTCCCCCTTTCTTGCACGATCACTCGCCCGAGTGCAAAACCAATTGTATAACCAAGCCAACGTCACACCAATGACGTGGCACAAATTACAATACACGTGGCACCAACCACGCTTCCATATGTCTTTAAGTCAAATTAATAATTTAACAGTGTGAGAGATCAATCGTAAATACAAGCAGGCTAAGCAATCTAATCGTACCAACCCATGTGATAAATTAGCTAGCATCACTAATAAATTTCGCAACCTATGGTAACAAAGGTATCAAGGTATTTCAAAGGGTCAAGGAGGTATAATTGCAATTGGGACAATAACTATCTGTGCAAAGGTTTGAATAAAAAATAGCAATGCAATGTAATTTAAAGCAAAATAATTAGATAATAGTTTGCAAAATTGGGTTCAACATGATCAAGGGACACGACTTGCCTTCGTTATGCTCGTGAGGTACTCTGGTCTTACAGCGCGAAACCCGCTCCTCCGAATCCGAATCTAACGAGAGAAAGCAGATCAAAACAAAGAAACACATAAAATGACAAGAAAAAGAACTCAAAAACTCACAAAACCAGAACCAACAGCTAGAGCTCGATTTTAGATGAATTTAGAAAAAAGAACGGGGTCAATCGGAGCTAGGACGGAGGAGAACGGGCTCTCGGAAAAACAAATTCAGAGAAAATCCCTGAAAAATCGGAAAGGGGGGTGACGCGTGGCATGATGACGTGGCACGGGCGGCGGGGTTTCTTGGCGTGCCACCGCGTGGCGGACACATGGCACGGGCGGCTGACGTGGCTTGCCACGTCAGCTAGGGCTGACGCGGTGCGCGCGGGCGCGGCGGCGGCGGGATCGGACGGGCGAGGGTTGGCCACGTGGCGCGATCGCGGCCGTGGATCCAGATCTGGATCTGCGGTCGGGATCGGGCGGCCGGTGTCGGTGGGGTGCGCGGATTGCCGACGCGTGGCAGCTCGGCAGCGGCGTCGCCGCGCGATGGAGTGGCGCGAAGCGGCGGTGGCGATGCGCGGCAGCGTGGCGGCGTCGCGGTGCGGCGTCACGCGCGCGCGCGCGCGCGGGTGTGCGGTTTGGCGGCGTGGTGGATCGAGGCGGGCGGCGGCGCCCGGCGACGGCAGGCGGCGGCGGGAAGGCGACGCGTGGCGGGCGGCGAGGCTCACCGGCGGCGGGCGGGGGCGCGGCGACGGCGAGCGAGCGGGTCGCCGCGGCGACGGCAGCGGACGCCTGCGGTCGCCACGGCGGCGGCGAGGCGGCGGCCGCGGCGGCGCGAGCTGGGAGCGGAGGCGAGGTTCGGCGGCGGTGGCGAGAGCCGCGAACCGAGGCGAAGCGCCGCTTCGTGTTTATCACGCGAACCGAGGAGCTCGGTCGATTCTGGCGGCGAGCAAGCGCGGTTTGGTTTGGGCGGCGGGATTCAACGCGGAGGATCGGACGGCGGGCGCCGCGAGGTTAGGAGTTAGGGTTTGCGGCCTTGGCGCGAGGTGGGCAGCGGAGATCGCGCGTCGCGCGATCGCGGCGGCGAGGCGAGCGAGCGGCGGGCGCTGTGGTGCCGCCAGCGCGTCGTATGAATCTGCGACAGCGTGGCGCGGCGGATCGGCGGCGGGACGGCGGCGCGCGGAAAGAGGTCTGGCGGCGGCGCGGGCGGATGGGTGACGCGTGGCGGAGAGAGGAGATCGGGCGGGTGAGGTTTATTCTTTTCTTTTTCTTTTCCGAGAAATTCAAATAAACTTCTAAAAGCTCTAGAAAATAGCAAATAAATCCGGAAAATTCACCAAAAATACTGTAAAATTCCTTGTGACACAAGGAACTCAAATAAAATATTTTCCACTTATGTTAATGTTTATTTTAATCACATTAAATCATTTAAAACTTTAAAAATTCATTTGAAGCTTCAATTAATTTCAGAAAATTCCAGAAAATTCATTTTGAAATCCGGGCTTTAAAAATCTCGGAAAAACAGGATGTTACAAACCTTACCCTTTAACGAGATCTCACCCCCAGATCTGGGCCAACTAAGAGAATAGGTTGGAAACTCCGCTCACGAGATCCTCCTCGCGCTCAGTGGCTTCCTCCTCGGAATGGTTGCTCCACCGAACTTTGCAAAAGCGGATCGCTTTATTAGGGTGACTCGCTCGACACTTCAAGATTTTGGTAGGTGCTCTTTGTAAGACAGATCCTCACGAAGATCAACGGCCTCATCGGCACAACCTCCTGCAGTGCACGCGAGCACTTCTTGGTGGGACACATGAAAGGCGTCATGTACCCCATCAAGGGCGCGAGTAGCTCAAGCGATAAGCAACTTCTCCCTGCGTTTGAAATCACGAGCGGACCAACATATCTCGGTGCAAGCTTCCTTTTAGCTGAAATCTCTTCACACCCTTGAATGGTGTGATCCTCAGATACACAAAGTCATCTGGCTCAAAACTCAACTCTCGGCGTCTGGTATCTGCATAGCTTTTCATGCGGCCTGGCGACTTTCAACCTTTCTGAATCAAGCGGACCTTATCCTCGGCTTCTTTCAAACAATCCGGGCCAAAACTCGACCTTCCCCGTCTCTTTCCAATTGAGAGGGTCCTGCATTTCTGCCATACAATGCCTCAAGCGGTGACATCTCGCAAGCGGCACGATAATCGTTGTTGTATGAGAACTCTGCAAAGGGTAAACAACTGTCCCACTTAGACCCATGATCAAGCACACAGGCTCTCAACATGTCCTCCAGAATCTGATTAACTCGCTCTGTCGACCATGCATGCGAGGGTGATATCTCAGACGAATTCGGTGAGTTCCATAGCCTTATGGAAACTACCCCAAAACCGAGAGGTGAATCTGCGATCCACGATCGACACAATCTTCTTGGGCACACCATGCAAGCCGACAATCTGGTCATATATAGCTCGCCAATCTGTCACCACCGTAAGTCGTCTTAAGCGGAATGAAATGAGCAACCTTGGTCAAGCGGTCCACAATGACCCAAATCGAATCATGACCCTCTTTGGTTTTAGGCAAGCCGACTATAAAGTCCATACCAATTTCTTCCCACTTCCACTCGGGGACTTTCAATGGTGTAGCAAACCCGCAGTCTCTCAGTGCTCTGCCTTTACTCTCGACAAACATCACAAGGGCTACATACTCGCGATCTCACGCTTCATGCTTGGCCACCAATACTTATCCTTAATGTCTTGGTACATCTTGGTACTGCTGGATGAATTGAATCTGATGACTCATGAGCCTCTTTTAATAACACATCCTTTAGTTCTTGCTTGTTGGGCACACACAAGCTGCTTGAACCACAAGGTTCCTGATCATCCACCAAAATCCCGACTCTTTACCTTCACTTAAATTCTTTACGATCCATTGAAATGCCTCATCATCCGACCGAGCTCGCGAATCGACCATCAAAGTAGGTCTGCATCTCCATAGTGCCAAGAATCTGGCTCAACCAACTCAAGGTTAAGCACGAAATTCCTCATGCAAAGTGGTGACTCTCTCGAACCATCACCGAATTGCGGTATACCTTTACTCGCTCAAGGCATCTGCAACAACATTAGCTTTCCCGGGATGATAATGTATGCCCACATTATAATCCTTTATCAGCTCTAACCACCTCCTCTGCTGAGGTTAAGCTCGGGTGGGTAAAGATATATTTCGACTCTTATGATCCGTGTAAACCTCACATCATTACCCATCGATAATGACGCCAAATCTTTAAAGCATGCACTACGGCTGCCAACTCTAAGTCATGGGTAGGGTAGTTCTCCTCATGCGGTCTCAACTGGCGTGAGGCATAGGCTACCACTCTCTTGTCTTGCATCAAGACACAACCCAAACCTTTACACGAAGCATCGCAAAATATCTCAAAATCCTTGTTAATATCAGGCAACACAAGCACTGGGGCTGTGGTCAAACTCTCCTTAAGTTTCTGAAAACTCTTCTCGCACTCTGGCGTCCAAGTGAATTTCTTTTCCTTTTTGAGCAACTGCGTGAGGTGGCCACACTGGAAAATCCCTCAATAAAGCGGCGGTAGTATCTGCCATACCAGAAAACTCGACTGGTAAGCGAAGTGGGTGACTCCCAATCCAAAACATCACTTACTTTCACTGGTCAATCTGCGACTCCTTACTCTTGTCAACATATGCCCTAGAAAGCGACTTTCTTCATCAAAACTCACATTTGCTGAACTTTGCATACAACTGATTATCTCTCAACTTCTGCAATGCTAACCTCAAGTGTTCCTGATGTTCCTCCTCATCCTTGGAATATATCAAAATGTCGTCAATGAATACAACGACAAATTTGTCCAAATATTCCATAAACACCTTATTCATCAAATACATGAAATATGCTGGAGCATTGGTCAAACCAAATGACATCACTGTGAACTCGTATAGACCATAACGAGTCGAGAAGGTTGTCTTGGGTATGTCCTCCTTACGTATCCTCATCTGATGATATCCTGATCTCAAATCAATCTTGGAGAACACTCCTGCTCCCTTAAGCTGGTCAAACAGATCATCGATCCTGGGCAGAGGGTACTTATTTTTGACGGTGACCTCATTAAGTGCTCTGTAGTCCACACACATGCGCTGACTACCATCCTTCTTCTTGACAAACAACACTGGCGCTCCCCACGGGGATGAACTCGATGCGATGTAACCCTTATCCAACGACTCCCGAATTTGCTTCTTCAACTCGCTAAATCATTGGTGGTATCCGATAGGGTCTCTTGGAAATCGGAGCGGTACCTGGCACAAGCTCAATCAGAAACTCAACCTCCCTCTCTGGTGGCATACCTGGAAGATACTCTGGAAACACGTCGGGTACTCTCGACAACCGGTACACCCTCCAACCGGATTACCTTACTCGGCAAACCATGGTAGCTCTGGTGGCATTCACCGGCCGCGAATCGCACCTTAACTCCGTCTGAATTGGTTAAGGTCATCGCTCTGCTCCCACGTCTAACAACGCTGCTGCTTCGCCAATCCATTCCCAAGATTACATCTAGGGATGCATATCCAACAAAATCAGGTCGACCTGAACTCAACTCCACGAATGGTTATCCTAACTCTGGACAACCTAGGTTGGACCTCAACTCGGATCCGAGGATTGGATTAAAAGAACAGATCCAAGAGCAACGATTTTCAATTGTTGCTTTAAAGCAAAACTCCAGAAACAAGCGAATGCGAAGCTCGAGAATCAAATAAAGCGGTGGCGAGGCCAGATATGAAAAGCGCATCGATCACAACGTCTGGTGCTGCCTGGGCATCCTCTGCGGTGACGTGGTTCACCTAACCTCTCACCACCGGCGTCCTGCTGGCCTGTCCTGAGGCCGGGGTAGGGGTACGACCGGGTGTGGCTCCCAAGTCAAAACGAACTGGCGTCGGGGCACGCCTCGAGGGCACTTGCTAGCATAGTGTCCCACCTCATGACACTTGAAGCAAGTGATGGATCTTTGCTGAATTATTGCTTTTCTGCTGCTGTCCACTCGGAACCACTAGGGCGCCTGCCCCGATCAAATCAGCGTGGTGTGCAGCCGGGTCCGAATCAAGAAGGCTAACTGCTTCTTTGTGGCACTCGTGCAGGCTGGTAGGTACCAAAACGAGGCCTCTGAGACTGGTGTGACTGTGATCCCTGCTGGATCAACCTCCTCTTGCGAGACTCCTCGAGCTCGCGGCGACTCTCCTCGATGAGAATGGCCTTATCCACCAACTGCTGAAAACTGGCATAGTCGTTGCCTACGACTTGCACCTTCAAAGCTGGGTTCAAGCCTTTCTTGAACCTCTTACGCGAAGCTGCATGCATCGCTACATCCTGCAGCGTGGCGAGCCAACTGAGTGAATTTATTGAGATATTCACTCACTGACAGGTTCCTCTGCTGGAACTCCCGAAACTCATCCTTCTTCATCTCCACCACTCCCTCCATGACATGAGCGGTGTGGAAAGCCTTTGCGAATTCCTTCCAGGTGATGTTGTGCTGGTTCTCATGAGCGGCACAGTAGTTCTCCCACCACTCTGCTGCTGGTCCCTCAAGCTGATGTGCTGCATACAACACCTTCTCCTGCCGGTGCAGAGCCAAGTTCGATTTCTTCTCAATCTGAGCGGATCAATCATCGACCTCCAAAGGCTCACGAACCGGAGAAAACAGGTGGTCTCGTCCTCATAAACTCTGCATAGCCGGTCTGGCGACGAGTCTTTGGCGGTGGTATCGCTCTGGTCTTTGTCGCTGCATCATAGTCTGCATACCCCGCATCATAGTCTACATCATCAGTTCCGCCATCAAGAACCGACCGAGTGCGGAGATCCAAGGCAGTGGCACCGGCTGCGCAAAGATCTGTTCTCTGGGTCTGGTTCCCTGATGCGGTGGAGGAGTTCCCGGTATCAACCATCTTGCTCTGAAAAAACAAGCGCTGGTGACCAAAGGTGAAAGACGAGAGGAAAAGCATAGATAAAGGGTAAATCGTCTAAGGGGTTTTGCTTAATGGAGACCTAACTAAACAAACACTTAGCCAAAAGGCTAACTAAGAAACTGAACAAAAATAAACTCCAATAAAAGATTTGACATGATCGCAATATAATGCTTTTAAGGCAATATTTGCAGCTCACATCACACTCAATCGCAAATAAAATCCAACGTGTCTACTCGAACTATCTACTCAAGGCTCCCACTCAGGTCACGACAAATAGGGTACATCGCTATCGTCCTCGAATCGCCAGACAACCCACGAGTTGCGGATCGGCGGTGATCGCTTCTCGGCCCAGGGCTGGGGTGAACCGGCTGAGGTAGGCGCGACGATCTCCGGTGATACGACGTCTCTCCTCTGGGCTCGGCGGTGTAGGCGACGGTAGAGGTACTGGCGACTGCGGACGGGGCTCCTCCTAGACTGGCTCTGGTAGTCTCGGGGTGGCTCCGTACTGCTCCTTGAACTTCCGGACGAGTCTGGCCATGTTGATCTTGTATAGCTTGCAAAGTCGACGGATGGCTTTGTGCGCAACTCCTTGTGCTGACATCTCCCCACTGGCACCGGTGTTCTTGAAACTGTGATGTAGCACCTGCTTGCCGACTCGGGTGGTGAAGTATAGCTGGAGATGCTCCGATCGTTGACCTTTCTGCTTCTCATCCTTGGTGAGGTAGACGGGCAGTCTCTTAAATCCGAGGCACCGCAACAAAACGCGTAGAAGTGACCTCCATCCTCCTGTCGGGCTATAAGAAGCTTGGGACATCTAATGCATTTATAAAGGAAAGATCAGTTTATAACTTTAGGAAAACAAATTTTGCAAGAGTTGGGGCGAGAGACAAGAATCCTTAAGAATGAGGTAAGAGGATAGAGATATTACTAAATATCAAGTTTAGTTGGTTTGATTTAGAAAATAAATTTTTGGGCTATCGACCAGTTTAACTAGGGCTTCGTCCTACAGTCGATATGGCTCTGATACCATCTCTGCGAGACCGAATATGCAAACTCGGTCTCTCTGTAAACTGCACTAGTCGAGATCACGCTAGTACACACGATCAAACATAGATGTCATCACACCATACACACGACAATAATAAGGAAAACTAGAATATCGATAAAATATCAAAGTGCGACCTTATGGCCAAGCTTACAATATCTCTAGCCTAAGGGCTTAACAAAATAACGCGAAATCCAAAATAAAGCGTAGCGACCAATCGATAAGCCACAGGCTATCGAGTGGAGAACGAAGCCTAATCCGTGAAGTCGTCGTAGTACTCCCCTTCTGGCACCTCCTGCTGATAGTACTCCTCTCCCTCAATTGAGCAACATAGGCGTAAAGCCGTGAGTACATTGGTACTCAGCAAGTCGTTTGTAACAATAAATGCAATATAATATGCAAGGCTTACCAAAGGAAGGCTGAAAGGTTAATTTGCATAAAGGCATTTATTGATGAAATATATTAAATATCTTGAAAGCGAAAGTTAACTGGAAACAGTAATAATAGATAACCAAAGGAATAATCATGAACCACTTGTGAACACCAATTTACAAGTTAAACCAACAGTGAACTACCTGTCCACTCCCAACATAAACCACCAAGTTATAAATGAAACACTAACCCTCGTGTGAAATCCCGAGCACCGCCCATGACCGAGGACGCGCTATTCGAATAGTTTTACACTCTGCAGAGGTTGCACAACTGTACCCACACGATGTGATTAGCCTAGGCCTAAGGAAATCACAACAAGGCCTTTACAATGCTCTACCTCAACACAATCCTGCCCGCTAGGGTTTCGCATCACACCCCCCCTTGCGCCACATGGAAATCAGCAACCATGTCACCACAATGGCAGAATTGAATTGAAATATTACAAATTAATCAGCCAGGTCCATCCCATAATAGACATGTGGTTTGCACGATTAAGCTCGGATCAATGGCGCACAAAGTTAAGTCCTTAGCATTACCCGGCGAGACTACCACATCCCCAAAGTACAATGTACTTCCCCTTTCTTGCACGATCACTCGCCCGAGTGCAAAACCAATTTGTATAACCAAGCCAACGTCACACCAATGACGTGGCACAAATTTTAATACACGTGGCACCAACCACAGTTCCATATGTCTTTAAGTCAAATTAATAATTTAACAGGTGTGAGGAGATCAATCGTAAATACAAACAGGCTAAGCAATCTAATCGTACCAACCCATGTGATAAATTAGCTAGCATCACTAATAAATTTCCCAACCTATGGTAACAAAGGTATCAAGGTATTTCAAAGGGTCAAGGAGGTATAATTGCAATTGGGACAATAACTACCTGTGCAAAGGTTTGAATAAAAAATAGCAATGCAATGTAATTTAAAGCAAAATAATTAGATAATAGTTTGCAAAATTGGGTTCAACATGATCAAGGGACACGACTTGCCTTCGTTATGCTCAGCGGGGTACTCCTGGTCTTCTGGCGCGAAACCTGCTCCTCCGGAATCCGAATCTAACGAGAGAGAAAACGACCGAAAACAAAGAAACACATAAAATGACAAGAAAAAGAACTCAAAAACTCACAAAACCAGAACCAACAGCTAGAGCTTGATTTTAGATGAATTTAGAAAAAAGAACGGGGTCAATCGGAGCTAGGACGGAGGAGAACGGGCTCTCGGAAAAACAAATTCAGAGAAAATCCCTGAAAAATCGGAAAGGGGGGTGACGCGTGGCATGATGACGTGGCACGGGCGGCGGGGTTTTGCTGATGTGGCACTGCCACGTGGCGGACACATGGCACGGGCGGCTGACGTGGCTTGCCACGTCAGCTAGGGCCGACAACGCGCGCGCCTTGCGCGCGCGCGGATCGGACGGGCGAGGGTTGGCCACGTGGCGCGATCGCGGCCGTGGATCCAGATCTGGATCTGCGGTCGGGATCGGGCGGCCGGTGTCGGTGGGGTGCGCGGATTGCCGACGCGTGGCAGCTCGACGCGCGAAGCGTCGCCGCGCGGACGGCGCGGATGGAGTGGCGCGGGGGCGGCGGTGGCGATGCGCGGCGCGTGGCGGCGTCGCGGCGCGGCGTCCACGCGCGGCGCGCGGCGCTGCGGTGTGCGGTTTGGCGGCGCGGTGACCGAGGCGGCGAGCGGGCGCGTCGGCGACGAGCGGCGGCGGGAAGGCGGCGCGCGGCGGCGAAGCGGCGGAGGCTCACCGGCGGCGGCGCGAGGACGCGCGGCGACGGCGAAGACGCGCGGTCGCGCGGCGACGGCGGCGAAGACGCTGGGTCACACGGCGACGGCGAGGCGGCGAACGGCGGCGCGAGAGCCGGGAGCGGAGGCGAGGTTCGGCGCGGCGACGAGAGGCACGCGAACCGAGGCGGCGCTCGTGTTTTATCACGCGAACCGAGGAGCTCGGTCGATTCTGGCGACGAGCAAAAGCGGGTTTGGTTTGGGCGGCCGGGATTCAACGCGGAGGGATCGGACGCGGGCGCCTGCGAGGGTTAGGTTAGGGTTTGCGCGGCGCGCGGGTGGACAGCGGAGATCGCGCGCGCGCGATCGGGCGGCGGCGAGGCGAGGCGAGGCGGGCGCTGCTGCCGCCGCGCTCGGTGATGATCTGCGACAGCGTGGCGTGGCGCGGATCGAGCGCGCGCGGCAGCGCGCGGGAAAGAGGTACGGCGGCGGCGGCGGGCGCGGGATGGGTGACGCGTGGCGGAGAGAGGGAGATCGGGCGGGTGAGGTTTATTCTTTTCTTTTTCTTTTTCCAGAAATTCAAATAAACTTCTAAAAGCTCTAGAAAATAGCAAATAAATCCGGAAAATTCACCAAAAATACCAAAAAATTTCTTGTGACACAAGGAACTCAAATAAAATATTTTCCACTTATGTTAATGTTTTATTTAATCACATTAAATCATTTAAAACTTTAAAAATTCATTTGAAGCTTCAATTAATTTCAGAAAATTCCAGAAAATTTATTTTTGAAATCCAGGCTTTAAAAATCTCAGAAAAACAGGATGTTACACTATGCTAGCAAGTGCCCCCAGAGGCAGGCCCCGACACCAGTTCGCTTCGATCTGGGAGCCACACCCGGTCGGACTCCTGCCCCAGGAGTAGGATGAGGAGCACCCCCGGCATCAGGCCAGGCCAGTAGGACACCGGTGGTGAGAGGCCAGGTGAACCACGTCACCGCGGAGGAGGCCCAGGTATCACCAGAGGTTGTGATCGGTAAGTTCCTAGTCAATTCAGTTCCTGCTACAATTTTGTTTGAGTCTAGAGCTTCGCATTCGTTTGTTTCTTGGAGTTTTGCTTTAAAGAAACATTTGAAAACTGTTGCTCTTGGATCTGTTCTTTTAATCTAATCCCCTAGTTCCGAGTTGAGATCAAACTTAGCTTGTCGAGGAGTTAGGATAACCATTCAGGGAGTTGAGTTCAGGGCCGACCTGATTTTGTTAGATATCCAGTCCCTAGATGTGATTTTGGGTATAGATTGGCTTCAAAAGCAGCAGGCAATGTTAGACTGTGGGAGCAGAGCAGTAACATTGACCAGTTTGGATGGGATTAAGGTACAGTTTGCAGCCAGCATGTGTCAGCCAGAGTCAGTCATGGTTTCCCAGAGCAGAGTGATCCAGTTGGAGGATATACCAGTTGTCAGCGAGTACCCCGATGTTTTTACAGATGATCTTCCAGGTATGCCACCAGAGCGAGAAGTGGAGTTTCTGATTGAGCTTGTACGAGGTACCGCTCCAATTTCCAAAAGATACTATCGGATGCCAGCCAATGATTTAGCAGAGTTGAAGAAGCAAATTCAGGAGCTTTTAGATAAGGGATATATCAGACCGAGTTCATCCCCGTGGGGAGCACCAGTGTTGTTTGTCAAAAAGAAGGATGGTAGTCAGTGCATGTGTATGTATTACAGAGCACTTAATGAGGTCACCATCAAGAACAAGTACCCTTTGCCCAGGATTGATGACTTGTTTGATTAGCTTAAGGGAGCAAGAGTTTTCTCCAAGATTGATTTGAGGTCAGGATATCATCAGATGAGGATTCGAAAGGAGGATATACCTAAGACAGCTTTCTCGACTCATTATGGTTTATACGAGTTCACAGTCATGTCATTTGGTTTGACCAATGCTCCAGCTTATTTCATGTATTTGATGAATAACGTGTTCATGGAATATTTGGATAAGTTTGTCGTTGTGTTTATTGATGACATTTTGATTTACTCCAAGAATGAGAGAGAGCATGAGGAGCACTTGAGATTGGCATTGCAGAAGTTGAGGGATAATCAGTTGTATGCTAAGTTTAGCAAATATGAGTTTTGGATGAAAGAAGTCGCCTTCCTAGGACATGTGATGATAGCAGAGGGAGTAGCAGTTGACCCTGGAAAAGTGAGAGATGTTTTGGATTGGCAGTCGCCTACATCAGTGACCCAGGTCAGGAGTTTTCTGGGTATGGCTGGTTATTACCGTCGCTTCATTGAAGGATTTTCCAGTGTAGCCAGACCTCTCACTCAGTTGCTCAAGAAGAAAAAGAAATTCACTTGGACATCAGAGTGTGAGAAAAGTTTTCAAAAACTTAAGGAGAGTTTGACCACAGCCCAGTGCTAGTATTACCTGATATCAACAAGGATTTTAAGATTTATTGTGATGCCTCTCGCAAAGAATTGGGTTGTGTTTTGATGCAGGACAAGAGAGTAGTAGCTTATGCCTCACGCCAGTTGAGACCGCATGAGGAGAACTACCCTACTCATGATTTGGAGTTGGCAGCCGTAGTGCACGCTTTAAATATTTGACGTCACTATCTTGTGGGTAATAGATGTGAGGTTTACACGGATCATAAGAGTTTGAAATACATCTTTACCTAGTCTGAGCTTAACCTCCGGTAGAGGAGGTGCTTGGAGCTAATAAAGGATTATAATGTTGGTATACATTATCACCTAGGAAAGGCCAATGTTGTTGCAGATACTTTGAGCAGAAAGGTCTATTGCAATTTAGTGATGGTTAGAGAGAGTCAGCTAGCTTTGCATGAGGAATTCCAAAAGCTCAGTTTGGAATTGGTTGAGGAAGGATTGTTGGCATCAATGGAGTTGCAGCCTACTTTGGATGGTCAGATTCGTTAGGCTCAGTCAGACGATAAGGCATTTCAGCGGACCAAAGAAAACAAGAGTGAAGGAAAAGAGTCAGGATTTACAGTGGATGATCAAGGAACCTTGTGGTTCAAGCAGCGTTTGTGTGTGCCCAATAAGAAAGAGCTAAAGGATTTGTTGTTAAAAGAGACACATGAGTCATTGTACTCGATTCATCCCGACACTACCAAGATGTACCAGGACATTAAGGATAAGTATTGGTGGCCAAGCATGAAGCGTGAGATTGCTGAGTATATGGCACTTTGTGATATTTGTCAGAGAGTAAAGGCGGAGCATCAGAGACCAGCAGGCTTGTTACAGCCATTGAAAATCCCTGAGTGGAAGTGGGAAGAAATTGGTATGGACTTCATAGTCGGTCTACCTAAGATCAAAGAGGGCTATGATTCGATTTGGGTCATTGTGGATCGATTGACCAAGGTTGCTCATTTCATTCTAGTTAAAACAACCTACAGTGGTGACAGATTAGCAGAGCAGTATATGTCGAGGATTGTCAGTTTATATGGAGTGCCAAAGAAAATAGTGTCAGATCGTGGATCTCAGTTCACCTCTCGTTTTTGGGCAAGTCTCCATAGGGCTATGGGAACTCACCTAAATTTCAGTACAGCATATCACCCGCAGGCAAATGGTCAGACAGAGCGAGTAAATCAGATTCTTGAGGATATGTTGAGAGCATGTGTGGTAGATCATGGAGCCAAGTGGGATAGTTGTTTGCCTTTTGCAGAGTTCTCGTACAACAGTAGTTATCAGGCCAGTTTGCAGATGTCACTGTTTGAGGTATTGTATAGTAGGAAATGCAGAACCCCTCTCAATTGGAAAGAGACAAGAGAAGGTCAAGTGTTTGGTCCAGACTATTTAAAAGAAGCTGAGGACAAGGTCCGTTTAATTGAGGAAAGATTGAAAACTGCCCAGGCTAGACAGAAGAGCTATGCAGTTACCAGACATCGAGAGCTGAGTTTCAAGCCAGATGATTTCGTGTATCTCAGGATCACACCATTCATGGGTGTGAAGAGGTTTTAGTTAAAAGGGAAGTTTGCACCGAGATATGTTGGTCCGTTCAGGATTTTGAAATGCAGGGGAGAGGTTGCTTATCCGTTAGAGCTACCTGCGTCCTTCAGTGGGGTACATGACGTCTTCCATGTGTCCCAGCTGAAGAAGTGTCTACGTGTGCCAGAGGAGGTTGTGCCAGTTGAGGCCGTCGACCTTCTGGAGGATCTGTCGTACAAAGAGCACCCAGTCAAAGTTTTGGAGGTGTCAGAGCGAGTCACCCGGAATAAAGTGGTCCGTTTTTGCAAAGTTTAGTGGAGCAACCATTCAGAGGAGGAAGCAACCTTGGAGCGCGAGGAGGACCTCAGAGCAGAGTTTCCGAACCTATTCTCTTAGTTGGCCCAGATCTCGGGGTCGAGATCTCGTTTAAGGGGGTAAGATTTGTAACATCCTGTTTTTCTGCAATTTTTAAAGCCAGGATTTCAAAAATAAATTTTCTGGAATTAAATCAACCTTCAAATGAATTTTTAGAATTTTAAATTGATTTAATATGATTAAAATAAATATTAACATAAGTTGAAAATATTTTATTTGGATTCCTCAGGTCTCAAGGAATTTTCCGGTATTTTTGGTGAATTTTTAGGATTTATTTGCTTTTTTATAGAGCTTTTTTATCATTAGTTGAATTCCTGGGAAAAAATAAAATAAAATTTTTACCCGCCGCCTGATCCGCCTCCCCTCCACGTGTCAGCCATCCGGCCCTTCCCCGCCGCTGCCGTACCACTTCCCGCCCTCACCCGCTCGGAGCTGCCCGATTGCGCCGCCCCGCCACCTGGCGCGCGTCCGCCCGGCCCAGCCGCTCCCACGCGTCGCCTCGCCTTGCCACGCGATGGCACCAGCTCACGCCCTGCACCCTCGCTTGCCCGTCCGATCGACGCCCCACGCCGTGGCTCAATCCCCACCGCCCATTCCCCGCGCCCGCGTGAAACCCTAACCCTAATCGTGCCCCGCGCCCCTCGCCTGTCGCCGCTGACGCCATCGCTGCCGCCGGAGACCCTCGCTTCCCCTCCGGTGAGCACTCCGTCGTCCCCCTTCGCCCGTCGCGCTGGTCGCCTCCCGCGTCTTCTCCTCCGTCGCCCGCGCGCGTGCCTCGATCCCTGCGCCTGAACCCCGCGCACGTGTTAGCCATCGCCGCCGTTCCTGCGCCCGCACCGCTCCATCACCGCCATCCATCCAGATCTGTGCCGAAGGCTCAGATCGCGCCGCACGTCTCGCCCGCAACCGTCGGATCCTGCTGCCACCGCCTGCACCCGAGACCTACCACGTGGCATGCCACGTCAGCGCCACGTCAGCCCAACCCGGCCCCTAGGTGCCACATCAGCCGCCACGTCAGCAGCCACGTCAGCCGAGTGCCACATGGCAGCACCAGCAGCTGCCACATCAGCCCTGCCCTGCCGCGTTAGCGCCGCTGCCCCGTGTGTACTATTGCGTAGACTGGGTCCACCGTGGACTGGCTTTTCCGTGGACCGAGTTCACAGCACAGTGCCCTTTTTCAATTTTTCCGATTAAATTTTGGATTTATTTTTCGAGAGCCTGTTCTCCTCCGTCCTAGCTCCGATTGACCCCGTTATTTTTTCTAAATTCATCTAAAATCGAGCTCTAGCTTTTGGTTCTGGCTTCATGAATTTTGGAGTTCATTTGCTTATCAATTTATGTGTTTTCTTTGTTTCAGTCGTTTTCCCTCTCGTTAGATTCGGATTCCGGAGGAGCAGGATCTACGCCCGAAGACCAGAGGTACCTCGCTGAGCATAATCAAGGCAAGTCGTGTCCTTTGATCATGTTGAACCCAGTTTGCATTCTATTATTTAATTATTTTATTTTAAATTACGTTGCATCGCTATTTTTATTCAAACCCTTGTACTAGTTGTTATCGTCCCAATTGAATTCATCCCTCTTTGATAATTTGGAATGTCATGTTACCATTGTCACCATAGGTTGGGAAACATACTAGTGATGCTATATTATTTGTCACGTGGGTTGTACGATTAGCATTGTTTAGCCTTGCTTAAGTTACGATTTGATTCATCATCACCTGTGAATTATTAATTTGACTTAATAATTTATGGAACTGTGGTTGGTGCCACGTTTATTAAAATTTTGTGCCATGGCATTGGTGTGTCATTGGCGGGGAGTTACAAACTTGGTTTTGCACTCGGCCGAGTGATCGTGCAGGTGCACTACGAGGGATGTGGTAGCCTCGCCCGGGTAATATTAAGGACTTAACTTTGTGCGCCATTGATCTGAGCCTAATCGTGCAAACCATATGTCTAGTGTGGGATAGACTTGGCTGATTAATTTGTAATATTTTAATTTCAATTCTGCCATTGTGATGAACATGGTTGCTGATTTCTATGTGACGCAAGGGGGATGTGATGCGAAACCCTAGCGGGCAGAGTTGGGTTGAGGTAGACCACTTTAAAGGCCTTGTTGTGATTTTCTTAGCACGAGGCTAATCACATCGTGTGGATACGTGTAAAACTATTCGAATAGCCGCGTCCTCGATTATGGACAATGCTCGGTGATTTCACATGAGGGTTGGTGTCATCTTTTGAACTTGGTGGTTTATGTTGGAGGTAAACAGGTAGTTCACTGTTGGTTTAGCTTGTGAATAGGTGTTCACAAGTGGTTTATGTTTATTCCTTTGATTATTTACTAATATTGTTTTCATTTAAAGTTCACTTTCAATCTATTTATCATAATTTCTGTGAAATATCTTTTATGCAAATTAACCTTTCAGCCTTCCATTGGTAAGCCTTGCATACTATATTGCATTCATTTGTTACAAACGATTTGCTGAGTACCAATGTACTCACGGCTTTATGCCTATGTTGCTCAGTTGAGGAGGAGGAGTATTATCAGTAGGAGGTTCCAGAAGAGAGTTACTTTGACGACTTCGCGAATTAGACTTCGTTCTCCACTCGATAGCATGTGGGTTTGTCGATTGACCACTACGCTTTATTTTGGATTTTCGCTGTTAGTTTTAAAGCCTTCCGGCTAGAGATATTGTAAGCTTGACCATAAGGTCGTACATTTGAGATTTATTAATATTTGAGTTTTCTCTTTATTATATCGTGTGTATGGTTGTGATTACATCTATGTTTGACTGTGTGCATTAGCGTGATCCTGGATTAGTGCAGTTTACACAGAGAGTCTGAATTTGCATATTCGGGTCTCACACCTATGTTGCTCAGTTGAGGACGAGGAGTATTATCAGCAGGTGGTTCCAGAAGGAGGTTACTTCGACGACTTCACGGATTAGACCTCGTTCTCCACTCGATAGCCTGTGGGTTTGTCGATTGACCGCTACGCTTTATTTTGGATTTTCGCTGCTAGTTTTAAAGCCATTCCGGCTAGAGATATTGTAAGCTTGACCATAAGGTCGTACCTTTGAGATTTATCGATATTTGAGTTTTCTCTTTATTTTATCGTGTGTATGGTTGTGATTACATCTATGTTTGACTGTATGCACTAGTGTGATTCTGGACTAGTGCAGTTTACACAGACAGTCCGAATTTGCATATTCGGGTCTCGACAATGGGCATAACTAAAGTTTAAAACGAATTTGAATTACATTTGAATAAATCTACTCATGCATATACAGTAAAACAACATAATTAAATTTGAAATATTAGGGTCAACTTGGTCAAAGGTGTAACTTACCTTGCTCGAAGTCCTGTTGCGATTCGTCGAATTCGTAATCTCCCGAATCGTCAAAATATAACGTGAAGAGCTAATTCAAAAGAAATTAAAAAACAAAATTCAAAATGATTGCATAAATGGAAATTTCATGATTTTAGAAAAATTTAGAAATTTGAACAGGTCAATTTGGAGTTAAAATGAAGAAGTTATGGCTTTCCAAAGTTTTACTACAATTAAAAGGAAAATACTCATTTTCTGGATTTATTTTTGAACTGAAAAAGCATTTATGACGCCAGCAGGAATTTTTTTCTAAAAGAAAATACAGATTATGACGTCAGCACAGGGATTTAATTTCGGTCGAATTATCTTTAATCGGAAAATTGGAGTTATGTCGTCAGCAAGCATTAAATAGATTTATTTTTGTAAAGAAAAACATGAATTATGGCGTCAGCAAGCATTTCGGATTTTAAATAAACAAAAGAAATGCTGACGTGGCACCACGTGGCTGCCACGTCATGACAGTGTGCTGACGGGGCCGACTTGAGTGACGTGGTGGTGGCGCGCATGCGTGGCCGAGGCACAGCGTTTGGTTGGCAGCCACTTGGCTGCCACGCCACTGCCAGCTCAGCCCGACGGCTGACATGGCTCGGCCGGCCGGAGGAGGCGCACGGGGCCCAAAGGACGTCGGCGTTTCAGCAGACGGCGGCGCCTGCCGAGGGTACCAACAGAGAGAGGGGGCCAAGGGGAGTTCGTCGGTACCTCGCACAAAGCCCGAGGATGGCCGGAGAGGATGATCGGCGGAGAGGGGCGGTGGTCCAAGGAGGGTGAACGACGACGAAGGTGTTCCGGTGATGGGTTCGCTCGGTGAAGGGGTGGCCGACGGTCGCCGCGGCTCGAGGAAGATCGTGGTGGGGTCGGCGAGGCGCGAGGATGCCCGAGGTCACCGGAATTGCTCACCGGAGTCGACGAAGGCTGGCAGAGGGAAAACGAGTGCGAGGAGGGCTCTGAAGCTCTGGAGCTCGAATTGAGAGGTGAGGGGGAGGCGGTGTGAGTAGAGGGTGCTCGGGGAGGGCTTATATAGGTGCGGGGAGGTGGTAACGGCCGAGGGCAGTACTGCCGAAGTTGAAATGGGCGCCGAGGTGAATGTGAAGGCGAGTGGAGGCGTACAGGGGACGAAAACCGCTGGGGTGAGTGCGGTGGTAAAGGAGGGCCATAAAGTGCAATTGCACCGGGGTTTTAAAGGAGGAAACCGGCGTCTTAAAACTTGGTCATGGGCGTTAATGGCGGCGGAACGGCGCGAAGAAGAAGGAAGGCGATCGGGGAAGATAGACCTAACAGGCGGGCCCACCGGTCAGCGAGAGAAAGCAATAGGAAAGGGCGGGGCGGGGGCTGGATTTGCGACAGATGGCAAGGGAAAGCGATCGCGGTCGCTAGATTGCTGGTGAAGGGGTAAGTGACAGCGGTCGGCTATTATTTAATCCGACAACGAAAATTAAATCTGAGCCGTTAGGATTTCGGACGAAGAGGTAAGTGACAGTGGGTGGTGGGGATTCATTCTGGCAATGTAGAACAGTCCAGATTTAGACACTTGGTGATTGGAGAGGAGAGGGGAGCGGCGAAGCGGTAAGTGGAAGGGTGTGGCTGGGATTAGCTCGGTGGAGGCAGAGGTTGGCTCAATGGACTACGGGTGTCGGCAGAGAGAAGGGCAAGGCGGGGTGAAACGGTCAAGTGAGGACAGGCGGCCGAGATTAAGTCCGGCGGCAGGGGAGGCTCTGATAGCTAACACTTGGCGGCCGGGGAGGGTTTTGGGATTAAATTTTTCTTTTTGATTTTCATAAAAGATTTAGAGGCTTTAAAATACTCAGAAAAATACCAAATAAAATTTAAAAATTCCAGAAAAATTCAGAGAATTATCTGGAACTAATTTAGACTTAATAAAAATATTTTTAAACCATTTTAGCATTTAGATTTTCTAAAAACACAATTTTAACTTTAAAAAGGGAGTTTTTAATTTCTAAAAAACTCTGAAAATTTTTATAATTATAGGAATGACTTTAGAAAATGACATGCACTTGATTTGACTTTTATAAATTGAAATAATTTCATTTTCTCACTTCTAAGCTTGAAACAAAATCCAAGAAAATCCAAATAAACCTAGAGAAGCACTTTAAAAAGGGAAATAAAATTTTGGGATGTTACATCGGTAACCCGATCATCACTATCCATTACAAACAATCGTCATGCTCGCCACATGTAAGCACATCACTAGCTCGTCACGCGTCGCCAAGTCTCTCATGTCCTAGTTCCACCAAACCACGGCTCACTTGGACCGTCCAAGCCTCATGATGCAATCCCGCCATTCGAACTCGCCTTCAACATTTTTCGCCTTTCTTGTGCTATGCTTGAGCTCACCATCTCACACAGTATCCTCGATCATTATGCGCCTCAACTCCTCCATGAGCCTAGCCCCGATCCTCATCGTTGACCATGGTTGACTCCAAGCGACCTTGCACATCCAAAGATAAAGAAATCATTTTTGGGCACAAGTTTTTCACAACCTGACCCACGTTAGCTGAGACATGCATCATATAACCTTAATGTATTGAACCACGTCACTCCAAGTCAATCTATGACTCAAATTCCAAAATCCTCAATTTCTGCCAAAAAAATAATCCTTCCAAAGAGCGATCTTTGCAAAATCAAATAACCACTCCACAAATATTGCAATGGTTCATCACAACATTAAACATGACTTTGTAACATGGTCTTTCAATCTCCCCCTTGATAAACGCATTGGTAGTATTCAAAAATGCAAATAGGAGGTGGTTTTAGACAAAGAAAAAGAAATTTGCAAAGAAAGCTCTAAGTGGTCAAAAGAAGAATGTGATGAGCTGAAAATGATCATTTGAGACACAAATGTAGTGAAGACACTGAAAATAATAGATTTTTCACAAAAGCTTCAAAAACACCAAATGAGTCGAAAATCTCACTCTAGGTCCATATGAAAGAATAATTATTCTACTTGACCTTGGTCATGATGAGAAGAGATCACAAACTCCAACTTGGAAAAATTTGCATACATAAAACACCAAATCATGCTCTAGATATGCATATTTACCGATCTTTCCCCCCTTTAACAATGGAATCATCAAGATGTATGGAAGAAGATAGAGTATGAATGAAATGCAGTTGCTACATTTTATTTCTTTTTAGCTTTTAGGAGCCATAAAAATTATCCAAAGTGACTCTATAAGTATTACATCAAGCCATATTATGTGAAAGAGCTATCTAGATCATGCCAAACTATATATAGCAAAGCTAAAGCCAGATGAGCAATAATGTGAAATTAAATGGACTTTTAACATGTCAAGTTGCTCAAGATCACAGTTTAGCCAAAGGTATTCAAAGATAAGTCAGGCCATGTTAATATTCTAAATGGAACCAAGAAGCTACAATTCAATCAATTTAGCACATTTAGCACATTTGGCATTTTCTAAAATTTATTTTTCGTTTGAGCTGAGCTTAAACAATTTTTCACATAATTTTGTTTTCCTTAGCCGTGTGCTAGATCTCAAGCCTTGTGCGACCACCCCAAGCAAGAAGCTTAATGAAGTGATCTTGGTCATCCAAAACTACCCATGGGTTCATGCCTAGTGTAATGGTAAGCCGTCTCATGAGAAAGAATTGGTGAGATCAGTTTTTTCGCACAAAAGAGATCTTTTGGCATTTTCTTAACCTAGTTCAAGAACAAGGGCTAATGCTCACTCATGCTTCGATAAAGAACTAGCGTAGCTTAATCTAAAGCTCAATTCAGGTTCAAGACTCAACTTAGCTTATTTGACATAGCATGAATCATTAGACGGTCACTAGAGCAAAATTAGTCACAAGATCCAATAAGACATGATTTAATTCAAGTTGTTCACATTTAATAGAGTTAGTATGGCAAAACTAAGCTATACATAGAATGACATGATAAATCTAGCAAGCTAGCACAAGATATGGCAAAATATAAAGTAAGATATCATGTCACAAAAGGATAATAGTCATCCATGTATTTATATTACAATGCACACTTCTGAATTTAAAATGCAATATAATGCAACAACGATCCTAGGTCCCCCTCAGCAAGTGGTTCAATTTTGAAAATATTTTGATTCAAGTTGAGTTATGTCAACATTAAATTCAAGAGAATTATAAATTAACCCCCCTGAACCAAATACAAGAGTAAGAGAGAGGAAGCTTGAAAAACCGAAGAAATGACAGTCCTCAAAGCATTGATAAGATAAAGAGATCACTATGGCTCAGACTCGCTCTCATCTACCCCTTATGACTCTAGGACTATTAGCTGGTCATCTAAACACAAGGGAGTAAACACGTTCTCTGTCTACCCAGGGGGCCCAACCCTGCTAGATCTAAAAGAAGTGAGTGAACTCAACCTAGTAAGAAGAGAAGCAACTAATAAGCAGTATCCTAGTATTACAAGATGAGAGGAAGAAGTCTTAACCAGCTGAGAATGAAAATCACTCTAGTCTATGATAGAAAGACTAGCCCAAATGCACCCATAAGCAAAATGCAATAGAAAGTACATGTACATATAATACAGAAAGTATATAATACTCCCCTCAGATTAATCCATAAGGACATACTACTCTAAGCTCTCCCCGCAAAGTCATAAACCTTGAGTTATCTAAAGGCTTGGTGAAAATGTTGGCCAACTGGTGGTCACTCTCCACAAACTGAAGTATTATGTCACCTTTCTCCACATGGTCTCTAAGGAAATGATATCTGATATCTATGTGCTTGGTCCTAGAGTGTTGCACTGAATTTTTAACAATGTTAATGGCAGAAGTGTTATCACAGAAAAGAGAGACACTATCTATAGTTAACCCAAAGTCCCACAAGATCGAAACCATCCAAAGCACCTGACTACAATAACTAGCGGCTGCAACAAACTTGGCCTCTGCGGTGGACTGTGCTACACTGGATTGCTTCCTAGAAGACCAAGAACCAAGAGAAGTGCTAATAAATTGGCAAGTGTCAAAAGTGCTCTTCCTATCTGTCCTACAGCCAGCAAATTCTGCATCGGAGAAGGCTCTAAGGGAAAGACAGGAAGCAAAATAGTACCAAATATCATAATCTAGAGTAGCTCGAAGGTACCTGAAGATGCACATCACCGCCTGACAATGAGAAGCGTGGGGAGAAGCCTGAAATCGAGCACACGGACACACGGCGAAGTGTATGTCTGCCTCGAAGTAGTGAGGTACAAGAGGGAGCCAATCATGCTGTGGTACTCCTTTTGATCTATAGGCTCGCCATCATCATCAGGATCAAGTGTGGTCAAGGTCGCCATAGGAGTTGACACCAGATTGCCATTATTCATGTCGAAGCGTCTCAGAAGGTCTCAAGTGTACTTGCCTTGATGCAAGAAGGTACCTTCCCGAGTCTGCTTGATCTGAAAATCAAAGAAGAAACTCAACTCGCCCATCATGCTCATCTCAAACTTTGTGCTCATGACATCAGAAAACTGGAACAAGTAGAAGGTCATTACCATGCCTACGAATGAACAAAGTCATATCTACCTTAACCATCTCAAACCTATGACTAAAGAGATAGAACTTAAGCCTCTCATATCAGACTCTAGGGGCTTGCTTAAGTCCATACAAAGCCTTGGAAAGCTTGAAGACATGGTTTGGATATTTGGGGTACTCAAAACCTAGAGGCTGTGTAACATAAACCTCTTCCTCAATAAACCCATTGAGAAAGACACTCTTGACATCCATCTAGTACAACTTTAAACCCTTAGATGCTACGAAGGCAAGTAGAATCCTAATGGCTTCTAGCCTAGCTACAGGGGCGAAGGTCTCCTCAAAATCTAAACCCTCAACCTAGGAGAAATCCTAAGCTACCAGTCTAGCCCTGTTTCGAATAACTACCCCATCCTCACTCTGCTTATTCTTAAAGACCCACTTGGTTCCTATGACATTATGACCACCAAGGGGCTCAATAAGCGACCGGACCTTGTTCCTCTCAAAATTCTTTAACTCCTCATGCATGGCATTGACCCAAGACTTATCAGATAGTGCATGACAAACATCCTTAGGTTCGAAAGTGGCGACAAATGTAGAGTGTAGGCAAAAAAGAGATAAGCCAGATTTTGAGCGCGTGACATGCTCATGAAGATCTCCTATCATCTGCTCAGAGGGATGACAATGATGCATGTGTCGGTGTCGAGTCCCGAATGTGCCAATCTGGACTCTCTATGTATACTGCACTAGTACAGGATCACGCTAGTGCACACAGTTTAACATAGATTAAATATCAACCATATACACGATAAAATAAGAAAAAATTTAAATATTAATAATTATCAAAATACGATCTTATGGTCAAGTTTACAACTCACTAGCCCGAAGGACTTAAATTCTAGTAGCGAAAAACATAAATAAACGTAGAAGTCATTCGACATGCCGACAGGCAATCGATTGGGAAACGAAGTCCTAATCCGTGAAGTCATTGAAATATCCTCCCTCTGGTACCTCCTGTTGATATAGCTCCTCCTCCTCAACTGAGCAACAGTGGGCATAAAACCGTGAGTACATTGGTACTCAGCAAGTCGTTTGTAACAAATGAATGCAATATAAATGTAAGGCTTACCAATGGATGGCTGAAAGGTTAATTTGCATGAAATAATATTTTAAAGGAAATACTATAAATAGATTAAAAGAAACTTTTAAGGAAACTGTAATACCCCAGGACCCACATTACCCTAGGATGCCACTAAACCACTCCACAATTAACCAATTTATAAGATAAAATAAACTGACAACAACTTCTAGAACATAATAAGCTAAGCGGAAGTATAACAACAAAAGTAATGGAACACTATTAATTAAGGAACAATCACTGATAGTTTTAATCAATTAACGTAAACCACAGTCTAGCATTATTAATTAAATAAGTGATCAACAGTGGGAGAAAAGATGAATAACTAGAGACTCCACATATTTATTACAACATGAATCATGAAATGATGTGCAATAGTATTGTGCCGCTCTACCCTTCCCATGTATGCTCAAGGATCACCTGGAAGGGGGAAAAGCAAGAGTGAGATAAAAATCTCAGCAAGCAAACTATTTAACAAGCTAATTAAACTACAATAGTTTAAGCATCAACATTTATTTTCCACATTGACCACAATTATATACTTAACCACCATTATTACCAACAACTACAAAATATTAGCAATTAGGTCTCGTTTGCCTACTTCATAACCATAACCATCACTACTACCAACATCAATAAAGCATCAACATATTTTTCTCACTAACCTTATTCTTTTCCACAACCACAATTGCTAACAACAGTTACCACAAGAGAATTACCTTATACCACAACCACATCCACTACCATACCACAAGGGGGTGAACCCCACTCCACGACCATAGCCGCATTCCTCATACCACAAAGGACTCGCATGAGCCAATTCCACATACAAAGCTAAGAAATTGTATTTGTTTGCAAATATTTCATCCACAATACATTGCATAAGTATGCAAATGATCCATTCACAATGTAAATGCATATGAATGCGTATGATCCACTGCACCCTTACCCAACAAGATAAAAGTGTGCATCGTACTACAGCAATGTACGATGTTGTACCAGTACGGTCGCGGCTATGTGCGGCGACATCCATGATGCAAATGACATGTCATGATTTGCATGATATGATATCAATGATTCATAAGAATTTAACCACAAAGATCAGCAATATATTCATCAAGAAAATACTACCTCATAACCCCTATATGATTAATTAAGAACAATACCATATAATTCCGCAATTTACTCATCAAGAGCATAAACAATTGAATCATTAAACTACTACCACATATATCACAATATATTCGTTAAGAATACTACCACTAAGACCACAATGTATTCACTAAGAATACTACCGCTTAGATTACAATATCCTCGTAAAGAATGCTACCCCACAACCATATTTGTTTTATTAAGTGTAATACCACATAAACCACAAGTAATTCATTCAGGGCATAAACAAGTTATTGCTAAGTTGCTACCATAAGTACCACATTAAGGAAGCATGTAACAATGGCATGGCAACTCAAATTAAGAGAAATACTTAATGTGATTATAGTATGATTAACGAGTTAAACGATAGCACATCCGCTACGTTTACTTGCCTCTACCGATGAAGCGAAGCGCTCACGCACAGTTAGAAGCGTAGCTACCTGTCCAAAATTACTTCTCAGCACAAGTCTACAGCAAGGAATCCACATCTAAAGAAAATAAAACGCCGCTATACCCCAAACCAGACAATAACCTCTCAGCTCGTCGACCTACGCCCAGCCCACTACAGTAGCGCTGCTTGTTTTTATTGTATCTTTAAAACTATTAGGCCATTCACAGCAAAAGAGATATTTCTGGAAACTACAGTGAAATATCTACAATTTTTAAGTAGATAACTTATTTTTATTTTGCTGCTAAAAGGGTGTTAATTATCACGCAAAATAGAGGATAGACTCTATTTTAGCAATTTGGCTAGTAATCTTCTAACGAACCCCACCTTTTGTATAATACTCTAAAATTCATGATTTTTTTACGGTAGCTATTTTACAAGATTTTCTACAACTTTTGTTATTGTGGAAAAAATTATAAAAATCATCTACCCCTCTGAATCTATACCCGAACAGCAACCAGTTTAAGAGTACCCCTTTGCTACACAACGAAGTTCCTGACTCTGCTGCACTCAAACCCCGTAGCCAAAAAATCTAAAAGAATTACATAAGATAGTTTTTGACGTCCTCTACAACTTTCATGTTGGCCAGATCTGTAGTACAAATCGCCTTCATACTCTAATCTATATAAACAGTCATGCTGCACGAATCAGCCTACGTGCAGATAACAAAAAACCCTAATCGGTTAATTTCTCCATTAGAACCCTACTAATCCCGTGCCAAGAACCCTAATTACACCTAAAACAGAGAGAATTGAGGTGGAAAAAATTACTTAGGGTTCCCACAGGATCACCTGTCCTCCTTCCTTATTCCTCTCCTTTCTTCCCTTCTTCTTCCTCTTCTTTTGCTCGGTTGCCAAGGGATGAGATGTGCTGCATGGGAAAGGGCATGCAAGGGAGAAGAAGGACATAGGGGAGAGGTGCAGAGGCAGGGAGGGGCAGCCACGAGGGGGTGGGGGCGGCCAAGGGGTGGGAGGGGGTTTGGCTAGGGTTTGGGGGGAGAAATGGGAGCGGCTTGGGCCCCTTTTGGCTTAGCTGGCCCAAAGTGGCTAGGCCCCCTCTCTAGGCAGCCTAACCTCCTTTTTTAATTAATTAATTTTTTTATTTTAGACAATTTCACAATTTTATTCCCACCTCCCACGATTCACCGAAAAACCGAAAAACTCTATGATTTCGCTAAATGTTCCCAAGGATGCCGTAAAGACATTCAAGATATTACAAAAATAATAATAAATAAATAATCAACAGCATTGAATAAACCACTTGTGAACCTCCTATATACAAGCTAAACTAACAGTGAACTAACCATTCACTTTCCAATGACAACCAAGCCAAGTTTTATGAAAATTCTACTCCTCGTGTGAAATCATCAAGCATTGTCTATAACCAAGGACACGACTATTCGAATAGTTTTACACTCTGCAAAGGTTGCACAACTGTACCCACACGATGTGATAATCCTCGCGTTAAAGAAAATCACAACAAGGCATTTACAATGTTCAGCCTCAACTCAATCCCACCCACTAGGGTTTCGCATCACACCCCCCTTGTGCCTCATGAAAATCAACAACTATGTTCATCACAATGGCGAGATTGAAATTGAAATATTCCAAATTAATCAGACATATCTATTCCATACTAGATATGTGGTTTGCATGGTAAAGCTCAGATCAATTGTGCACAAAATTAAGTCGTTAGCATTACTCAGGCAAGACTTTCACATCCCTCGAAGTGAATCCACACTTCCCCATTTACTGCACAACCACTCGCCCAAGTAAAAACCAATTTTGTATAACCTACACCAACGACACACCAATATCAAGGCACAAATTTTATAACAATGGCTCCAACCATGATTCTCTGTGGCTCCAACCATAATTCAATATCTCATTAAGTCAAATTAATTAGTCACATGTGATGATGAACCCATCGAACTATAAGCATGACTAAGCATATTAATCGTACCACCCATGTGATAACTAGTATGGTATCACTAAATAATTCCCAACCTATGGTGACATTTACATCACGGTATTCAAAGTGTCAAAGAGGGATTAATCAATTAGGACGGTAACTACCAAGTACAAGGGTTTGTAATAAAATAATGATGCAAGATAATTTTAAAAAAAATAATTAACTAATAGATTGAAAACTAGGTTCAACATGATTAAAGGACATGACTTGCCTTGGCCTTGCTCAGTGAGAGGCTCTGGATCTTTTGATGGCGCTCCTGCTTCTTTGAAGACACGATCTAACGAGGGAGAAAAAATTAAGGCACAAAAATAAAATCAAATAAAATTCAAATAAACTCCAAAAACCTCAAAACTAGAACCAAAAGGTAGAGCTTGATTTTATATGAATTTAGCAAAAAGAATGGGGTCAATTGGAGCTAGGACGGAGAAGAATGAGCTTTTGGAAATTTAATTGGCTAGAAAATACTGGAAAATCGGAAAAGTTACTGTACTGTGGACTCGGTGCATGGAAAGGCTAGTTCACGGTGGACACGGCTCACAGAACAGTGCATGGCGCGGACGCTAACACAGCGGCTACAGCTGATGTGGCAGCTGACTAGGCTGACACATGGCACTAGGGCTAACGTGGCTACTGTCGTGGCATGCTGATGTGGAGACTGACGTGACATCTGGGGGCGGTCGATGCTGACGTGGCACTGACACATGGTGCCACATGGTGGCTAGGACTAACGTGTCGACCGAGCGGGCTGCTGACTCGGATGGACCTGGTCCACGGGTCTGTGGCACAGTACGACTGACAGGTAGGACCGGTCTGTTAGTGCCTCGGCTCACGGTGGGACGGGTTCACCGAGAAGTTGAACCATCGGCGGAGCGCGGGTGCGGGCTAACGTCGGCAAGATCCGACGGAGGCGGTTTAGACGCGTGGCAAGATCCCGATCGTAGACACATATCTGGATGGACAGTCGTGATCGAGAGATCCGACCGTTCAAGTGACGACGTGTGGTGGGCGCGGAGACCGAGGGGCGGCGTGACACAGGTGAGCACGTCGATGCGGTGGCGGGCTCGGGTCCGGGCAGCGGGGCTCCGACGAGCGGCGGTGGGGACTCGGGACGACGGCAAAGACTCACTAGCGGCGGCGTCGACGGCGTCGGGTCATGGGACAGTGTGGAACATGATCGCGTTCGAAGCGGCGACTCCGGCAAGCAGCGGTGAGGTCTTGGGATAGCAAAGCACACAGTGTGGGGCGGTAGGATGCTTGGAGAGTGTGGAGGATGGCAGCACGTGGTGCGTTTTATGCACGGGGACCGAGAGGTCGACGCGTGTAGCGCGGAGTCCGTCTCAGGCATAGACACCGAGGCGTGCGCAAGTGGGACAGCAGCGGCGAGGAGTCTGGGTCTAGGACGATGAACAGTGCCCTGGCCTGGCGGATGCGCAATGCATGGCTGAGCGGGAATCCGACCGCTGAAGGCAAGGCGGCTTGCGTGGGTGGCCAGATGCGCGATGCGTGGTGGGCGGCGCGATTAGGCGGATGCAGGTGAACAGGTCGGTGAATAGTGGTAGGCTGTCCCATTACTGTTCACTGTGTTTTTGGGATTTTTCTTTTTCAGAAAAACGAATGAAATAAAAGGAGATCTAGGAAATAGCAAATAAATCTAAAAAATCTTAGAAAATTCCAGAAAATCCCTTGAGACACAAGGAGTCCAAATAAAATATTTCAGATTATGTTAGTATTTATTTTAATTAGATTAAATTCTTTTAATTCACAAAAATTATTTTATGCTATAATAAATTCCAGAAAAATCTAATTAATAAATTTTATTTTAAAAACTTCAAAAAGGCTCTAAAAACAGGATGTTACAGTCGTGGATGTCCTGGATGAGAAGAAGTGGCATCTACCTCATGAGTTGAGGAGGTAGGAGTGGAGCCACAAGCTCCAGAGGAAGCAGAAGGTAAGGGCTGATCTCCTTGAGGCATAGTGGTAGAAACAGGCACCTCAAGGGAAGGAGGAACTAGATTAGGTAAGGAACTTTTATCATAATCGTCATCATCTACAAAGATAGTCTTGAATTGCACAACTGGACCTGAGATGTTGGGCCTAGTGCTAGGACTGGCCTCATCGAAAGTAACCTCACATGTCTCTACTATCATACTCGTCTCACAGTTCTAGACCCTATAATCCCACAAAGAAGTCAAGTAACCCAAAAAGATACCATCAGATGAACATAACTCAAACTTATCTAGGTTCTCAGACTTCAGAATAAAACACTTGCAACCGAAAACACAAAAATGAGAGACACTGGGCTTTCGTCCATACCTTAACTCATAAGAAGTGCGATGCAAGTGTGCCCTCATAAAAACTCTGTTCGAAACATGGCATGCGATATGATGAGGACATGACCCCAGTGGATACAACCATATTAGCGATGCTTATTGTTCTAATTACAAGAGTTCCTATGCATCACTTAAATTATCAAGTGAGCTTGTTTTTAGAAGTGTCTTTATATCATATGAACTATATGATGCTACCTAATGATGAAAATGCATATTTATGCAGCTATATAAGAAGGATTGCATCAACACTACAAGTTTGTAGTTGGGGTCTACCAAAAAGGAAGCCAACCAACCTAATAAGATCATGTCGACGTCTCCCCCAACTCTTTCTTACGGTCACTACGTCACTTTTGGACCAATTCAAGCAAGAATTCAAGTGGGACATGTTTTGGGATCCAATTCGGCCTCCAGATCAATTCGGATTCAGCCTAATAGGTCCAAATTCAAACGAGCATAACTTTCACATACAGAGTTCGTTTGAGGTCCATGAGTACTTGATGGAAAGATTTTCTTATCCTCTTTCCAACGGATCCAGCCTTGCTTGCAAATTCTTTCTATACGGGCTGCAATCGTCAAAAGAAGTTGCTACACCATCTGTTTGGGCCAAATTGGGCCTTTAATGTATGGGCCAAAGAGGAAGGTGCTACCCCCACTATTCATGGTTGTACTACTATTCATATGAACAGTACCAATAGTACCACCCACTTATTTTTAATTTTATGTGGCTTCCACTCCCCTTGAAGGATCAGAAATGGCAACAGAAGGGGGGTGAATGGTACCTTTTTAAAATCGCCCCGAGTATTCACACACAAATCTTACACAAATTTTCCTCTCCGATAGCAACAAAAGCTATGAAGTAAGAAAAAGAGGGCTCACTAGAAATTGAAGAACCAGACTGACAACCAGGCAAAATCATATTCTAAGATGAGGAGGTAGACCGACATAAAACAGAGAAAGAAAACATCCAATGAATTTGGACTGACTGGAGGAAGGAGAGATCAACTAGAGAAGACTGGAGCACTAGAACCTGCACTTGGCCGAACTCACCAAACACACCTGGCCGAAAGAAAGAAGCATAAAACAGCTAAAAAGAGGTGCAGGCTGCTGCCCCAAAAGCAGAAATTAGGCTGACCAAAAAGCTGTTAAAACTAAAGGGAAACACTGCCCACTGTTGAGGAACTCTCGCTGGCGACCAGTCCGAGCGATTCTTTTTATTGCTTCATATGCATTGGGTACAAAATCAGCCATATGGCTCTCTATTTATAGGGGGTGGGATGAGGTGCCCATTATAGATAAGGACTCGTTTAAACGGAGAGGATCCGTTTAAACGGGGATCCTTATCTTTAGTTTCCCAATACTCCCCCTTGGGCACTCATCCGACATACTCATGCCTCATTAAAACTCCATAAAAACCCAGTGGGAAAAATTTGGAGAAAGAGTACATGATGCATGTTATGCTGCGATTGCACGAATTGCCTCATTAAAAACCTTGATCGAGAAACTTCAGGAAAACTCGTCAAGGGAAAAAGAGTACAATTCACCCAAATTCATTTAGTCTTCAGGACTTTTATTCTTTGGGTACTTGATCTTCAGGACCAAGATTTACTAACGGACTTGAGAGAATTCTCCCCAGATTCTGCACTTCTCTAAGTCTCATCATACCGATCCCTCGCACGCACCTTTCAAAGCTAGATGCGGGAGGGACTTTGTGAATAAATCTGCTAGATTTTCACAAGACTTAGTATCAAGATACTTTAATCTCGTCCATCTTTTGCAATTCATGAGCATAGAAGAACTTGGGGTTGATATGCTTTGTGAGATGACTCTTCACATAGCCCGTTTGTACTTGTGCAACGCAAGCGGCATTATCTTCATAGATAATTGTGGGGTTTTGCACAATGTTCATTCCACATGACTTTGGATGTGGTGAACCATTCGGCGTAGCTGCGCATTCACGTGCGGCTTCATATAGCGCTATTATTTACGAGTGGTTCGTCGAGGTAGCTACAAGGCTTTGCTTAGGCGATTTCCGAGAAATTGCGGTTCCACCACACGTAAATACATAGCCTGTTTGTGACTTTGCGGTATGCGGGTCGACAGTACCAAAGATCTGCATAGCCAATCAAGTTCAGATCTTGATTCTTTCGTAGAACAATCCAAGGTCCTTGCTTCCTTGGAGATATCGGAAGATGTCCTTTATGCCCCGCCAATGCCTTTTGGTGGGCTCTGCACTATACCTTGCTAATAGGTTCACGGCAAAGGCAATATCCGGTCTAGTGCAGTTTGCTAAGTACATGAGTGCTCCAAGCGCACTCAAGTATGGGAATTCGGTCCCGGACTTCCTCCCCTCTTCCCTAGGTCGGAAAGGATCTTTTTCTTGCTGCAAAGATCTCCGATCATCGGTACTTTGATGGGAATGCTTTCTCAAAGCCGAATCTTTCTAGCACCTTACAGGTGTAGGTCGTGATGTACTAAGACTCCTCCAGGACATGCTCAAGCTGCAGGCCTAAGCGAAATTTGGTCTTGCCCAAATCCTTCATTTCAAACTCGACTCCAAGTAGGAGCTTGCTTCTTTTATATCATCCACTTGTCCCGATGATATTCGGATCATCTACATACACCGAGATTATCTGAGAATCCATTCAGGATCGCCGTATAAATACACAAGGACAGTCTTCATTGTTTGTGTAGCCTTTCTTGCAGAGAAAGTCGCTTAGCGATTATACCACATTCGCCAGATTGCTTGATCCATACAGGACTTTCTAAGCTTCACACTGCATGATTTCTATTTGCTCTGTCTTGGTTCGGAGAGGAATTCCTTGAGGACTTTCATATAAATCTCGAATCAAGTTACCATAAAGATATGCAGATCACAACATCCATCGGTTTCATTTCTAAATTCAAGTTCACCGCCATTGAGATCAAGTATCTAAAGGTAATTCCACTCATGACCGGGAGTAGGTTTCTTCATAATCAACTCCGGGCGTTGAGTGAAACCTTGTGCTACCAGCCTTGCTTTGTATCTCACTACTTCGTTTCTTTCATTTCTCTTTCGAACAAATACCCACTTGTGCCCTACAGGGTGCACATGGGGAGGAGTGCGGCATACGGGCCCAAACACTTCTCTTTTGTTCAGAGATAGCAATTCGGTTGCTATTGCCTTCTTCCAATCTTCCCAATCTGATCTTTTCTTACATTCAGCGAGCGATGCAGGCTCGGGATCAAGATCAATGATTGTGGCAATTTTCTTTCTTGAAGTAGATATCGACATTGGTCGTTGTCTGTTCGTGGACTCTCCGTGTGCACATAATTTATAGCTATTTCTTCATGAGTTGCTTCTTCTGGAGCTTCATCTTGCGCATCGCTTCTTTCCATTGCGGTGGCAAGTCCCTTTAGTTTTTCGGCTCCGATGTGTGCGCACACATCCATGCCGACGGGGATATTCAGATCCGGTATGCCCTCTACTAGAGGTGTCATACTTGTGCCAGGTCTCAACTGGCTCCCCTTCTCATTCTAGGGGACTTCGGTGATCGGCTGTGATAAGTCCTTCTTATCCTTTTTCGCCCGGCGTCCCCGGTTACTTTGGATTCGAGGAGCCAGAGTTCTCGTCCTTTTATTCTGAGGCCTCTGGACGGGATTAGGGATACCTTCAATTTTCTTTGGTATTTCGACCCTCTCCGGTGCATTGCGTGCAGGCACATACGACTTAGTCATGCTCTTCAAATCACTAAAGTGATTAGGCAGCTGATTCGCTAATGCTTACAAATCATTTGTCTTCTGGACTTCTATTGTCTTCTGGACTTCTCTTGTCTTCTGGACTTTTATTGTCTTCTGGACTTCTCTATTTGATTTACTAGTGCGTGGGTCATGTGCAGGAATTCCCGTGGCTTCCCACGTAATTTCCCGGCATTTTTCATGAAAGGGTTGATTGCCTCCCCCTAATGTCGGGAAATTATCCTCATCAAAAATGCGATCGTGGCGGCGGTATGCAAATCTCCGACACGGGTTCCAAATACACGATTATGGATGCGATCTCATAACCAACGTATATCCCGTCTTACGGAGAGGACCCATTGCGTCATTTGTGGAGGGTATAGGTACATAAACCTTGCATCCAAACCTCCTGAGATGAGAAATTTTCGGTGGTGACCCTTGCGTTAGTTGCATAGGTGAATGGATGTTGTAGGCGAAGGTCTAAAATTGATGAGATTCGCGCATGTAGGATGCGTGTCCCCAACATGTAGCCGGTAAATTACAATTCGCAAGAGGGTCGGGCAATAAATTTAATTCTCTTGATCAATGCCTCGCCAAACCATTCAGGTATGGACATGTGGTACCGAATGCTCAATCGCAATCCCCATCGCCATGCAATAATCATCAAATGCCTTTGAAGTAAATTCTCGGCATTGTCCATTCGATGGACTTGATGCGATGATCGAGGAACACATTTACGATGCGAATGATCTGCGAGATCAATTTGGCGAAAGCATGGTTTCTTGTGGATAATAAACCCACATATGACCACTTTGAGGAAGCATCAATGAGCACCATGAAATACCTAAATGGCCCCGAGATGGGCTGAATAGGACCACAAATGTCTCCTGGATGCGTTCGGAATGCGAGGACTTCATCCTTCACTTTGAGTGGATGGTCTAGTGATTAATTTCCGGTGGCACATGCGGGCACACAAAATCTTGAGATTCGGAAATTCTTCACATTAATATTATGCCCGTGAGAATTGTTAATTATATTTCTCATCATCCTAAGACACAGGTGGCCTAATCATGCGTGCGAGACAGAATAGTTGAGCTTCGAATCGTCTTGAGCGATTATGCAGCTGCGGCAGCGCCTTAATGTTGGTATAATATAGCCACACGTGTTCATGCCATTATAAACTGAATAAATGAATGAATTATTTCAAAATCATCCAACCATTACGAGAAAACAAAAATAAAGTACCATCCATGCAAGATCTAACTTGTCCATTTAATGCAAAATAAATGACAATTAACGTCTCATGCATTACATGCATCGACGGAATCAACTAGAAAGTCATTGACTTCTTGGCTATCTTTTCAGGAGTGATGTTCTCTTGAGAGAAATCATGGAGGTGGCGCCTCTAGGTCGTAAGGTCTTCTGCCGGAATGGACTCAACCTCCATCATTTCAGGCATCGGCTCATGATGCTCCCCCTCAACAGCTGCAAAGTGAGCTTCAGGCTGCCCTTTGCCATTCCTCTTCTGGGCTTGGTGGGCATCAATTACATATTGCGGCGCTTTACAGATCCGCGACCAATGCCCCCACTTGCCACACTTGTAGCAACCTTGGTTCTCTGCTGGCCATAGGTTTTGCCACTCTCCTTAGCCCTTTTGTCATTTGGAGCATCGACTTGCCTTTACGGGCAACGGTCTTACCCTTCTTCCCCTTCTTTTCATCAAGGGCTTTCGCACCTTATAGCTCCCAATTGGCTTCACGGCGGCGGAGCTCCCAATGGTGAGTGGCGTAATTCTTGCGGAGAAGTTCGTCCCGAGCCTCCGCTACTGCATCATATCAATCAATTCGGCGTATTTCTTGTAGCCGTCTTGGCGATAGTTGCGGGCGGATTACACAAACATTGGGGTGAAAGGTGGACAAGGACTTCTCAATCTTCTGCTCATCGTGATCCGCTTGCCACGAGTTGAAGATTGGTACAAGTCGTGTAAGGCGTAATTGTACTCCCGACCGCCTTGAAATCGGCAAACCTCGGTCCGATCCACTCCTACTCTGCTGAGGAAGAATGGTGTACTTTAGCCTCTCAAACCGCTTCTTGAGTGCGGTCGAGAGTGCTAGCGCTTTCTCCGCCATATACTCATTCTTGAGAGTAATGCGAGAGGTGGTGCACGAGGAAATGAAGTGCTGATCATTTTCCTCGGTGTGGGTTTGGCGTCATGCCGTCCGCCAATCCCAATAGCTGCGCGAGCTTCACGGCTCCAAGTACTATCTCGACATCGGATGCCCACGTCGGATAGTTCTTGCCATCTTTGGGCAAGCTCCTCGAACTCCGATTCGTGATGCGATCATCTACATGTGATGAATGGGACATATAAGTTTACTTGAGTAAACATGCATGGAATTATTTATGCAGGTAAATAAATGGTACAATAAATTCTCGTAATGTTCCATAATTTTCTATATATTTTCATAATTTCTTGCTAATTTTCAGTGATTAAAAGCAATTAAATAATTACAATTAATCAAAACAAGAAATAAATACAGAAAATACATAAAACAATAATGACATAAATAAATAAGCTTCAAATGCTAAAAATAATGCAAAATTCGGATTCCATAGGCCCTTTTATGCTAAAAGCAAATTTTCAAATAAATCTCCCATACAGGGTCTATCGCAAAATTTTCAATTCGGGAAAATTTACGTAATTTTTAGATTTTTTTCAGGTGTTTTCTGAAAATTTCCATCGCTTTGAGCGTATTTCGAAAACTCAAGGGTCTACTTGCAAAATTGCCGGCCTTATCTTTATCTCCTCCTTTCCCCATTGACTCGAGCCCTCACTGATTCCTCCGCCGTTTTCCTCCGCTTGAGCACAAAGGCGCCACGGCGGGCGTTACACGCGAAGATGGCTGCCATGGCGGCGCTGCTGCTTTGGCGCGCGCGCGCCGGCCGCGTGCGACGCGGCCGCGGTGCCGTGGCGGCCGAATCGGCCGCCGTTGGCTGCCGTGGCGGTCAGTGCCGGGCACCATGGAGGCGGTGGACCGTCTTGCGCCGCCGTGGCGGCTGCGTGTGAAGAATTTGTTGTCGGCGTTTGCCGTGGCGGCGGATATGTAGCGGCTACTGACGCGGTCACGGATCGGCGGCGACTACCACGGCACGGGTTTCGGTTGCTAGCGGCGCCACGGCGGGAGTTCGGCGCCGGGCGCCAAAGCGTGCGGCGAGCCATGAGCTGCCGTTCACGCCATGGGCCACCATGTCTTTGCCGTGGGGTGGAGGCGGGTCGGCGGCCATGCGAGGCACGCGCGCGGGAGCCATGGCGCGGTCGCGGCCGGCGGTGCCTCATGCGGGAGGCGGCGCGCATGCGGCGCGGTGGCGGCGGGTGCCTCATGCGGGGGCGGCGCGCATGCGGCGCGGATGGCGGCCGACCGTGTGACACCGAACATCCCTTTTTTCAATCGTGATGTCATACATTCGAACAAGAAGAACAGATGCAAATTTAATGTGCGTGATCTACCGATCGACGGATTCGCCGGCGACTTCGGGTCTGCTCGTGGTAGATCAATCTACAGTGCAATCGACATCCACCTTTGCAAGTAATTTACCGATCGACATTGTGCCGGCGACTTCAAGTCTCGTTCACCGAAGCGTAGTCGTGCTGATAACGTGTTGAGGAACTCTCGCTGGCGACCAGTCCGAGCGATTCTTTTTATTGCTTCATATGCATTGGGTACAAAATCAGCCATATGGCTCTCTATTTATAGGGGGTGGGATGAGGTGCCCATTATAGATAAGGACTCGTTTAAACGGAGAGGATCCGTTTAAACGGGGATCCTTATCTTTAGTTTCCCAATACCCACAACACCCTGGCCAAAACAGAAAAGATACTAGCTACAGAAAACTGAAATCTGCACAAGAAAACAGCACATACTACCTGCTGGAAACTGAGCCAAAAACAGTAGAAACTGCAGTAAACCAGCCTGCAAACATGCTGTCTAGACCAGTCAACTGAGAGCATAAACTGAACGCAGACTGCTGAAAAGTAAAGCAATAAAACTCCAGAGAACTGCTGCTGTCCAGACCAGTCAATTGAGAGCAGTTTTAACAAAAAGACTTGCTGCCGAAAACACCAAAACAACTGAGGACCAAAGGGCAGGGAACAGCCACAAAAATAGATCAAAGTGCTGTCCAAAACTGACTGAAAACGCAGTAAAAACAACACACAGCAATCTGGCCTAAAGCAGACTTTAATAGCCACACTTGCTGCCAAAACTGAGTAGGGAACAAGGATAAAGACTGCAAATTAAAGAGGAGGCACAGCCTGGCTGAACTGCAGCAAGGAATAGCACTAAAACTTGAAAATCTGCACCTAGAAACTGCAGCCTAGCAAGCCAAACAAGAGAAGAAACTGCAGAAAAGCTAGCAACTGCACTAACAAGAAAACTGAAAAGATGCTGAACTAACCGAAAAGAACACAGGCTACTAAAGAACTTAGCACAAGAAAAATAGAAACTAGAAAAGATCAAATCCTTGCTGCTCTTTTTGGGTTGTTTCAAAGAACTTCATCCCCAACAATTCGTCAATCTTAGAGAGGAGAAGGTGCAGCCAAGGAACACAAGAAAACCGAGAGAACTCACTCTTTGGTTTAGCAATTTTGCTCTTAGAAAATAATTGACCAAATGGTCTTGGAGCAGATTCCTCTCATAGAGCAAACAAAAGAAATTACTCTCTCAAGAACTTAAAATCAAAACACAAAAAGAGCCAAAACATCTCAAGCAAACGAAATCTTAGATTGAGACAAAGTGAGATAAAAGATTACATAAAGAGGAATGATTACAAAATGGTTCCTATTCAGCCATCTCAACTCAATCTCATATCCTGGGCAACACGTCGAGACCCGAATATGCAAATTCGGACTCTCTGTGTAAACTGTACTAGTCCAGGATCATGTTAGTGCACACAGTCAAACATAGATGTAATCACAACCATACACACCATATAATAAAGAAAAAACTCAAATATTAATAAATCTCAAATGTACGACCTTATGGTCAAGCTTACAATATCTCTAGCCGGAAGGCTTTAAAACTAATAGCGAAAATCCAAAATAAAGCGTAGTGGCCAATCGACAAGCCCACAGGCTATCGAGTGGAGAACGAAGCCTAATTCGCGAAGGCGTCGAAGTAACTCCCTTCTGGAACCTCCTGCTGATAATACTCCTCCTCAACTGAGCAACATAGGCATAAAGCCGTGAGTACATTGGTACTCAGCAAGTCGTTTGTAACAAATGAATGCTAGTATGCAAGGCTTACCAATGGAAGGCTGAAAGGTTAATTTGCATAAAAGACATTTCACCGAAATTATGATAAATAGATTGAAAGCGAACTTTAAATGAAAATAATAATAGTAAATAATCAAAGGAATAAACATAAACCACTTATGAATACCTATTCACAAGCTAAACCAATAATGAACTACCTGTTCACCTCCAACATAAACCACCAAGTTCAAAAGATGACACTAACCCTCGTGTGAAATCACCAAGCATTGTCCATAACCGAGGATGCGGCTATTCGAATAGTTTTACACTCTGCAGAGGTTGCACAACTGTACCCACACAATGTGATTAGCCTTGCGCTAAGGAAATCACAACAAGGCCTTTACAGTGCTCTACCTCAACCCAACTCTGTCCGCTAGGGTTTCGCATCATACCCCCCTTGCGCCACATGGAAATCAGCAACCATGTTCATCACAATGGCAGAACTGAAATTGACATATTACAAATTAATCAGCCAGGCCTATCCCATACTAGACATATGGTTTGCACGATTAAGCTCAGATCAATGGCGCATAAAGTTAAGTCTTTAATATTACCCAGGCGAGGGTACCACATCCCCCGAAGTGAACCTGCACTTCCCCTTTACTGCACGATCACTCGCCCGAGTGCAAAACCAAGTTTGTATCTCCCTGTCACTGACACACCAATGCCATGGCCCAAATTTTAATAATCGTGGCACCAACCACAGTTCCATAATTCATGAAGTCAAATTAACAATTCTCATGTGATGATGCATCTAACCGTAGCTTAAGCATGGCTGAGCAATTCTAATCGTACAACCCATGTGATCAATACATGGCATCACTAGTATGTTTTTCAACCTATGGTGATAATGGTATCATGGCATTCCAAAATATCAAGGAGGGATGAATCCAATTGGGATGATAACTACCAGTACAAGGGTTTGAATAAAAATAGCGATGCAATGTAATTTAAAACAAAATAATTAAATAATAGATTACAAACTGGGTTCAACATGATCAAAGGACACGACTTGCCTTGGTTATGCTCAGTGAGGTACTCCTGGTCTTCAGGCGTAGATCCTACTCCTCCGGAATCCGAATCTAACGAGAGAGAAAATGACTGAAACAAGAAAAACACATAAAATAATAAGCAAACGAACTCCAAAATTCATAAAACTAGAACCAAAAGCTAGAGCTCAATTTTAGATGAATTTAGAAAAAAGAACGGGGTCAATCGGAGCTAGGACGGACGAGAACGGGATCTCGAAAAATAAATCCAAAATTTAATCGAAAAAATTGAAAAAGGACACTGTGTTGTGAACCCGGTCCATGGAAAAGCTAGTCCACGATGGACCCGGTCTACGCAATAATGACACGCGGGCGGCAGCGACGCGACGGCGGGCGAGGCGAGCGTGGCGGTGTTGGTGCTGCCACGTGGCACTCGGCTGACGTGGCTGCCACGTGGCTCGGGGGGCGGGGTTTGGCTGACGTGGCAAGACACATGGTATGCCACGTAGCATTAGGGCTGACGTGGCGTGCCACGTGGGTAGGGCTGACGCGGCACAGCTCGGGCATGTCGCGCGGCACGGCTCGGGCGTGTCACGCAGCACGATCTGGATCATCGATCCAGATTTAAGGCGACGGCGGGGATCGCGTGGCTGGGTGGCGGGACGGTGGCGATGGGTGACGCGTGGCTTGGGGCGCACCGCACGAAGCGTCACACGGGCGCAGGCGTGCGGACCGAGGGACGGAGCGGGGGCGACGGAGGAGGCGACCGGCGCGACGGGCGAAGGGAGATGGCGGAGGGCTCACCGGCGGGGAAGCGAGGGTCTCCGGCGACAGCGATGGCGTCGGTGGCGACGGGCGAGGGCGGCGACGTACGGGCGACGGCGGGACGACTCGGGAACGGCAGCGCAAACGCGAGGGAGCGGAGGCGAGGGTTCGGCGGCGGCGACGAGCGGGCACGCGAACCGAGGTGGCTGTGCGAGTTTTAATACGCGAACC
Source organism: Melocanna baccifera (assembly GCA_036346265.1). NCBI lineage: Eukaryota > Viridiplantae > Streptophyta > Magnoliopsida > Poales > Poaceae > Melocanna > Melocanna baccifera. The sequence continues at coordinate 20,841,405 of CM070704.1, read as the reverse complement.
GTCAATCTTTGCTGCTCTTTTTGGGTTGTTTCAAAGAACTTCATCCCCAACAATTTGTCAATCTTAGAGAGGAGAAGGTGCAGCCAAGGAACACAAGAAAACCGAGAGAACTCACTCTTTGGTTTAGCAATTTTGCTCTTAGGAAATAATTGACCAAATGGTCTTGGAGCAGATTCCTCTCATAGAGCAAACAAAAGAAATTACTCTCTCAAGAACTTAAAATCAAAACACATAAAGAGCCAAAACATCTCAAGCAAACGAAATCTTAGATTGAGACAAAGTGAGATAAAAGATTACATAAAGAGGATTGATTACAAAATGGTTCCTATTCAGCCATCTCAACTCAATCTCATATCCTGAGCAACACAACACCCATAGAGATCAAGCACTAGAGAAAACCCTAACTCCTCTCTCTCAAAACCCACACACACATGGAGAGAAAAATAGAAACCCTAGCTTTTACCACAACTCTCTCATCTCTCGCACTAGAGAGCCCACTAATGGGTTTACAACCACCTTTACCCATTAGGTCACAACACTCATGACACTTTATCCATTATGCCCTAACCAAATCCACTTCCTTTTGTGCAGCCTTGCGCATTTACAAAAATACCACTCCTACACCTTCCGGGAAGCTTCCTCCTTTCTTGCCGTCCAATCTTCACGCAACCACTTCGAGTCCTCGCCGTCTTCGACACATCCGACCGCTCTGACCTCAGCACCACCTGTGCCTAGTCTGGTCTCCCCGTGTCTCGCCACGACTCCGTCTCAAAGTCCTATAGCCTTCATAGACAAGAAAACACATCACATAGCACCGCATAAAATATTATAATTAAACATTAGCATCCGTAGATCGCATAATATGCCCAAAACAAACTCAAACTTTCTAGAGCACGTGTCAATTACTCATCACACATACGGGGTCACCTCCACATGGTCTATCACCCCTATTTAAAGAGGCCGCACCCCTCTAGTTTTCTTGGATTTCGTTTATATTTAGTTTGCCTATGTTGTAACTTGTATCTTTTGCATGTGTCGACTAGACCACCCAGTCATGATCCTTATTCGGAATCCCACCATATTGAGTATTTCAATCCTATTTGTAATTTGAGATTGCTTGTTATCTTGTTCTTACGTGTTCTTCGGTTGCATGTGGGAATAGACCTTCGTGGTCAGGTCAACCACATTCTTAGCACGGTTGATAATGACTCGGAGTGTGGTTTAGCGCTTGCTTGATGTTCTGGTCATGACCGGTTAGAAACTGCAATGTCAAAGTCATTCTCCTCCAAATCAAAGTTATCATCCTATTGAAAGATCGGGACCCCGTTGCCTCATCACGCTGCCTAAAACCAAGAACGTCAGGTGAGCTACCTACAACCCTAGACCTCGTGTCGATCTTAGGAGCACTCTGAGTCTGGAGCTGACCCTAAATACCCCTAAGAGTGCGAATATGGTCTCTACGTGCAATATTGGCGCACCTGAAGCAGAACTCGACCACATGTCCATCCTTCTGACAGAAGGTATAATGATACTTCACCTTCTGATAGATCGAAGTAGTATGTGAAACATCCTTACCGTCAGAACTCTCTTAGACAAAACCCACATATTTGAACACTATTTCCTTAGGCTCAGGTGCAACCTCGATCACACCTGCTGCTACAGCTCTAACAACAGCAGGTGGATGCTTCCTCAGATCCTCTAAGAAATCATATCCTAGGCCTTCATTGAACATGCAAATCTTGGACTTGTCTAGGATAAGATTGAGTCTTTTCTTGCCTCCAACAATTTTTTTGAGAGTGTTCATGTGGTATTCACACTCCTGAAAAAGAGAGGCACATGAAGCAGAAGAAGAAGCAGAGGGTGAGGAACCAAAAGGAGAGGATGAAGAGCCAGAAGAAATTCAAATTGCGCGAGCATATATCTCCTTATACAATGCTATCTCAACTTTGAGGGCCTCACAAGGTACACAAGGAGCAGTCCCGATGCTAGTCATTTGGTCCTCATAACTCTTCCTAAAGGTCTCTTACATGTTTCCTAATTTCTCCTCTACCTCAATACAGAAAGAGCAAATTGATTGTGGCTTCTTTAGTAAGTTCTTAGTTAGCTTCACACATTTTTCATCCAAAGTAGTCAATTCAAATTTTAGTTTTTCATAATTATTGTATGGTGAGCTAACAGGTGCCTTAGAATCATATTGAGCCATTTTCTTATTTTGATCACATATGTTCTGAAATTATTTAGATATAGATTCAAGTTCAGCAGTCAATTTAGGACAATTGGCACAAGAAACAACAGGCTCCATTAATGTAGCTTGCATCTCAGCAATTTTATGATCTGCCTTCTTTAGATTAATCTTCAAATTGTTACAGCTAGCACAGGTTTCAGGTAGATCAAGAAGCATGGTATAAAATCCTCTAAAAGCATTGTCTTTATTCTCACATGAGGTGCAGAAGATAGTCTCAACAGAATCTGACTAAGAAGAAACAATCTTAGCTATTTTTAGTTCAACTAACAGACTAGCATTCTTCACCTTAAGCAAATCAAGCTCAGAAACTATACTATCATGCGAGGTTCTTAATTTCTCTATATCTCCAAGTACGTCGTCTGGCAGCTCGTGCAGGAGCTCTGCACCATCCGGGGCACCTGTCGCGGCAACAACAGCATCTGCGTCCCCGTCGGCGCCGACAACGTCACCTGCGTCTGCCCGCCGGGATTCCGCAAGGCCTCCAACCAGCAAGGCGGCTGCGAGGCGAAGAAGAGCTACAGCGGCAGGGGCGACAACGACAAGTTCGTCAGGTTGGACTTCGTGTCCTTCTCCGGGGGCGCGTCCACCAAGGCCTCGGATCCCGGGAGGTTCATGACGGACCTGTCACCGCAGAACCTAGCGGGCTACGAGGACAGGTGCCGGCGCAACACCAACTGCGTGGCGTTCGGCTACAAGTTCGACGGCGACCGGACGTGCCTCCTCTACACGCAGCTCGTGGACGGGTACTGGTCGCCGGCGACGGAGATGTCCACCTACTGCGGTGGTGAAGTCCAACAACGACAACAACGGCTTCACGGGGATGACGGACATGATCGACACGGTGTGCCGTGCAGTGGTGCTCCCGGTCTTTGCCGGCGCGCCGAGGGCGACGACGATCCGCAACATCGCCATCATCATGACGCTGTTTGCGGTCGAGCTGCTGGCGGGATCCTGTCCTTCGGGCGTTCTGCGAAAGTACTCGCGATGCACGGAGATGGCGCGCATGCTGGGGCTCGAGTACCTCCCCGCCGGCGGGCCGCGGCACTTCTCCTACACCGAGCTCAAGGCTGCCACCAAGGACTTCTTCGACGTCATGGGGAAGGGCACCTACGGCACCGTCTACCGCGGGGAGCTCCCCGACCGACGCGTGGTGGCGGTGAAGCAGCTGCACGGGGTGGGCGGCGGTGAGGCGGAGTTCTGGGCGGAGGTGACCATCATTGCGCGGATGCACCACCTGAACCTGGTGCAGATGTGGGGGTTCTGCGCAGACAAGGAGCAGCGAATGCTCGTCTACGTGTACATGCCAAACGGCTCGCTCAACAAGTACCTCTTCTCTTCGTCGTCGTCATCGTCTTCCGCTTCCGGCGATCAAAACAGCGGCAACGACGACAACGACAACGGCGTGACGGCGACGACGACAACGGCGACGAGCGCCGCGCTCTGCTCGACCTCAACACCCGTTACCGCATCGCCCTGGGCGTGGCGCGCGCGATCGCGTACCTACAAGAGGAGTGCCTGGAGTGGGTGCTGCACTGCGACATCAAGCCGGAGAACATCCTCCTGGAGGACGACTTCTGCCCCAAGGTGTCCGACTTTGGGCTGTCCAAGCTGACCTACAAGATGGAACGGAACAGGATCAGGCTGGGTTAAGCCAAAATTGTAGATGGGCTGGAAAGGAAGATCGGTCGGTCAAAACGCGTTCGCTGGGATTCTTGCTATATGAACAATTGTTCAGCTGGCCAAACGGCCAACACAATGTGAACGTGTTCACGTTCGAAGAAATCCTACACAGATGTGCTTTCGGCTGGGACTCGGATTAGCCGAGCCGAGCAGCCTCCGCCGCCACCGGCCGACCACCGCCGTCGAGCCAGCCATCGCCATCGTGCCAGCCGTCGCCATCGAGCCGTGCGCCGTAGCCCTGCTGCGCACGCTGCCAAGCCGCATGCCCACGCTGCTTGCGTAGCACCGCCCCCGCGCCGCTCACGGCCGCTTGGAGCCCGTGTTGGCCACAGCCACCTGGAGCCCGCGCCAGCTGCGTGCCGTCCGCGGCCACCCAGCGCCATGCCGCTTGCGCTCTCTGCTCGCGCGCCGCATGCTCTGTGCCGCTGCTCCGTGCTGATCCGTCGCGCCGCTCCGAGCTACCAGCCTACCGCCGGTGGGGAGAGAAAAGAGAGAGGGAGATAGAAGAGAGAGAAAAGAGAGGGAGGACAGGAACCTAAGGGGGAGGCGTGAGGAACGGGGGTGTGGCGACGCGATCGAGAGAGCCAGGGGCTCCCCTGGCTTTTATAGGGTAGGGTTTTCCTTTTTTTGGGTGCTACATTGGTGGAGAGTGGATGTGTGGTTTGCCAGGGAGCATTGATGCGCCGGGCGGCCAGGAGTGGATGGCCTAGATCCCCCTTTTGGCGCGAAGCCAAGTCCATGCTCATGCACCGCTTAGGGAAGCTGACTTGGCCGAGCGGCCAAGGCTCCTTGACTCAGCTAAGGTGGTTGGCTGCTTGGGCCAAAGGTGGTGGAGAGGGATGGGGTTTGATTAGGCTATTAATATAATTAAACACATGGCGTGTTTTTTTGGGTAGAGTCCAACTTCAAAGCATTAGCCTTCTGATAGAAGAGATAGATGGCTAAGATGGTTCAGATTAAACATAATTAAACACAAGCTGCTGGAGCTGATTCGTAACCATAGCTGCCGCAATCTGATTGGGCCAGGGCTAGGCCACCATGGCAAAGCGGCGGCATGACATGCCCCGTAGGCTATGCCTGGGCTCGCTGGAGACTAGGCGTGCCGTGGTGACAGCATGGTGGGCTAGCTAGGCTGTACCAGCAGGGGCCTACCTTGGCCCGTGGTCCATCGGCCGTGCCTTACTGCCCAATTCCTAAGTCTAGTCTTGACCCAAAACAAGGCTGGTTCATCATTCACTACCCCACAGCTTAAAGAAACAAATTGTCTCCTCCATGGCCCACACGCATTACTGTTAATTATATTGAATGACAAGTAATGGCTTTCTTCTTTTTAGCTTCGGCTTCTAGTTTTTCTATAGTAAATGGTTTTTCTATAATACTTAACTTTTAAACGGAGTGTCTTTTCAAGGTGGGATCCACTAGTCGATTGTAGTAGACGGTATAGCAACTTCATTTATGTTGGTCAAAATCGTGCGTGTCTCTCTTCATACGGCTTCTCTACAAATATTACTATTCATTAGTCACAGCCAAATACCATAAACCAGAGCTAAAAAGAACATGCCATATCTATCCTTTGAGGGAAGCAAACAGACATAAGCCATGTTCTTTTTGGTTTTTGTGACTTTTGGTTTCGGCTTTTTCAGAAGTCAAAACAAACTTTGTGGCTTCTCGAAGCCACTTGTCCAAACAGTTTTTCGAGCGTAAAACTGTGTGTGTCGTCCGCCATCGTCTTGAAAGTGTAGACAAAAGCTATTAACCACATACAGAAACCATAAGGGCACTCCTAATGGAGTGATATAAGCAATATCTATAGCATGCCAAATAAGCAAAAAGGATGATGTGGGAGAGTAATTAAGGAAGAGAGAGATAGTAATAGTGTCTTATGTAAGACATTGCATATTTGAGAGGATCAAGAAAGTAGAGGATGGGATTGGTAAAAAGGAGAGAGAGGATGTAAGATAAGAGAGAAGAAATTAATTAAGTGGGGTGGTCGCTATTTATCATGCATTGAAAAAATAGTTTCTAGTCTATGTCTATGCTTATGTGAGGTGGTAAACTATGGATATTGCTATATAGTTTCTGCATTGGAAGTGCTCTAAACCACATCCCACAGTTAGGTTCTGTTCATAGTGACATCTAAAACCTACGTTTTTTTATAGTACAGGCTTTTCTACAATATCTAACATTCAAATAGAACGTCTTTTCAAGACGGTGTCTATTAGTCGATTGTAGTACACACTGCAGTAATTTTATTTATATTAGCCAAAATCGCACATAAATATTTCTCTCTACAAACTATTACTATTCATAAACTAAAGTTAAAAACCAAAGACAAAAGCCTATATAAACCGGCCCGTCTCCTCCTCACGTAGTCTACACTGTCCGATCGATTACCAGCAATTTTGTCAAACAACTTTCTGAATATAAAATTATATACATAGTTCATATTAATATATCTACTATATAATAAAAAAACACAACTAAAGACTATTATCCAGGTACAAAAACATCCGACAGTCAGTCTCAGCTCGCGTAGTCTGCGCTGTCCGGTCCATTGCGAGCGGCTAGCCTAGCCGCCGCGGAAGCTCAGTCCAAGGTTTACCTACGACCTACGAAGGCGGGTAGAAGTATGGAACGGTTCCACAAAAGATCCATCCATCCATCCATTTCCCAGTACCCACGAGCGCCACGTACGGCATCCCTGATTCCCCATGGCCCCCGGCTCCCTCCTCCACCTCCTCCTCCTCCTCCTCCCGGCTCTCGCCGCCGGCCAGCAGCAGATGCTGTCCTTCTCCGCCAATGACACGCGCTGGCTCCCGACGGAGACTAACCGCACCCTCGTCTCGACGAAACGGGACTTCGCAGCCGGGTTCGTGCCGTCGCAGTCGTCCCCGGGCAAGTTCCGCTTCGCCGTCTGGATCTGGTTCGCCAACGTTTCCAGCCCCGGCGACAAGACCGTCATATGGTATGCCCACGTCAACCGCACCGCCTTGGAGGCCGACGCAACTTCCGGGCTCGCCGTCGACGCGGCAGGCGTGCTCTCTTGGACCGATTCCGTTGCCGGTAACGTCACCATATGGTCCCGCGACTCCACGACCACGGCGCAGGCGCTGAAGCTCAACGACACGGGGAGCCTGGTCTACGGGGGAGCCTGGTCTAGCTTCGCCGAGCCGACGGACACGTTGATGCCGGGGCAGACCATAACAACCTCGGCAGGCAACAACACCGGCACCACCACGCTGCAGTCCGGGAACGGCCGGTACCAGCTGCTGGACTCCATCACGCTCACGTTCGGCGGCAACTTAACGTACGCCAACATGACCGGCAACAGCGCTCTGGTCAACCTCACCGCCGACGGCACGCTTCAGCTCAGCGGCGGGAGCCCCTCGCAGCTCATCGCCTCCGACCAGGGCACCACCAAGCGGCTGCGCCGCCTCACGCTTGACGACGATGGCAACCTGCGCCTCTACAGCCTGCAGCCCAAAACTCGGCAGTGGCACGTCGTCTGGCAGCTCGTGCAGGAGCTCTGCACCATCCGGGGCACCTGCCCCGGCGACAACCGCATCTGCGTCCCCGTCGGCGCCGACAACGTCACCTGCGTCTGCCCGCCGGGGTTCCGCAACGCCTCCAAGTCCAACCAGCAGGGCGGCTGCGAGGCGAAGAAGAAATACAGCGGCAGGGGCGACGACGACAAGTTCGTCCGGATGGACTTCGTGTCCTTCTCCGGGGGGGCGCTCACCGCGCTCTCGGACCCTGGCGATTACATGACCAAGCTGCCTCCGAAAAACCTGGCTGACTGCGAGAGCACCTGCCGGAGCAACGCCACATGCGTGGCGTTCGGCTACAAGTTCGGCGGCGACCGGACGTGCCTCCTCTACACGCGGCTCGTGGACGGCTACTGGTCGCCGGCGACGGAGATGTCCACCTACCTGCGGGTGGTGGCGTCCGACAACGACAACAACAGCTTCACGGGGATGACGACCATGATCGACACGGTGTGCCCGGTGCAGCTGGCGCTCCCGGTGCCGCCGAAGCAGCCGAGGACGACGATCCGCAACATCGCCATCATCACGACGCTGTTTGCGGTCGAGCTGCTGGCCGGGATCCTGTCCTTCTGGGCGTTCCTGCGCAAGTACTCGCAGTACCGGGAGATGGCGCGCACGCTGGGGCTCGAGTACCTCCCCGCCGGCGGGCCGCGGCGCTTCTCCTACGCCGAGCTGAAGGCGGCCACCAAGGACTTCTCGGACGTCGTGGGCAAGGGCGCCTACGGAACCGTCTACCGCGGCGAGCTCCCCGACCGGCGCGCGGTGGCGGTGAAGCAGCTGCACGGGGTGGGCGGCGGCGAGGCGGAGTTCTGGGCGGAGGTGACCATCATCGCGCGGATGCACCACCTGAACCTGGTGCGGATGTGGGGGTTCTGCGCGGACAAGGAGCAGCGGATGCTCGTCTACGAGTACGTGCCAAACGGCTCTCTCGACAAGTACCTCTTCTCTTCGTCGTCGTCGTCGTCCTCTGCTTCCGGCGATCAAAACAGCGGCAACGGCGACAACGACAACGGCGGCCCTCTGCTCGATCTCAACACCCGTTACCGCATCGCCCTGGGCGTGGCGCGCGCGATCGCGTACCTGCACGAGGAGTGCCTGGAGTGGGTGCTGCACTGCGACATCAAGCCGGAGAACATCCTCCTGGAGGACGACTTCTGCCCCAAGGTGTCCGACTTCGGGCTGTCCAAGCTGACGAGCAAGAAGGAGAAGGTGACCATGTCGCGCATCCGGGGCACGCGCGGGTACATGGCGCCGGAATGGGTGATCCACCGCGAGCCCATCACCGCCAAGGCCGACGTGTACAGCTTCGGCATGGTGCTGCTGGAGATCGTCTCGGGCCGCCGCAACTACGGCTTCCGGCAGGAGTCGGTGGGCAGCGAGGACTGGTACTTCCCCAAGTGGGCGTACGAGAAGGTGTACGTGGAGCGGCGCATCGAGGACATCCTGGACCCGCGCATCGTCCGGGCCGAGGCCTACGACGACGCCGACAGCGTCGCCACCGTGGAGCGCATGGTCAAGACGGCCATGTGGTGCCTGCAGGACCGCGCGGAGATGCGGCCCTCCATGGGTAAGGTCGCCAAGATGCTCGAGGGCACCGTCGAGATCACCGAGCCCGTCAAGCCAACCATCTTCTGCGTCCAGGAAGACTAATCGGTCAGTCGCGATTCACTTGTAAGTTAATCAATCAGTCTGTCCGGGACGACTAGTTAGTTAAGTTGCTGCTAGTAAGTTTCGTTCATGTCAGCTTGATAGATCCAGCAAAACAGAGTCTGGAAATTCGTAATCCTCTATCTCTGACGCTGACCACTCTCGTAGGAAAACCGACAACCACCTCACCTGCAAGGGCAAGGGCGAGAGCACTTCTCTTCTATTATTTTCCCCTAAATTACAAACGTGTTTCTTGCTTCATGCCAGTCAAACAAGACTTGCGAGTAGTACGACTGGATTGGTTTGAATACCTGCTCCAATGATTCAACACGATCGACTTGACCGTTGCAGTTTAGTACTTAAAATTATATTCAACCAGTCATAACCGGGGGTCAGATTACCACGTTGTTAGCGACAAGAAAATATGTACCCCTCTCCGTGCTTTCTTTACTTGCGTATAAAGCCCATACCACATGGTTTGTCTATCATTAGATTTACAACTATCTACATTAACTATATAAAAACTGTATCATTAAATTTTTTTATTAAAAATAACATATCAATACTGCGAAAAGTGAATTGTTCATTAGGTTCGTGCCAATTGCGAGCAGACATGCCCATGTGATGTGGATGATGGCTACAACTAAAAAAACGAAAAAAAAATAAGGAAAAAGACGAGCGCTAGCTCAGCTGACACAGACAGCACGTCGGCACCTATCTTTTTCTTGGGATCCATTTGCACTTGGAGTCCTGAACACGTTTCACCTATAGAATACTAATACTAGTTTTCTTTTTTTTATTTGTTTAATCGCTAGGCACATGTATTTTAGTTAGGGATGGCAACGGGTACCCGAAACCCGAGTATCCGATGGATTTTACCCGATAAAGAGGCGGATATGGAAAGATATCTTCACCCGCGGGTATGCTAATAGGCAAAAAACTCTACCCATCGGGTATGCAGGTGCGGATGCGGGTATATACTATCCGTACCCGCATACCCGCGGGTAAAATATACCCTGCCGGGTGTATACTAGAGATAGCAATGGATACATATACCTGTGGCCCGTATATATATATTCGAAACGAAGCCGATGGAAATACCCGCGCCCGTATATACCTGTGTCTCGTTTATATCCTTATCAATTCGGGTATAGGTTACCCGTCGGGTATAAATACCCGCGCGGGTGCGGGTACGGGTAGGTTTTTATACTCGAGTGCGGATACGGGTATTGTAGCGGGTGCAGGTGCAGGTATCGGGTACGGGTATGAGTTGGCAATACCCGACGGGTATCTACCCGTTGCCATCTTGAATTTTAGTCGTATTCATTTCTCAGTTCTTTCATAGGAAAATAGAAAGGAAGCCTTGTGAATCAGCTAGGAGTAGCATAAAAATTTGTGAGAGCTGCTTCTCTTTTTTATGCTTATCAACAAGCGGAATAACCCGCGCAATTGCACATGTAGTTATTACGAAACAATTATCTTCGATGTACAACTCTATTGTCTACATAATTGTTTTTGCTATACAACTCTAATATCTACTAATTAATCTACACCATTATAATCTAGTCCACCAAAATAAGTGGTGTGTAGTCTTCTCTTTTTTTCTCGATGTAGGAACGAAAGTGATGACTAGAGGGGGTTTAATGGGAGCTCACTCTTTTTTTGTTATCAAATCGATCCCCTAGGTTGTCTACCGCTGCGAAACACACAACAGAAGATTACCACACGAAGCTTACAATCCAATTCTACAAAAAATCGAGCCCAAACACTCCACTTGCAGTCTAACCGTTTGGTCAGTATGACCACAAGTCACTTGTGGTTGGCCAGTCTAATTGGTGCCTTGGGCTGGTCTGACTAGAGCTTAGGCAGTGGTAAGAACAACTCGAGTTCAAGCCTTCAAAAAGGTCAATGCAAAAAAATTACTACTCCAAATCTTATGAAAGTTGGAACAAATCTTCATAAGGATGTCAGAAATATGTTCCAAGCAAATATAAAGAAGATTAATTTTAAAATTCCAACCTTTATCTAAAACATAGAAGGTTGCACAAAAACTAGGCCAAATCAGCCAAATGCTTGCTCGTGAGTTAAGAATGGTTAATATGACCTTGGATCAACTCACATATCCTAGCAAGTAAAATCACAGAGAATCACATCAAAGACCTTAGGATCAAGATCTCTCACTGAGCAAACTCAAGATCTCAACATGGCGAGAGGTGGAAGAAAGAGTGTGTGGGCCTGGTGCTCCAGCGAGAGAGGGAGAACGGTCCTGATGGATGGGGTCCGGTCCCACTCGTTAGTGATGGGAATTAAGAGATCAAAGAGAAGGCATATTCCCAAAAATACCCTTCGCAAAATTGAAAGTTGAAAAGAGCAATGAAGAAGGCTGATTTAGTTCGGCTGATTGTTTTGTGGAATTTTTAAATAGAGCAAATGAGATCTAAAAATTATGAAATTTTTTGTGAAAGCTATTGACATAGTGTAGAATCTTGTGTAATTTTTCTAGGATTTTATCTTCTTCAAATTTTGCGTTAGTATAAGAAAATTAATAATTACATTGCTAGGAATTAACAAATTCAATACGTTAATATAAGAAAGGCTATTCAGAGTATTCTCCATACATTTTGCGTTCCTACTCCGTTTAAATTTTATTCGTCCAAATCATAATGAATCACTACCTTTAATTCCCTTATAACCATTTCAGAATGGAGATGTTTTACGGTGCTTAATTAGGAGGTACCATCATATTAAAAATATCAGCCGTTGATCAAGAGGGCAAGTTAGGTTGGAATTTTGTATCCCCAGCGAGCTGATCGTCTTGTCAACGCTTCCATGTCGCCCTGTTCTTTGTCATCTTGATCTGCCCTAATCACAGCCCCATTCTTTCTGTTCTCCTCCAGAAGTACAATACTGGAAGAACAACGAATCTTATCTGTGACCTGCAATGGCGACGCCGAAATCTTCTGCCTCCGAAGGTCGGAGTTAATCGTTTAACCTTTTATTTTTTGCCGAATATTATAGCCTGATCGATGTGCTTCCATCACATGCTGATGGTATTTGCTAACATGAGCTCATAGGCAGAAATTTCCACTGGTCTAACTGCTCACTTCATATCAGTTAGACTGCTAGAAACAAATAGGAATTCTGAAAAATTACAAACTCTCTAAAAATCAAACTCAAACATTTATAGAACTTGTACATAAAATCAAATACTCATCGCACATATAAGGTAATCTCCACATGATCTCGTGCTTGTTTAATTTATGATGGAATGCACAAAACATATTCTGATGGTGATGTGTTCTCACGTGATTTCTTCGACAACAGGCATAAACCAAAATTTTTGATATGCTTAAATTTATAGGTCTAATTCTTTTCAACTTATGGCTTGCGGTTCATGACTTATGATTTTCTCCAAACAAATAAGTAGGATAGCTTCGCCGTCACTATTCTGAAGCGGCTTATCGAGATAACCTTTTCGAGACAGCTTATCTACATTCGGTTCGATCGCAGGACCAAAAGCCATCAGCACTAAGACAAAAGAAATGCAACAAAATCATCACAAAATAATTACCTACCTTCCCCTTATAAAAATAAGGAACAGCGGCAGACCTTAGGAGATGAGCATGCACCACGCAATTACCTACCTTCCCCCTTATAAAAAAAATCTGATAATGAATATAGTCGGATTGTGAGCAACCAAATTATCACAAGTTGTGGAACTCAAACATCAAACCTGTTACCACTGGAGTTGGAAACTCCAAGTTGAATTTAGTCAATTACTCTGTGAACTAATTGCTAGAGAGTAAATTATCTTCCCGAAGAATACACAAATAAATATTGGCTGCACGTTAAAATAGTTCTGCTGTGTAATTGACTCTTCCATGAAAGGCCAGGCAGAACAAATAATTGTGCCGTCTTATACGGGAAGGCCAGTGATGGTGAAACAAAAACCTCTTTGTTTTGCTTGACTCGAGGTCAACGCCCTCATCAAATGTAGTATACTACAGACCCAAGTACCCAACTAGCCGGGCCAGTGATGGTGAAACAAAAACCTCTTTGTTTTGCTTGACTCTGGGGAGAAGCAGCCAAATTAACCTCCACTTGTAGTTGAATATGAACTATACAGGATACACTGCGCCGATCAGGTACACCACCCGGCCGGTGAGCACACCGGCCGCCTCCCCGTCATCGTTCACCTCACCGGCGTCCGCTTTGTCAAGGAGTAGACCGCCGCCGAAAGTCATCTTCCTCCGATCCAGGCCGGGTCCTCTCTACACGCCATGTATTCTATACCTCCTCTATCAACATCCGTACAGTACATGGGCACAATCCGTTGTACAGATGCATGTACCCATTGTGTGGTCTATATTGTATACAGATATGTAAAATACATGGTATTTCATACATATTGTATTAATCCGATGAAAATAATTGTGGAGGAGTAAATGGCAATTTTTGTAGGTAATACATATAGTAAATCTTGTTTCTAAGTTGTTTTTTTGAAATAAAAGGGCAGACAATGTCAGTTGATCCGTTTGTGATTTTCGTAGATTGTGAATGGTATGAAATCTGTTAGATTCACAATAACATTTTGTGATTGTCGTATGTTGTTGTAGTGCGATAAATTTTTCGAAGAATTTTGTGAGGACAGTTGAGGTAGCAACGATTAACGATTTATAAGTAGGAAGGTAAGTGATATTGCAATACAATAGAGAATTCGTATGCGGTGGAAGACAAAGCAAAATACGTGCACAACAAAGAAAGTACACAAAGCAAGAGGAGGACCCACTACTCGCCATCAGCTACACCACCCGTAGCACCACCTCTGTCGTCACCACGTCCCACCCCCGGTCGGTGCCCGCCTGTACGGCTCTGCTTGGCCTTCCTCAGCACAGGGTGTCAGCACCTCGACAGGGGTAAGACGATCAAGAGGTCTGCTGACCCATACTTCCAATACCTTGGAGGTGGACTGCACTTGTGGCTGCATGAAAACTAACGCACTGCTGAGCTGCAACCCAGAAAGGACCTCCATCGGGTTGTCTGCGAGGAAGTCACTCACGTCCCCTGGGAGATCCTTTTGGGGGGTAGATGAACTTTTGGTTGGTGCGTCGTACTTGCAAGACAGCTATTCCTTATTCCTACAATATATAGACGTGAAAAACCATAAGAGACGAAACGTACCTTCCACGGCCATGGCCTACAACCAACTGTCGTACCCACCGTACCCGCCCTGGGTGAGGAGCCTTCACTATATAAACCCTTATGTGTATTGAGAGATGAATCAATTAAGAACTCTAGGAGAAAGGTGTTAGATGTTGGGAAGCTTTGTGTGTGCTCTAGGCATAGAGCTCTTTCTCTATGAGAGTGGCTATAAAATATTCTTCTCTAAGTGAAATAAACATACAAACTTTGTCTAAGTCAGTTGTGCCGTAGATTTTTGCTTGTGCTTTTGATTTGCTTGGTTAGATTTCATTTCCTCTTAATCTCTCTTAGTGCCAAGGATGTGTAAAAGGTGGAGATATCTCTTAGAGATTATATTCCATCCATCTAGACACTTTTTATGGAAAGTTTTTGTGATTACCTTGTTTGGATCAAGAGAGGGGTAATTTTGGGGTTTTGAACTTGAAGATGTATTGGTTTGAGTTCATGCTACGATCTAACTTGATATGATATGTGAGAATCTATCCAAAGTCATCTAGATCATTAAGTACTCACGAGCAAAACTAGATCGTGGTTTCTCTCTTTTGCCCGATTTTGGTGCAAGGTTCCTTGTTTTGGATAAAGATTGGAACTTTAGCATTAATAATCATGATCCATGATTGAAATAAGTTCATGATATCTTAGGGAGAACTTGTGCTAAGTTTCGTCCTATTTGGATTATTGGTTTAAAAGTTAACCTTTTTCTTGGTCTTATACCATGCTGATTTTCGGCCTCTGTTTGACAAGCGGTAATACCACTGTGACCCAAGCAGTACGATCACCCTGACCAGTACTAATGGTATTCCAATTGCGGTACTACCGCCCGAACAGTACGACCACCCCCTGGCCTATGGTAGTACCGGTGATAGTTTTGTTGGGTGAACTTTGTGATCTTTAACTTTTGGCTTTGAGATAACTTCTAGGCTTGAGTTTTCTGATGCACTTTATTGCTAATACTTGGATAAAGATTTTGAGAAGTCATTTATCCCCTCCCACTTGCCATACCCGATCCTATTGGTAAAAATAAATCACCGACAACAAAAAATCTTCATATCCCACATGATGATGTGCGTAGGAAAAAAATATTACAGAAGCGTTATCACCCTCGTCAGCTAATAACCATGGGGCCTTGTAGTGAATGGCTTGCAGAACTACTATCATTTTATCTCAGTTGGTAGGACACTTTATATATATTCCATTAATTATACCATGACAAGTGATGGATCCATCTAATTGCGGATGGCCTATTGTTGGCTATCTGTTGACGGCAACACAATCACGACGGTAGGTAACACCGCACACCTCAGCATTTACTGACACAGTTATAGATAACAAGAGATGAACGGCAATAATTGCCAGCTATTTTGTTTCGTATCTGTATTTGAAAATATTCGTCAGTAATTCAACATTATTTTGTTTGGGGAGAGAGTTTGGATAGAATCATTAGGATCAGACTCATTGACGGGTATGATCATGATCATAACGACGAGTTATATCAGCATATAAAACCCAATATTACCTATTGTTAATATAAGTTAAATTAGTTTAAATTACTTTTTATTGCTCTTTACTCGTTTTTCTAAGGCAATGATATTATCATTTACATATTGGACTTTTACATGATTAATCATACAAAAAACTAAATTAAATAATGTTCAAAATTGAACGCAATATGAATAAGCACACCCAAATTTACATAATTTGATAAAAAAATTTTCAAATTTTGTATTATAGACTAACATATTTTAAAAGCATAATTCCTTTTTTACACAAAATATATGCACTTTCTTGGATCTATAGAGTTGTAATTCTATGATCCGATCCTCTAAAAAAACAGTCGACAGTGATTTGACTTTCATTTGGTGGTGTTTTTGGGGTTGAGATATAAATTTTAGCTACCAACCGGGTGTTGCTGGCTTATTTCTTGATCAAGGGGATGCATTAATATATATTAATTAAAGTTGAGTTGACTTGACTTGGGATGCATATATAAGTAGCTATAGGCATGTACACAGGAATCACACCCTCGATCTAACCTCTGGAGCTAGCTAGCTAGTAATGGTGGCTATCAGTCCCATAGCGTTCCTCTTGCTGTCTTGCCTCGCCGGCCAGCTCCACACCCGGTCCGATGCCGCCGGCACTGCCGTCCTGCAGGCCATGAACTGCTCGACGGCCGGCAACTACACCCCCACCGACGCCTACGCTGCCAACCTGAACAAGCTCCTGGCCACGCTTCCGGACAGCACCGTGTCCAAGAACGGCGGCTTCTTCAACGGCACGGTCGGGCAGCCGGGCGCGCCTGGCACGTCCTACGGCCTGGCCCTGTGCGCGGCCGACTTTGCCCGCTCGGACTGCCGCGACTGCCTGTCCATGGCGACGAGCAACTCGAGCGGGCTGGTGAAGCAGTGCCCCGGCAGCAGCACGGTGATGGCCATGTACGACCAATGCCTCGTCCACTACTCCGACGCCGACTTTCTGGGCACGGCGTACATGGACATCGTGTATGCTTCCTATGGAGCGGACCGAGTACAAACCGGATTGAAAATGTACAGCGACGCTGTGAAGCAGGCGTTCGTCGTCCTGAACGCTCAGGCGAAGAGCTCACCGCAGCGGTTCGCGATGAGCCCGGCGTCACCGTACGCGCTGGCGCAGTGCACCTGGGACCTGCCTCCAGACAAGTGCCAGGCGTGCCTCGATCTCCTTGCAAGAAACGCCTCCGACTTCATGACCATCATGTCCACGGGCGAGGCCAAGACCTACAGCTGCCGTGTTAGGCACAGCAACGAGAGCTTCGACGTTTTCCCCTTGCTGGCCAGCAACGCTAGTACTAACGTTACGTCTTCCAGTAACAACGGTGAGAGCTGCAATACTAATCCTGCAACAAATGATATAAATAGATATATATGTGGTATGTGCATCGATCATGCTGATATATGCTAGCTGCAGTGTCGAGCAACAACCGCACGGTGGTAGCGGTGGTGGTGAGCGTGGGCGTGGCGGTCGCAGTGCTGCTGGCGGCAACGGCGGTGGCGTGCTGCCGACGAGGAAGAAGAGCAAGGCGCGCTGGAGCCATCACCATGGGCGACACGATCGTGCACATCGACCTTTTGCAGGAGTACACGTACGAAGAGCTCAAGAAGGCCACGGGCAACTTCTCCAGAGACTCGGAGCTCGGCCGCGGAGCATTCGGGGTGGTATACAAGGTACGTACGTACGTACAGGCATGCATCCGGATAAAAAAAATGTTGCCCTTTAAGATGCGTCCGTATCCATAAACCCAATTGTATCTATTATGTACCCCTCTATTTTCTAAAATCCCATCAACGCTCTCTCCGAGCTCCGGCTCGCCGGGAGCTCCGGCTCCGGTTTTGATGGGTTGATCGATGTCTCTCTATCTCACACTTTATATAGAGCCTCTGATCAAATGGTTATCCAACATGAGTAGAGATCGTATCCTATTAGGAAAGCCTCCAATCAGATCCTTATCCAACACAAATAGAGATTATATCTCACTCGAAAAGGCTCTGACTGAATCCTTAATTGTTCCAACATATTAAATATGTGACCCTACAAGTTCATATATATTTGGTGGGTCAATTTAACACCATGTTTTCTAACATGTGTCCATATTATTGATTTAATATCTCTATATCCATTATCTGTGAACTATGATCATTAATTAATACATGTGCTGATTTATGAATCATAATTATTCTATACAATGATATAAGCCTAAAGATAATTTAGAATAACATCAAAACACAAATAAATAGTTCCACAAACACGTCACATGCTTATAGATCACAAAAGATATTTATTAAGGGAGGAAATAACATATTATTTAAATGATGGTAAATATAGAAGTGATACAATCATATCTATAATTATCTTTGTAGCATATCACTAACACGTACACAGCAGCGGAGGTTTCTCATCATGCCCCAAATACACACACTTATCTCGATGCAAACCAACGGTGGATGTTGTGGGTACATATATATGCCCCTACCGGGAAAAAATCCGTTTACATGCATGCAGTATGTGTGGTCTCCATCCGCAAGTACGTACGTAATTAATAACGTTTAAGCGTATATATGCGTGCATGTATATATATATATATATATGGACAGGGCACGCTGGACAGCCAGAAGGTGATCGCGGTGAAGAAGCTGCAGCGGAAGGAGAAGGTTGAGGTGGAGCAGTTCATGAACGAGGTGAGCATCCTGTCGGGGCTCAAGCACAAGAACCTGGTGAAGCTGGAAGGCTACTGCGTGCACAGCCATGGGCAGAGCCAGGAGGTCCTGCTCTGCTACGAGTACCTCGCCGACGGCAACCTCGAGGACCGCCTCTCCGGCCCGCAGCACGCCGGCAGCAGGCTGAGCTGGAAGGAGAGGCACCACATCCTCAAAGGGATCAGTAGAGGCCTGCAGTACCTCCACGACGAGTCTCCCAACGACATCTCCATCATCCACATGGACCTCAAGGCCGACAACATCATGCTCCAGGAGGACAAGAAGAAGAAGAACGGGGCTCTCACCCCCAAGATCTCCGACTTTGGAATCTCCAGGAATCTCGACACCGATAAACAGCACGAATACGTCGCCCAAGTCGTGGGGAACGTGTAAGCCTGTCGATCTCTTCCCCAGTTTCAGCTCAATCGATCTAACTAGTAGAAGTTAATTAACTTGATGAGTTAGCTAGCTAGCATCATGGTCTTCAGAATTTAATTTCTTAATAACATGGTATGCGTGCGCCTACAGGAATTGCATGCCACGGGAGTTCATGGAGAGAGGGAAAGCCTCCCCAAAGGTGGATATATACAGCTTTGGCCTCATCATCATGGAGATGGTCACTGGCAAGCCTAGAAGGTCTTGGTCTTCGTCAGATACAGATGCGCCAAGCCTCTACGGTGAGGGCCTTATTAGACAGGTACATATATACTCCGCTAATTAACTGCGTTAATTGTGTCCAATAAATACGTACGTACGTATGATCTTCATATATACAACCGATAATAATTAAACTATAGGTGCGCGAGCATTGGGAGAAGAAGGAAGTGATAGAGAAGCTCAAGGATGCAAGCTTGGACATCGATTGCCACGACGAGGTAGAGAAATGCATCGAGATAGCGCTCGAGTGCGTGAAGGAAGACCCGGCCATGAGGCCTGACATTGCAACGATTACTAGGAGGCTCACCGACATTGGCCACCTCACCAAGCAAGAGAAACCCTGATCCACTTTGATTAACTAGTTGATCCACTCACCAAGCTTGATCCACTTCGTCAATCATATGTATACCTAGTTTCTGCGTGCTTGTTCTACGTACCAAGCTAGCTAGCTACTCCGTATGTATTCCGTCAATTAAGTGCCGTGTCTGTAAGCCGTATGCAGTACGTCCAATTAATCTACCATGGTTGTACGCGTGCGTGCATATCCTAGAGTGGTCTCTTACGTGTCATTCAAAGTTTTCTAGTATATCTGCCATGGACGTGTTTATAATATTGTACGTCGTAGCCAGCAACTTGTTTTGCATACTTGTCATCAACCCGTGTATCTCACTGACTACATGGTTTACATCTTGTAACATCCGGATTTGGCAATCTGGACCTTTTATGTATTCCGAACTAGTCTCTGGATGAGTAGGTAACTCACACGTTAGAAAAATGGTGCATATCATAGCTATATATGCGCATAAATAAAGTAGTTATAAATCATAAACGGGTCAGATGGCCAATGTCTTACATCATAGACCGGGGTGGTCAAACACAAATGAGGCCTTGTAGCGGAAAAGACACAGTAGGGGAGACCTTTAGGGTATGCTCACAAACAATCGACTGGGGAGACCTATAACTTAACCTTTTCAACTTAAAACCAAAGTGCACAGTTTAATTAAATTCATGAGAACGGGCTCTCTTCATAGTTGTTCACCATATCCATTCCATAAGCAGCATTCCAGATCCATTTTCATACCAAGATACTATATTCATTCCATAAGCCTCCCCTTGGTCCAGTGGCCTTGGCCTAGCCCATTTTGGCGCATAACCTAGCTTGGAACGGCCTATGATGCCCCTGCCCGCGACGTTCGCGCTCTAGCTACGTCGAGCTTGCATTCGCACCGCATCACATGTGGCCAACGCCTACGTCGCCTCGGCCTTCGCCCAACATTGCACCACTTCCTTGCCCTGCTCGTTCTGGGATTCCTGGTTCTGTGCCACACCTGCGCCACCCCATCCCTGCTGCTCCACCACCCCCTACGCTCCAATGCCACCACCTCTCCCCTTTTTCCCTAGTTTTTGTTGCGCCTTGTCATTCCATCACATCCATGCTGCGCTGTCATTTCCTTGAGTTGTGCGCCGAGTGATCGATCTCCTAGACGCTGCGCCAACCCCCTTCATGTTTGCCCTGGTTTTTTGCCAACGCCACCACCCCGCCTGCAACGCCGCCACCATGGTACCCAACTCCTCCCTCCTTCGCTATAAAGTTGAGCATTGATGTCCTTTCATCCCCCACTCACCTCTCCTCGCCACGAATCGAGCCCAAGGGCTCCCTCACCGTCTCCTTCCTCCTCCCTGATCGATCCACCGCCCGAAGCAATTCCAGCGAACCATCACCCCTCTAGTCGATTGCCTACGCCTAGAACACCACCGAAAGGTCACAAAGCCATCCCCCTCACCACTACCTCAGCTCCACATTGCCAGCCCAGCTGCCTCACCCCTGAGCCCCATTATTGCTTCGGGTAGTCCCTTGTTGTCCCTAGAAGCTCCCCTAGCTAGGAATTAGACCCTCGTGGCCTAGCTCACCGTGGTGCCATGCTCCAGCCACCGCCATCGTCTAACTTCATCGTCGACCACCGTAGACCCCAATTTAGCCATGTCGCCTCATGTGGATGTTCACACCAAGCCATAGGGTCTATTTTGGCCTTCGCCTCCATCCGTCATGGCCTATCTCACCGTCGGTGAGCCATAACATGCTCGGCAAGAGGGGCAACTACTGTAGCGACGTGATTAAGTTTAAAATCATGCATTTAATTCCTTAATGACCATCATTAATTTAGTAAAGTCATGGCTGACCGGTGGGCCCCCGTTAATTTATCGCTTTGTCCCTATGACATGTGGGCCCCAAGTCCTTTTTAAAACCTTTTGACCCAGTTTTAAGAACCCTAGCCCCTGACAAGTGGGCCCCGTGCTATTGTTCACATAGTACCAGTCCCACTTGTTGGCCTCTCAGCCTTTTCTTTTAGAAAACAAATCTAATTTAAATTAAAACCCAGTGGGGCCTAGCTATTAGTTTCTATAGCCTTTTCAATAGAAAATTAATTCAAAAATTAATTTAAAATTCAGTGGACCCTACCTATTAGTGAGAGTAACATCTCTCCTCTATTTATTTCTTTAATTAAACCCTGATTTAAACTTTGAAGGACTCGTTCTCACTCATTTTAATTTTTTTGTAAATTCAAGGTCTATCTAATGATAGTGGCTTTGTTCAATTTAGAGCTCATTTGAATTTTTATTTGTATTTATTTGGTTTGCTCACTTGTTTTTCTTTCAATGCGATCACCCAAGTAGAGTATATGGATGCGGAAGAGCCCTAGTTAGAGCAAGCTCAAGAATTTCAAGACTAACCTACTTGTGAACTTGGCAAGTCAATACTTTGATCATATTAAGCCTATATTTTTAAAAATTTATGATCATTTAAATTACCAAATTGCACGCTTAACTTATTATGCAAATGTATGTCAAACTTAAGGTAGATACATGTCAACTTGATATTGTAGTATTATTATGCCATCATTTAACACTTGAATCACATGATTCTTGTCACCCTAGAAAATTTAATGGTAACTTTACTAACTATAGGTCATGCTTAGTCTTGCTTAAGTACAAGTGCATTAATTTGCCTTATCATCATCTTTTAGTCATAAACTTGTTTTGGACAGTCATTGAAGGGAAATAATTGGTATGTTTTTGATAACATAGATTTGTGTTTCTCAAAACTCTAAAACTTATTGTTACCATATCTGGACGAATGGTATGATAGTTGGTGTGGATATAGCACAAGAAAAGGTGGTATGTGGTATGCACTGTCCGAATAATTTGAAGGACTTAATCCTATAATGACCTCCCAATATAAAATAATACACTCATAAGTCTATAATGGGTACAACCTGACTAAATAATTTGCATACACTAGTATGAGTTGCACCATTGGAGTGACCCACGAGTGGTGTTGCTAGTTTTAAGTTGTTGTGGACACGGGTCGTGTCGCTGGTGTAAACCGCCGTATGGCGCAAGAGGGGGTATGGGTGTGGTGGATGTAACCTCACTCAGATGAAACCTTAGCAGGTGTAAGTTACACTAGGTGTTGCATTGTAAAGGCCTTGTGGTAATATTCTTGATTTACATGTTCAAGAAAATATGTGAAATATAACAAGTTGATTATCTCTTGTGGGTAAATTGTATAGTCTTTATAGAGTATAAACTATTCAAATAGCTATGCCCACGGTCAAGGGCGGGTATGGAAATTTACTCAAGTTAGCTTATATTTCAAAATATTTATGAGTGGGATGAAAACTCATCGGGTGAATGTAACCCTGATTTTGGTTTGCCCTGGGTGGATGTAATCCAGTGATGATAATGGGTAGATGTAACCCTAATAATCAAAAACTAGAATATGATAGATGAAACCATGTAACAGGTGGATGAAACTTGCACTGTTATAAATATTGCTCACTTTAATAAAATGTGGTTTCGTTAAAATGCCAAGTCATAGAGATTTCTAATTATTATAGTTTCAAATGTTGCCTTAAGCAAATAAAAGAACCAGAGCCTACCTTTGTTGAACCTCGCATGTATAAAAATTGTATTTTGCATGTTTGCTCACGGAACACTGTTGCTTGTGCTCAACCCCGCTCACAAGCACCTTAGAATCTAGGGACCAAGACGACTACACTTACTATGAAGTATCAGGAGTTGACGATGGAAAAGATGGAGGAGCTTAGGCTGTTTTTCATAGTAGTGAGTTGTAATATTCCTTATTCATTTTGTCCTTTTGGAGGGGAGATTTTCGGAAAATTTCAGCAACTTGGGCCTAGGCTGTGGCCCAAGTGTTAGTGATATGCCCTAGATGCAACATGGAGATGTTGTATATATCACATACTATGTTTATGATACATTACTTTGTTCCTTGGAATAGACATCATCATTATTGATCAATGAGTATGTGACTTATTCATGAGACTCTTAAATACTAAGATGTTGCTATTTCTAAATGATCCCTGATCGTATATCATATGAGGAACAAATATGATTTAAAGACAAAGATCAGCATATGTATTGATTGATGATCATGTCTCATGGATCATGGTATGGTGATACCAAATCAATAATATGAACATGTGTTAGTGAACATATGTTGGATAGACCTGCCATGAGACACTGCAGAGATTCCATGTGTCATCAGTTGGTCTCAAGTAGTGTTTATGTAGAATCCTTAGACTTGAGATCATCATGGTTCCCAACATGAGTAGTAGCTTATTTTGGGACTACTAAACACTACTCCGTAACTGGGTAGTCATAAAAGTAGTCTTCGGGTTTGCCATGAAACATGTAGTGGGATGTGAATGATCAAGATAGAATTTGCCCCTCCTTATGGGAGAGATATCTCTGGGCCCCTCGATGTAATGGATTATGAAAGTGCATGGCCATGCCAAGATGATTGAGAAGTCAATCACGAGTTTATAATCTATCACGGAATCGAGAGAGTGATTGAGCTATTAAGAGGATGACACAGGTCTCGCCTTGAGCTCAATCTATATCGTGAGGCAAAGGGATTCGTACATGAGAGAACATTACAGGTTCAGCTGATATGATCTTTACATATACTTTGGGGTTAATATGTCTTACTAGAGGCCGCTATTAACATGATAACCGGAAAGACGTTTCTGGGTCACGACCAAGTATACGTGAACCTATAGGGTCGCACGCTTAACGGGTTGGAACACTAATTCAAATATGATTCGGATATGGGCTCAATTCGGATAGAGATCCGAATAGACTCCTATTGGGCCTCGGTCCACGAGGCACACGTGAGGAGGTCTATATATATGGAGGCGAGGGGCAGAGGGGATTCGTCCCTGTTAACATCTAGCAAAACCCTAGCCGCCACCTTCCGAGCCAAACCCTAGCTGCTCACGAGTGCTAGTACACTCGCGATCGGCGTTCCAGCCCCGGACGTGTGGATACCGGTGGAGGCACTGCTCGTTGCAGTGTTGATCGGCGTGCGTGGAGGAGACGATCTGTTCGGGACGATCGGCTACTTCCACTACTACCTCGACGCGCGTGATTGGATCGGTTTCCAATTCTTCTTCCGCTGCGCTGCGCGTCTAAGTGGTAACGATCCATGATCCTTCCTTAGCATGATGTTCTTGGGTGCGCGGTAGAAAAGTTTTGTTTTCTGCTCCCGTAGTCTACGCGTATTCCTTTACCAAGGGGGGGAGGCACCCCCTCCCCCAAACCCTAGCTTCCCTCCCCCTGCCTTGCAGCCGCCCTAGCCCTCTCCCCTGCGCCTCCCTCCCCCCTGTGCGCCTCTCCCCTGCGCCTCCCTTCCCCCTGCGCCCTCTCCCCTGCGCCGTGCGCCCCCTGCTGCTCCTCCCTGCCGTGCTCATCCAGAGGAAAGGAAGAGGAAAGGAGAGAAAGGAAGAGGAAGGGAAGAGGAAGAGGGAAGGAATTCATGGGAGATTCGTGGTTTTCTTCGGCAACTCGTCAAGGGTAATCCCTGTTCTTCTCCAAATAGATGCATATTTTAGTTGGGGTAGATTTGTCGGTAATCTGAACTGCTAGGACAGGTTTCATTGAACCACTATTTTGGGTTAGTTCCGTGAAGTTTCAGGTCTGGGCCTCTCCTAGAGAGTTGTAGTGGTCGTCGTTATCTTTCCATGAAGTACTAGAACGCGTCAATCCGACCTTTGTAGAAAAAGTTATGATTTTTCTTTTAGGACTGTTCTGCAGATCGACAGTTTTTCCCTCAGTTTTCGGTAGATTGGTTTTAGCGAATAGAAAACGGCAGAATCAGAGGTTCTTAATATTATGAAAGTTGTAGATAATTGTTTCAGCTTTCCAGGAAGGTCAAGAAATTATTTTTTGGACACTCGGGCTGGAAGTTATGGCCTTTTTAGTGTGCTGTCCAGACAACCCGATGTGAACATTGATGTTTTAGAAAACTGGGTGATGCGGGTAGAACATGGCCGAATCAGGGAGGCTCCCCAAATAGGTTTAGTTAGATAATTTAATTATCTTTCCAGAAAGTTAAAGAACATCCCATTCGGACTCCTGTGCCAATAGATACGAATTTTTGAAGTTGACTGTTTGCAGAGGTAGGCGGGGTGACCGGTAGGATTTGGGAGTTGGAACCGAGATAGACAAATTTACTAGGTTGTGTTCGTTTTTATTTGGGCATAGGTCCTCTACTGGTATCTTAGCGAATATTACAATGATGATTCAGGTGGAGGACGGATCCCCGAGGCAGCACCTTCTACACGTCCCCCGTTTTCCCGCGGTTAAGGCAAGTACAACGATATAACATGAATGCATGCATGCTCAAGGTTATAATAGGAATGTTTGGTGCTATTTATGGATGTTTGCGATTTACCTTGTTCATGAGAATTTCGGATGCATAAATTATGTGAATGTAAGAATTATTTTGTTGAGACATTCACGCATATGCATCATGCTGATTCATTGAAGTCTTGGTCATACGTGACTAAGTGCCGAGGTCCCCGTCATGTTGAGGACATGATGGGCTAAAGGTCCCCATACTGGTGGAGTATGGGCAATTGGTCCCTGTACCATGTGGTATAGGCATGGGTGTGCATCGACGGATGCACACTTTGTATTACCGGTAAAATACAAAAGAGAAAGAGATAAAGAGATCTTTGATCATATTGCATAGCATGACTTGTTCATATGGTTGATGGATAGATTCATGAAGAGTTGCTTATGAATGTATTACCTGTTATACTTGCTGAGTCATCGGACTCACTCTTGCTGTTGTTGTGTTTTCTTTTAGGTACCAACATGAGATCGACATGCATGGGGAAAGGAACCGATTAGTTTTGTTGCACCTTACACGGACTATCCACAATAGAAGAGGAAAGAAAACAAAAAGCTATTTGCCCGCACTACTTAAGTATTAAAGGAATTTTGATCGTCAATTTGAATTGTAATAAAGGATTAGAACTCTCTTATGATGTTTCCCTTCTTTACTTAACTGTTATAATTTGTGGACGAATTAGAAGACTTAAACCATACTGCTTTTATATTACTCTTGGTGTTATCCATTTCTTCTATCCATACTTGTTGCAACCTTTACCTGAAACCACAATACAGGGGAGGTTCTGCCGAAATTTTGGTGCCTAGCGTAGTTAAACTTCTATTGTTTTATTTCAAGTCGAGTATTCCGGGTCATTACTTGATTGAGGTGCTACATGAGTTCTTACCACAGTCAGGTTGACATATTGGTGATTGTGTGCACGTACATTATCCAGGTTGGGTAGTAATTGTAACACACAATCTTAACCCCAGTCGCTTGCCTACGGCAAGATGTATCCTACCCTTTTGCTTACCGCTTCCTAGTTTATGTAATGTTATACATTTGGCCTGACAATCCCTTATTGTAAACTTGACCTATTTGGGCTCTAATGATTGTAATATTAATATATGGTACTGTCTATGTCCTGTATGAAAGGATTCAATGGTGTACCTGTGAGCACTATCTACTGATTCAGAAAATAGTGCAGTGGTTTCACAAAGAATTCCGGATTGGCTAAATACGGATCCGACCCATAACCACCATTAACCATTATTTTTATGGAAACAAACCAAGACTGGAATTTCTATACTTTGCTTGTAACAAGAGACACAACTATTCAACTAGATCATAACACTCTGCAGAGACTGTACAACTTTACCGATAAGATATGATTAACTCATAATGTCGGTCATTACACTCTTTTGTAGGCATGAGACTAAGAAAATTATAACAAGACCTTTACAATACTCAGTCCTGATACTTTCTTCCACTATGGATGTGTGACCCCTCAACACTGGGACAGTGACTATTACATGTCACCCCTAGAATGCAACCGTTGAGGGCAATGTTTTTAATGTAGGACCACCATTGTTAGGGAGTATACGGCCATTCAAGTTAAAAGAAACCCACATTGGGTAGTGACCATTGTGAGTCAGTTCTAGAATAATCATAATAGTAATATTGAAATCCACCTACCAATCTAATGCGAGGGAGTCACACAGAAATGAAGCAAATTTGTTGGCCGGTTCAATCCCATCCTTGACTTATGGTTGCACGATTGGGGTGTAGAAAAGAGTGGCACAAGATCCTATCCTTAATCGACACAGGATAGACAACCAACAAACCCAAATCTTGTGCGTTACAGCACCGGTTTCATCCCAACCACTCGCCTGAGTCTCCATGAATTTATAAAACATTTCCCTGTTACCACTCCAATTACTACACAATGTCTCAAGTATTTGTTGACAGTGTTTATGTTGTATTCTAATTTACCACTAATGCATTTATAAGCACAACCACTGTTTATTAAAGTTTAACCAAGATGGAGTATTATTATAATAAGTATCTTAGGGTTACATGGTAAAGATAATATCAACAATCAAGGATGGGGATAATACACATCAACGACATAGCATAAACAAGCATCAACATTTAATATAATATTTAATTAAATAAGAATAATAATGCAATTTATAATTTGAAAGCAAAGTAATTGTGGATATTGTAGGATCTTACTCGTCAGCGACGGGAGCATCCGAAGCATCAAATTATATAAACATGCAAATATGCACATTCAACACAAATTCAAATGAGCTCCAGAAATATGATTTTGGTGATGTTGGAAAGATTTTGCATTTAGATCAATTTAGAAATGAAAACCAAATATATATAAACATGCAAATATGCACATTCAACACAAATTCAAATGAGCTCCAAAAATATGATTTTGGTGATGTTGGAAAGATTTTGCATTTAGATCAATTTAGAAATGAAAACCAAATAATTTGGATTTAAAACAAGGGAGAACAGGCTATCCAAAGTTTAAAATCATAAGAAATTTTAGAAAATTGGAAAATCCTGATAGGTAGGGTCGATCAGGATTTTCTTTTCTTTCTAAAATATTTTTCTTAAGGAGAAGGAGGTGGCTCAGGGTGCTCGATTTGGGGGTCCCAGCATGCTTTTATAGTGCGGAAAGGAGACTCAGAGATGACGTCCATGGCAGAGATGGTGGTGGCATCAGGACAAACTCGGAGAAAGAGACCGACTCAAAGACGATGCGTCTAACAGGTGTGGTCAGCTGGTCAGTGAGAGAGAGTGAATAGGCTAGCGAGGTAGGGCTGGACTAGGCTGTGGCAGGAAAATGTGCCATGCACAAGGCAAGTTGAGTTGTAGTGAAGAGAAACAACGGAAGCAGCTGGTGGAATGAAGGTGGACCGGGCTAAAAGAAACAAGGTGGATGGGAGAAAGGAAAATTCAGCCCACCGGGAATTTCTGGAATTTCAAGGATTTTGAAATTTCAGAAATTGGAATAAATTGAATTGAGCTCCAAATTGAACAAAACTGCTTCACGTTTAAGTTTAACTATGGCACTACAAGGCTTCTTCCTCGTCAAGAAGGGGTGAAGCTCCTCGCCAGTGATGAAGATCTCAGTAGCCGGAAGCAAGGTCAAAAATGGGGAGCTCATGCCATACCACACCTAGAGGTGAGTTGGCACTGCCTAATTTGATGGCGGTGGTGGCTGGCGGCAAGCCTAGGTAGTGGTGGAGGCAGGGGCATGGAACCACGGCTATCGATGGCACCAAAAACCAATTAACGGTTAGGGAAGCATCACGGTGTTGCGAGGGACTCATCGAAAGTGGAGGTGGAGCTCAGGGCGGCATGGTGAGGGTTGTCGATAGGGGACCGAAGCGGTGGAGAGGGGGTTGTCACGGAGAACTCACCAAACAGGAAGGGAATACTTGGGGAAGCTCGAGTTGTCTTTGGGACATTAGTGCAGTGCTCCAGCCATGGCTATTCAACGAATGGTGTAGCCGAGCTCCAACAGCACTGGTGGCGGCACTGTTACTGGAGAGGAAGACAAAAGCAGTCCAGGTGGCTATCGGAGCCATTGAAGGCGAGGGGAGGTGAGTGGGGACTGGAGGAGATCAAGCGCGGGCTTTATAGCGGAGGAGGGAGGCCGGGTGGCTGTTGGCACCATGATGGCTTGCTGTGGCTGGGGCGGTGAATTCGGCGAAGGATTGAGTTAGGCGCACATGGAGGTTGGCGCAACGTTGCGGTGAGCGACATCATGGGCACACGACTCAAGATGGTGCAGCATGGTTTGGAAGCGAGGGGATGGAACAGCTCGGATTGAGACAGCACAGCGGGGAAGAGGAGGAGGGAAAAAAGGGATCTTCGACGAATAGGAGGCGACGTAGGACTGAGATGAGATGACATTGTGCCAAAGCGACGTGATGACACAGTAGGAATCCAGGGATGCGCGAGGAAGGTGAGTGGTGAGTGGCGTAGGAATCCAAAGACTAGTGCGCGCATGGGCCGTTATGGGTCGATCCAGCCCGGGCCAAAGGTCGGTTGGGCTATGGAGAGGTAGGGTTGGGCTTGGGGCAGCCCAAGGGAAGTTTGAAAGTTTAAAATTTCTTTGAAAATTTGAAATTTGGCTGAAATTTGATTGAACAGTTGGGATTCAAATTTGATTTGAAATTTCAGTCAAACAAGCTTAACATTCTCCAAAAATGGGATGTTACACATGCCACAACATGGAGTAGTATATGACGTTCAGATATGCGTCTCTGTCGCTAATTCACCGTCGGTATTCGGTAGAGTCGTCGTCGTCTTCCATCCTTTCCTTTAAACAAGGCAAGCGTGCGGAGCGGAGCGGATGGAGAGCGGAGGAGGAGGAAGCTGTTAGAATAAACCACGTCATGTTCGTGCATGGCGTGCGTGCGTATGTGTGTGTCAAGTTGAGTCGGCGACGGCGCACCTGTATGAGCTCGTGTTGGAGTCCGTCGCCTAGGTCTAGGTCTGGTCGGTCCTTGGCGCATGTGTGCAGCGTCGGGTGCCGGTAAGTGTTTGCCCAAGTCGAGACGGTTGGCGGCATCATCGGAGGCGAGCGTGGAGCATGCACCAGCGAGAGGCAATCGGCGATCGGTGACGATCGAGTCTCGCGCGAGTGGTGGCTTGCGAGCGAAATACGGATAGCCGATGAACATGCGTGCGTGCGCGTGAAAAAGCGGGGCGTGAGCTCTGGCGTTGATGCGTACATGCGTACATGATGTATAAAGCCATCTTGTAGATGGGTGTGAGTCCGTGTCCCGAGTCCCTTTGAGCAATAAAGCGGCCAAGATACGGGCCGTGTGGCGGCGCGGCATTTGGCGCAATTTCTCGCTCATCGTCTTCCACCTCCGTCCGGTGAGAAAGTGTGAGCATTCACGAGGCAAGGTTCCAACATTTGGTATCGAGCCAGCGGTGATGTCGACACCTCCGCCGATGAACGCAGCGGCGGCAACTCGGCTCCCTAGCGACAACTCGCGCGAATCGTCGCAGCGGAGCGCGTCGTCTCCAACATCGGCGGTATGATGGAGCTCCCGATGCTGACGAAGATGAACTACCACGAGTGGGCGCTCGTGATGCAAGTCAACCTGGAGGGCATGGAGCTCTGGGATGCTGTGGAGGCGGGCAAGGCCGAGCGCCAGGATCGGCGGGCGTTGGCCGTCATCTTGCGCGCGGTGCCACCGGAGCTGAAGGCCGGCCTCGCCGTGAAGAAGACCGCCAAGGAGGCTTGGGAGGCGGTCAAGTCGAGGCGGATGGGGGACTCGCGCGTGCAGGAGGCCAAGGCGCAGCACCTCCTCAATCAATTTGAGAATGCGGCGTTCAAGGACGGTGAGGCGATCGACGACTTCACCGTGCGGATCGGCTCCCTCGCCACGGAGCTGCGCGAGCTTGGGGAGAAGATGGAGGAGGAGCGCGTCGTGAAGAAAATGCTGCGGGTTGTGCCGGCGAGGTACAATCAGATCGCGTGCTCCATCGAGATGTTTGCAGATTTGAAGACGATGTCGCTCGAGGAGCTCGTCGGGAGGCTGCGCGTGGCGGAGGAGCGCTGTGGCGGCGTTGAGGAGGCTACGGACGGCGTCCAGCGCCTACTGCTCACAGAAGAGCAGTGGGAGGCACGTCGACGTCAGCGCGGCAAGGATCGCCACGGCGGCGGCGGAAGGAGGGAGTGGCGGCGGCGGCCATAAAGACGACGACGACGACGATGATGGGGGGAGCAGCGTCGCATCGGACACAAGCAGGCGTCGACGCAGCTCTGGTAAGGGCAAGTGCTTCAACTGTGGTGTCCGTGGCCACTTCTCGAGGGAGTGCACCAAGCCAAGGAAGGAGGAGGCGTTGCTCGCCGACGCTGACGTTGGGCCGGCGTTCCTGTAGGGCGGGACGCGTGGCGATGTCGTGGTTTAGGGGGAGATTGTTAGAATAAACCACGTCATGTTCGTGCATGGCGTGCGTGCGTATGTGTGTGTCAAGTTGAGTCGGCGACGGCGCACCTGTATGAGCTCGTGTTGGAGTCCGTCGCCTAGGTCTAGGTCTGGTCGGTCCTTGGCGCATGTGTGTGCGTCGGGTGCCGGTAAGTGTTTGCCCAAGTCGAGAGGCGGTTGGCGGCATCATCGGAGGCGAGCGTGGAGCACGGACCAGCGAGAGGCAATCGGCGATCGGTGGCGATCGAGTCTCGCGCGAGTGGTGGCTTGCGAGCGAAATACGGATAGCCGATGAACATGCGTACGTGCGCGTGAAAAACGGGACGTGAGCTCCTGGGCGTTGATGCGTACATGCGTACATGATGTATAAAGCCATCCTGTAGATGGGTGTGAGTCCGTGTCCCGAGTCCCTTTGAGCAATAAAACAGCCAAGATACAGGCCGTGTGGCGGCCGCGGCATTTGGCGCAATTTACTGTTCATCGTCTTCCACCTCCGTCCAGTGAGAAAGTGTGAGCATTCCTGAGGCAAGGTTCCAACAGAAGCAGTCCCACCAACGCCAAAGTGGACACCCTACCTGCCTCACAAACATTACCATTATACTTCTTCTCTCTGCAAAATATCCCGATTAATAACCATTAACATTATGCGGTGGCCAAATAAGGCTTAGTTACATGCTCTTATATAGCAAAGGCATTTGAGTAAACATACATACATTTTTGCAAACAAACTGTCATAGGTGAATTACTAAATAGCCGATTTATCACGATTCATGATGGAGCAAAGGGATCAATACTAGCAGTGGAAATTGGACCATACTTCTTTATTTGCGATTTGAATAAACATACATACATACATTTTAGCAGAGAAACCGTCATAGGTGAATTATTAAATAGCCGATCTATCATGATTCATGATGGAGAAAAGTGCCAATTCAAATGGAATGGATCCAACGCACAGTGGTTAATCACTATAAAATTGAAATCCTTGATTTAATTTTATCTATTAAAGAGTATCTAAGTCCTTGAAGTACCTGGAAGGTTAGTTTCAATTTGTAATTAGGAACATTTTGTTCCATTTCATCTTTCATCTTAGTTTAGCCGCAACTTGAGAAAAATTTTGGATTGCAGTGGACTAGACTAGATCATGCACGGAAGAAAGCAAGCTAGCTAGGAATAAGCTGGAACAATAAGGGGAAGGCAGACGCAAAGCCGAGCTAGTACTACTACTACTGAGACCGGCGTTTCCGGTGGACGGTAGAGAGACGAGTAATAGTCCATTGATGACAAATTGATTATATTCATATACTCCTAGTCGACCAATATATAGAGCATCTTGATTGATTGATTGAGACCCATGTCCGCAAATAAGCATATTAGTATTACTAGTCGGCAACCCATGCATTCACACGGGCTAACTTCTTAGATTTTGACCATCTTGCCTGTTGAGGCTCCACTCGGAATAGCGATCGATGGCAGCATTCGGCGATACCTCGGCTTTCAAAATATTGTAGCAAATTTGTTTTTTTCTTTTTTTTTGGTTTTTTGGTTTTTTTTGTGTTTTATTTTTTTCCCGTATTTCTTTGTATTGTCCGTGATAGGTTACTATGCTGTTTTTATTTTTACATTTTTTTTAATTTAATTATGCCCAATAAACCAACTCAACTATAGTAAAATTTTAGCCAAAAGTCAAAACCATCTCTATTCCGAAAGCTTCCTGAGTGAGACCTATGTTCGCATATAAGCATATTAATATTACTAGTTGGCAACCCGGGCGTTCACATGGGCTAACTTTTTTATATTTTCTTAGTCTTCATGTCAAAATATAAAAATTTGAAATTTTAGAATATAAATATATTACTTAATGTGTCCAAGTTCTACAAAGGAAAAAAAAGGCTATTTTCCTTTTTTTTCATTAGTGTGAAAATTTCATCGTAGTTTATAATTAGTATATGTATATATCATACTACAAATTTAAGACATTTTGGAATTTAGATTTGGAATTAGCATACTAATCAAATATTTAATCATCCTTTATTTTTCATCTGAATTTGCATGTTTTTGGATCATACTTGGGGTGTATTCTTTCTCAGTTTTAGGCTGCAATTCATATAAAAATCTAATTTCTATTTTATTTTAGTTATTATCCTGAATTTGAGCCATTATAACTCTTTCTTATGAAAATGAAATTGCTATTTTTTTATTTTGATTTTTAGTTAAACATGGACTCTTTTTTTAATTTGAGCCATTATAACTTGGGCTCGCTAGGTAGATAACAAGATCTTCCTATTTAACCTTGGAGCTTCGTAGGAGTGTCTAGTTAGTATAGGTTTAAATATATTGGGTCTATTTTTTTGAGCTGCAATTTATAGCTTTTGTCTATTCGTGAGAGAATACAGAGTAAGAGAAATTCGCATATAGTTTTGGTTAATATAAATGAAGTCACTACCGTGTGTATTAGAATCAACTTATATATTCTGTTTTAAAAAGATATTTCGTTTGAAATCTAGTTACTATAGAAAAATTTGAAAAACAGTTTTTAGAAACAAAAAAAAAGAGGCCCAATAGCTATTAGTAGTAGCAACAGCTCATTTATTGTTGAAGAAACTGGAGTTGTGAGCAGTAGCAGCTTATATATTATTTCAGAGTTGTAGAAGAAACTGTCCGGGGTAATCAATTGATTAGAAAATGGGCGGCGTGCAGGACCTGCAAGTTACTACTATAATCAATCTTACCATTATTCAAATAGTCAAACTAATCTACTACTCCTATGAAAGTGATCCTCTATCTACTACTTGTACTAGGCGCAGGGGCAGTCAAATTACAGCGTGCTCGATCGCGTCTGAAGATGAAACGCGATTTTTTTTTTCAATTTCTAGGAAATTTAAACTGTTTTAAATAAAATTTGTGTGAAATTCAAATGTTGTAAACAGCACTAGCGGTAGCAAACACAGAAGAGGCGTCATCTGCGTCTTCTCCGCTCTGCTCCGGCCGTCGTCGGGCAGAGACAGAACAGGTCATCTGCATCCCATTCAATGACCAGCCAGGGCCGGAAAAAAATAGCCTGGGGCATGTTTTATTATGGCTAACATGTGATAGACAAATCGATATGTGCATACGAAATTAACAATCACACATGCACACTAGTTCTTAAAATCAATCTTGAAGTCCAGTACATATATCAGTGTGCATAGATGAAAACTAAATGCATAAAACAATGGTGATACCTATCTATCGAAGCTTATATAGGGATTTTGAGGTGATAAAAGTACAATCCACATCTAAATGACACTATAAGAAAACTATGCTGATAGTGTAACAATCATATAACGTACAAAAATAATTGACATTAAAAAAGAATCAAAACATACCGCTAAGATGGTAATTTACACCTACAAGGCAGGTCTATTCTCTAAGATTTGAAGCCTTAAAACTATCGGATAATCATGGTATCATCAATTGTTTTAAATATCTCCCACTCGGTATAGCACATCATTAAGTCATTCATCCATTCATTGAAAATCTTGTTACACAACTCAGTCTTTATAATATTCATTACAAAAGGCTCTCTTAATGGTTGCCGTTGATACTGCAATATCAATAACAACTCAATTAGTTTGTAAACCAATGGAAAAACCATATGTTTTTGGTTTCAATCATCTTTGTATCTAATGATGCAAGATCTTAACAAGTAGCAAATGCAGAATGCTTTTTCACATGAAAAATGTAAATCTCAAGTTGATCCTTTATAATTGCATGATCACAAATAGAGATATGTTCATCATAAATTTTAACAAGTGGAGTAAGTTTGTTGACATCAAACATGGAAAATGAGTTCTTTGGATCAAGGCAAGAAAAGCATATGAGTATCTTTGAAGAAACTTCATTGAATCAATGCTCCATCTCTGCTTTAATTCTGTCACCAACAACAAAGTAAATCTACACAATAGTAATGAAGGTTAGTGATAGTGAACCCATCACGCCTCGAATGCCCACTAACTAGTGTTTCTTCATCCATATGTGGCACTGGAATAGCTTTGTCAGCACAAAAGTTTGCTACATCACCAAATAAGGCCTCCCAAGTACTATCTGTCCTCATGTTAGCTAAACGTTATTTCACATCGTCAATTAATTTCATAGCATGAATAAAATTCAAATCCTTTCTTTGCAATACAAGTAAAAGTTCATTTGTAACAGCAAATAACTTAAGCATTAACTTAAAAATGAAAATGAACTTAAAGCACTCTATTTTTTCTATCAAACCTGCTGCTTGACTTGGTACATGCCCATCTTCATGGATCATGTTGAGCACATGTAGCATGGAGTCCCACATTGTCTCCAAACGAACCAAGGTTGTACATTGTGAGCCCCATCTAGTATCCTCAGGTCTAGCAAGATTAGTTTCTTGATGCAAGCCTCTTCTTATAAAAATCTCACTACTCTCCAACCTATCCAAAATAGCTTGGTGATGATTTTAAATCAATGTATCTCTCCTCTTACAGGATAAACTTGTAATGTTCACAATCAAGGAGACATTTTAAAAAAAATCATGAATAAATTGGCAGCAACTACTACTAGAACTTGTAATGTTCAGAATTAAGGAGACATGTTAAAAAAAATCATGAATAGATTGGCAACAACTACTACTAGCGACAAAAACAACCATTAATTGCAATTGATAGGCAAAGTAATGAACGTAGAAAGTATATGGATTTCCATCTAAAATTTTTCTCTGCAAGCTATTATATACACCTCTCATGTTTGAAGCTCTATAATATTTCTATCCTCATAGCCTGGAAATAGATAAATTATGATGATCAAGAAGAGAAAAAAAGAGCTTCTTTCAGTGTATCTGATGTAGTGAAGGTGTAACACCCTAATTTTCAGTGCGTTTTTGAAGTTTTTCAGAATAAACATAACCACTTGGATTTTCTTGAATTAATTAAAGCTTATTTTAAATTTTTAGAAATTAAAAATATTTGGCATGAATAAATTAAATATCAATTAAATCAAAACTAGTTTGTTTGCTATTCATTTGAGCTTAATTTTATTTATCTTAATTTTTAAAATTTGGAAATTCTTTGAAAATCCAAATTTTGCTCTTGGGCTGAATCTCTCTCTGACCCGGTCCATTCACTCTGCCTGGCCCATTTCTTCACACCAGCTCGACCCAGCCTCACCCGCTCCACGCATTGCGCATCAACTCCTCTCGCGCCATGCATTCACACCATTCGCCCCGCATGTCAAGTTCGGCTTACTTAGTCATACCTCAGCCAAACTCCCTCCTCTTCAAGTCCATCCTATCTTCGCCGCAGACTCCTCGCTGTGTCCTCCACAAACTCTTGCCCCTTTGGGTATAAAAGGTTGCGCCCGATCCCATAGAACGCATCCCAAGACACCTCGACCTCACTCTCGATTGCCACGTCAGTTTCGTCGAAATCCAAGTCACTGCTACCTCTACTCCGATGAGCAATCACTGTAGCCTTGGTGTGCCTTCGCCGTCGTCAAGCACCATGAAAGCTTCACTGTGCTTTGCCCGAGTTCTTCTACACCTTGTCGACCTATGAAGATCACCAGAGCTCTGTGATGCCATGCACCCGAACTGCTCTACCGCATCAAGCTCACCGTCGGTAAGCTCTATTGAACCTAGGGTTCTGCACCATGCTTACTAGCTTCGCAATCATCCTTAGATCACAATGTGCATCTCGCCAAACTCTACTGAGCACTCTTGCTGGACTTTCACCGCTACCCAAGCCTCGCTATCGACCACCACGCCATGATTACTTGGTCAATCCAAACTGGTGGATGAGATCACCATGCTCCAGTTATGCTCATGGTGACCTCGCTGTCATCCAAATTGCCATTGTTCTTTGTCATTGGCGTTGAGCCTATTGGGCATCGATCTATTCCACGTGGCCCATGAGGTGTTATACCACATCAGCACTTAGATCCCATGTGTCTACCATGCTAGAGCCATGTCAACCTTAGTTGCCAGCTCAGCGCATCGCACCACCATGTCATCAGCCAAGTCAGCAGCCACGTAAGCACCACATCGTCACTTTTTGTAACATCCTGATTTTCAGAGATTTTTAAAACCTGAAATTTAAAAATAAATTTTTGGAATTTTCTGGAATTAATAAAGCTTAATTTGAATTTTTAGAATTTTAAAAGTATTTAATATGATTAAATTAAACTTCAACATTTGCTGAAAATATTTTATTTTGAGTTCCTGGTGTCTCAAGGAATTTTCTGGTATTTTTGGTGAATTTTTGGGATTTATTTGCTATTTTCTAGAGCTCCTGAAAGTTTATTTGAATTTTCTGAAAATAAATTATTTCGGGAAATTTTCCAAGCCGCCCGATTTTCCCTCCCTCTCCACGCGTCATCCATCCAGCCCCTCTCCCTTCGGCTGCGCCGCTGCCACCACGCGTCGGCAGTCGCTTGCCTCCCCGCTCGCCCGCCTCCAACCAGCCCGGCCCGGCCCGCCTCACCCGCGCCTGCCTCCCCGCATCGCCTCGCCCCGCCCCGCCCTACCACGCGTCGCGCCGCTGCCGCCTCCCGCGCGCCCGCGCGTAACCCTAACCCTAACCCTACACGAGCCGTCTGTGCCCGCACTGCGTCCGCCCCATCCCTGGATCGAACTCCCTCGGTTCGTGTGCCTTTTTAACCCTGCCACCCTCGGTTCGCGTGCCATCGACCGCCTCCGCCGTCGCCTCTGCCCTCTCGCCTCGTCGCGCCGTCGCCGGAGCTGTTCCACCGCCGCCCCGTGGTCCCCGTCCTCCCCGCGCTGCCGCCGGTGAGCTCCCCGCACCATCCCCTCTCGCTCGCGTCGCCTTCCAGTCGTCGCTGTCGCCGCTCAGTCGCCGGACATAGCCGCGCCCCGCCTCGCCTCGTCCCACCGCGCCCGCACTCGCGCCCGCGACGCCGCTCCCGCCGTGCCGCCACGCGTCGGCGATCCACGCCGTCCACCGAACCCGACCACTCGATCCCCGCCGCTCATCCAGATCCGAGCCGACGCCTCGGATCTCGCCGCGTGGACGCTTCGCAGCCGCTCGATCCCTCCGATCCGGTCGCCCAGATCTTGTCGCATGATCGATTCTCCGCCGTCGGATCCCGCACCGACGCCTCCGCCGTCGGATCCCGCACCGTCGCCCCCGCCGTCGCCGCAACCGCGCGTGCCATGTCAGCCCTAGCTGACGCGGCCGCCACGTCAGCCATACCGCCACGTGGCAGCCACGTGGCCATGCCACGTCAGCGCCACGTCAGCCCAACCCTCCCCTCGGTGCCACGTGGCAGCCACGTCAGCCGCCACGTCAGCTGACACGTGGCAGCACCAGCAGCTGCCACGTCAGCACCGCCCGCCCCCCGCGTACACTGTTTCATGCGCCGGGTTCACCGTGGACCAGTTCTACCGTGGACCGGGTTCACAACACAGTGCCCTTTTCCAATTTTCCCGATTAAATTTAGGATTTATTTTCCGAGAGCCCGTTCTCCTCCGTCCTAGCTCCGATTGACCCCGTTCTTTTTTCTAAATTCATCTAAAATCGAGCTCTAGCTTTTGGTTCTGGTTTCATGATTTTTAGAGTTCATTTGCCTATTATTTTATGTATTTTCTTTGTTTTGGTCGTTTTCCCTCTCGTTAGATTCGGATACCGGAGGAGCAGGATTTATGCCTGAAGACCAGGAGTACCTCGCTGAGCATAACCAAGGCAAGTCGTGTCCTTTGATCATATTGAACCCAGTTTGTAATCTATTATTTAATTATTTTATTTTAAATTACATTGCATCGCTACTTTTATTCAAACCCTTGTATTGGTAGTTATCGTCCCAATTGAATTTATTGCTCCTTGATAATTTGGAATGTCATGATATCATTGTCACCATAGGTTGGGAAATATACTAGTGATGCTAGATTAATTGTCACACGGGTTGGTACGATGGACTGCTTAACCTTGCTTAATTTACGATTGGGTTTATCATCACATGTAAATGATTAATTTGACTTAATGAGATATGGAATTGTGGTTGGTGCCACGTTTATTAAAATTTATGCCATGACGTTGGTGCGTCATTGGTGGTGGTTATACAAACCTGACTTTGCTCTCGGGCGAGTGATCGTGCAGTAAAGGGGAAAGCGTTGGAGCACTTCGAGGGATGTGGTAGCCTCGCCCAGGTAGACTTAAGGACTTAAATTTGTGCGCCATTGATCTGAATCTTATCGTGCAAACCACATGTCTGGTATGGGACGGACCTGACTGACTAATTTGGGATGTTTCAACTTTAATCTTGCCATTGAGATGAACATGGTTGCTGATTTCCATGTGGCGCAAGGGGGGTGTGATGCGAAACCCTAGCGGGCGGATTGAGTTGGAATTGGACTTTGTCAAGGCCTTGTTGTGATTATCTTTAACATGAAGATTATCACATCGTGTGGGTACAGTTGCGCAACCTCTGCAGAGTGTAAAACTATTCGAATAGCTGTGTCCTCGGTCATGGACAATGCTCGGTGATTTCACACGAGGGGTAGTTATTTCTGAAAACTTGTGTATTATGCTGGACAGGGGAGGGTTAATCCACTGTTGGTTTAGCTTATGGATAGGAGGTCCATAAGCGGTTGGTTTAGCTTGTGGATGGGAGGTCCATAAGCGGTTGGTTTAACTTGTGGATGGGAGGTCCCCAAGTGGTTATGTCAATCCCTTTGATTATTTATTATTGTTTTACTTAAAGTTCGTTTTCAATCTATTTATTGTATTTACCTTCAACTGTCATTTATGCAAATTAACCTTTTAATCATCCTTTGGTAAACCTTACATACTATATTGCATTCATTTGTTACAAACGACTTGCTGAGTACCAATGTACTCACGGCTTTATGCCCAATGTTGCTCAGTTGAGGAAGAGGAGTATCACCAACAGGAGGTTCCAGAAGGAGTGTACTTCGACGACTTCACGGATTAGGCTTCGTTCTCCACTCGATAGCCTGTGGACTTATCGATTGGCCACTACGTTTTATTTTGGATTTCCGATGCTACTCTTGTTAAGCCTTCGGGCCAGTCTATTATAAGCTTGACCATAAGGTCGTACCTTTTGAGATTTATTGATATTTGAGCTTTTCCTTTATTTTATCGTGTATATGGTTGTGATGACATCTATGTTTGACTGTGTGCACTAGTATGATCCTGGGACTAGTGCAGAACACACAGGGAGTCCGGATTTGCATATTTGGGTCTCGACACTTTTGCACATGTTTTTGGCCAGTCAGCCAGCCACATAACCAAACCATAGATTAAAGAACCCTGGATTTGGTTCACAATGAACCACGTATGTGAGATGTGGGCCCCACATGGCAAAACCCTATTCTATAGACCTAACTTACTGTAGATCCATGAACTCAACCCGTGGACATGGTCTATAGACCAAGGGCCCACTTGTCAGTCTCTAATACTATTTTTTAGAATTATTTTTATTTTAGAAAAAAGTGTAGGGCCCACCTGTTAGCCACTAGATTTTTATTAATTAATTCTGAAGGAACTATTCTAGAGAATATTCTCCTTTCTCTCTCCATTTCTAGGAATTTAATGTTTTCATAAATCTTTCAAGAGTCCGTTCTACTTCATACGAATTCTGATTGACCCAATTCTTCTTTCTAAATTTATCTAACATTTAGCTATATCTTTTGGTTTTAGTTTTATTATTTTTGGATTATATTTAAATTTTATTTTAGTTTATTTGTATTTTGTTCTCTTTCACTTTCGTTAGATAACGTCTTTGAAGGAGCAGAAGTAGGACCTGAAGTTCAAGAATTGATAACTAAGTAGGACCCAGACAAGTCACGACCTTTAATCATATTGAATATTCTATTTTAAATCTATTAGTTATTATTTTATTTTAAACTATTATGAATTACTAAATTATTACTAACCTTTATAACTGGTAGTTATTGAATGCTTTGATTCCATTGTCATCATAGGATAGGTAATTATCTAGTGATGCAATACTAGTATTCACTTGGGTTGTATGTTTAGTATGCTTAACCAATTTATAGTATGTTAGGCTCATCATCATATGTTGATTAATTAATTAATTTTAACTTAATGAGATATTGAATCATGGTGGTCAGCCACAGTTATAAAATTTATGTACCATGACATGCATAATGCAATTGGTGTTGGTTATATAAAATGGTTTTCACTTAGACGGGTAATCGTGTAATAAAGGGGGAAGTATGGTTAGCACTTTTAGGATGTGGATGTCTCGCCTAGGCAATGTCTAAGGACTTAATTTTGTGCGCCATTGATCTGAGCCTCACCGAACAACCACATGTTTAGTATGAGATAGACCTAGGAGATTAATTTGTAATGTTTCAATCTTGATTTTGCCATTAAGATGTTCTGTTGGTGCAAGAGGAGGCTTTTTTGACTAGGTAGTTAGCTAACTCAGCAGCAAAACCTTAGCGAACGAGATCAGTTTGAGATTGAGCATTGTAAAAGCCTTATTTTGATTTTCTTGGTTAACATGCCTAAGGAAGCGTGTTATGCTGGTGACGTCATAGGATGGTCACATCATGTGGGTAAAGTTGTGCAACCTCTATAGAGTGTAAAACTATTCGAATAGCCATGTCCCTAATTATAGACAATACTCGATGATTTCACATGAGGGGTAGAAATATCATAAAACTCAGTTTTAGTTGGGTTTGGATGAGAAGTGAATGGTCAATTCACTTGTAGTTTACTCGATTTCCATTGACATAATTATTTATTATTTATTTTCAAATAATACATTTCAATCTATTTACTGTATTTACCTTAAATCATTACTTTATGCAAAATAACCACTTAGCCATCATTTGATAAGCCTTACATCATTATGTATTATATCTTGTTACAAATGACTTGCTGAGTATTCTATATACTTACGGCTATATCCATTGTTGCTCAGTTGCTGAAGAAGAACTATATCAGTTAGAGGTACTTGAAGGAGGATTCTTCGATCACTTCTCAGAATAAGACTTTGCTTCCTAGTTGATTGTCTATAGGCATGTCAAATGGCCACTATTAGGGGTAGGCATTCGGTTTATACAGTTCGGTTTATTCAGTAAAAAAATATTTTGGTTTTTGAAAGTTGACAACCGAATTAAGTAAACTAAAATAGAAAACCGAACCTAATTAACCAAATTATTTCGATTCAGTTAATTTGGTTTATGGTTAACTGAAATATGCATAATGCTTTAACGTATAATAATATTCTTTAGTCTAGTGTTATCATGCTAGATTTATTTTTGAGCGAATAATATCTCTAGAAGCTGCTAATATTCTTCCTTTTGAGATGTTGAAAAATACCTACAAAATTAGATGAGAATAGTCTTTGTTTACTAAAAAATTACATAAGGGAAATATAATATTTTGGTATTTTGGTTCATTTGGTTTTCATGACTTAAAAACCCCACTGAAAACCAAAAATCGAATAGTATAAAAATATAAACGCAATGAATACCATACACCAAATAAACCTTTATTTTTGATTTTTTTGTTTGGTTCGGTATTTCAATTTCAGTATAAAAATTCCCACCCCTAGCCACTGTGTTTATCTTTATTTTTTGCTGCTAGTTTTTGTTTGACCCTTTAGGTTATTATTTGTAAGTTTGGCTATAAGGTCGCTACTCTGATAAGTAATAGTATTTGAGTTTTTCTTAGTTAATCGTGATAATGGTGAATATTTTATTTATATTTTTACTGTGTACTAGCGTAATCCTGAACTGCTGCAGAATACATAGAGAGGTTTGAATTTGTAAATTTGGGTCTCAAGAAAAGGTGACCTTTTTGAGATCAAGAAATCGTTCCATAACCTGGCCTTACTTATTCACGAACCTGCATCAAATAAATTTCATTAAGGTAACATAAAACTAAATTATAAGAATGGACAAATGCTTTACAAAGTATATATCTGCAATAAATGAATTACTAACCTCACTATTACTACCATTTGCTCTTTGACTGCTATATCATGTGACATTTCGTAGATTCCTTTTGAATCTATGGAGAAGTCATGATGCAATATCTTGGAGCTCGGTCATAAACATGCCTTACTTCTTTCTTCTTATCTTTATACCAATCAACCATCTCAAGAAAAGTTGCCCTTATTTAAGGAAGTGGGCTTTTCATTGTGGCTATAGAAAGCTAAGCCTTGTATTATGAGATATTTTGTACAATCTAGAGAAGAAGTAGGCCTACCGCACACGTCACACTTGACTTGTCCACTGGATTAGTCAGAGTAAATGGTGATAAAGTATTCGTGATAGGAGGAAGCTTAGGCATCGCACGACAGTAATAAAATGGAATTTAAACGCTCTGCTATGGCCCATTTGTTCGCTGGACTCGTAACCAATTTGGCCCATACTCTTGTTTAGAATGGGCCCAGCAAGCTACGTGGCCTATAATTCTGAAGAAGAGGTGGATATTCCCCGTACAGCTTATGTTGGCCTAGTTGGCTTTAGCATCTTTGTATCCATCTATATCTAATATTAATTAGAGGTTTCTTTGGAGCCATCATATTAATTCTGAAAGGTAAAAAACTAAAAATTACCATATTGGTAAAAAAAGCTAGAAATTCTCACATTAATTGGTGAAGGGTAAAAAATCTGGGCTATCCAATTCTTCCCACTAGTGCAACCTCCGGCAGGCATCTCTAATCTTATGTTATTATGTGGGACAATTATGATATACAGATCAACATATGTATTAATTGATCATCATGTTTCACGGATCATAAACATAGGGATATAAAATCAATAATGT
This sequence comes from Melocanna baccifera, assembly GCA_036346265.1. Lineage (NCBI taxonomy): Eukaryota > Viridiplantae > Streptophyta > Magnoliopsida > Poales > Poaceae > Melocanna > Melocanna baccifera. The sequence continues at coordinate 20,796,743 of CM070704.1, read as the reverse complement.
AAACATATGTTAGAGAACATAATATTGACTTGACCTACTGTGAGACATTACGGGAATTATTATATTATTAAATGTCATCAATTGGTCTCATACATAATATATGTAGGATACTTATATCTAAGATCACCACGGTTTCCTATATTTACAATAGTTTATTTAGGAGTTGCCAAATATTACTTCATAACTAGATGGTCATAAAGGTAGTTTTCGGGTTTACTATGAAACATACAGAGGAATATGAGCGATCAAGACAGAATTTGCCCCTCCAATATAACGGGAGAGATATCTCTGGGCCACTTGATGTGGTTAGATTAAGAAAGTATATGGCCATACCGAATATGGTTGAGAAGTCAATCATAATTGAGTAATCCACTGCAGGTTCGAATGAAAGGTCGAGCAATCATAGAATGACACGCTTCTTATCTTGAGTTCAATATGGTATCATAAGGCAATGAGATCGATATATAAGTACTATATAGATTCAATCGATATGATATTTATGTACAATTGAGAGTCATTATACCCTACAGGGACTGCTACCAACTTATGCAACGGAAAAGAGTTTTTGGCTCATAACCAAATATACATGAACTTATAGGGTCACATACTTAGCGGGTTGAAATAATAATGGATAAGAATCCAATTAGACGCTATATAAAAGGGGGTGTGGGGCCTGAGGGAGAGGCATCCTGATACACACCTATCGAAACCTAGCCTCCACCTCTCATACATACCGTGCGCGCTGGTGCTAGCACACCGACATTCGGTGTTTCATTTCTGGATGTGTGGACCTTGGTAGACGTATTGTTGCAACTGTGGTATAGACCAGGACGATCACGAGGAGGAAACGGTTGGTCAGAGGATGATTGACTACTTACATGTAATAGCCCAGCTGTTTATTTTAAAATATTTGATTTAATTTAAAATAAAATATTTACTTTTGGTTTCTTATTTCAAAATTTTAATTGCCTGATTTTCTGCCTTAAAAAAAGGTTATTCGTATGAAACAAAAATAAAAATAAAAATAATAAAAAACAATAATTAATTTAGTTTAAAATAAAAATCAAAGTTATTTGGTTTCTTAAAATTTTAAAATTTTTAACTAGCTTAATTTTCTGCTAAAAAAAGAGAAGAAAAGAGCCTTTCTGTTAAACAAAAAAATATTTTATAGAGAAAAATATCAAAATTTCAGTTGAAAATATTTTTATAAGTTCAAAACAGTTTTAGAAACTTCTATGAATTTTTCTAATATTTTTAGTCTTTATTTATTATTTATTGTATTATTTTAAAGCTAGAAAGGAAAAACATTTTTAAAAATTAAAATAAGCGTCAAAAAATTCCGAAATAATTTTTTAAATCTTTTCAGGTTCCAGGGATCTTTAGAAAATTTTCTTGAAATTTTCCCAAATTTTCTTTATTTTTTCTTTTTTTTCTTTTTTTCTCTTTTCTTTCTCCTCCCTAATCCTTCTTCCTCCCGTAGCCTTTCACGCGTAGGAAAAGAGCAGCACGCAGTAGCCATTGAACACATTTTTGAAGGTTCTTTAAATCTCCATAACTTTTGATTCTCTCAACCGTTTCCCGTGAAATCAAGTGCATTCTCTTCCTCTCATCAATCTCATTCATTCCCCCACTGTTTCCCCTCTCATTGATGACCATTTTTGCGGGATTTAACCCATGCCATTGATGGACACGATCCTTTGATCTCCCTCCTCGGACCCCCTCAACACCTATAAAAGGGAGCCCCTTGAGCCCCTTCTTATCCTCACTCAACCCCCGAAAATCTCATGTCCCCACTCCTCTTCTTTTGGGCACAACCGAAGTTTTAGTTTTGTGTTTCAAGCGCCGTTCTTCGGCTTATTGCGCCTCATCCGGTGAAGCTCCGCCGCGTTTGACCACACCGTTGGCTTCGCCTCGTCGCGTTCTACGCGGTGCTCACCTCGCCTTCGCCGGAACTTCATCGGAGCATCGTCGGCACCGTGGGCCAAATCGAGTCTGCGTTCCTCGCATCGCCACCGGCCGACCGTGCATGCCCAACAAAAACCAAGGTGAGCATCACGATCCCCACGCTCTACTCTTTGATTCGCCGCAACTCTCGCATGTTAATTCCTCTCCGTTTGCCCGGAATGCCGATGTCAGTCTGTCGGCTACATAAAGTCTTGTCCACCGTATTTCGCTAGTCCGTTGGCCGAGCCGTCTGCGGCGTTGAATTTGTCTCAATGCGTTCTACGCCGTGCTCCCCTCCGTTCATCCAAAAACCTTCCACAAATATTTGCGCCCGACACCTAGCCATGTCCAAAAATGGCACTGCGCATCCCCATCTGTCCGGCAATGCTTTCAACAATCCGTTCGCATCAAAACGTGCCAAACCATCCCAGGAGGCTACGTTTCAGACGGTTTTGGATTCGCCGCACCGAGCGCGAAGATATTAAGTTTTTTGTTTTTCGGTACCATCGTCGTTCAAACGACGATTGCGTCGCCTCCGGTGAGTTTTCGGCTTAGCCGATAATTTTCCTAGCTTCGCCTCGCCGCGTTCTAGGCCATGCTCACCTTACTTCTCTATGTTCTTTGCCCGAAAATTATTCTTCCCTCCACACCCTATGCCGTTGTCGTTATCCGCGTCGTCACCGTGCTCCGTTTGACGTGATGTCACTTCCTACATGTACCTCGGGTCCTTAGCAACCCATTGGCTTCACCTCCCATGCCTTTTCTCGCCGATGACATGGTCAAAAACAGTGAAAAGGGCTGCTGTCCGTTACTGTTCACGCGGGAATATTCCTGATTTTTCTTTTTTCGGATTTTCTGATCCGCCAATTTTCCAATCGCTCGTTCTCTTCCGTCCGAACTCCGAATCAAGTAATTCAAGTTTATAAATTCATCTAAATTCATAATCTATTTTTCAGTATATATTTTATAATTTTTGAATTTTCTCGACCGCTCTTGGTTGAGTCTCCTCTCTGCCGAAACACCATCGGCACCATTGCACGAGTTGCGCCACCGCTTCACCTCACCACCGACCACCTTCCAGCCACTTCTGGTATTGCATGAGAGCATCAATGCACTCCTCGCAATCCCCTCTCTCTTTTCTTCACCTCACCATCCCTCCGCCAAGTAATCCACCGTCAGAGTGTCTCTTCCGCCGACGCCGACGCCACCACCGCCAAATCTTCGACGGGACCGTGCGCACCTCCTTCACCCTTTTCCCCGAGCCAAAGCATGACCGGAGTACCCCACCACCGGTAACCTTCCTCAGGCCCGCGCGAACCTTCGATGTCCCTTCTCCGAGCAAGCCGTCATCGGAGAGTCTTCGCCATCGATAATCATGTCCCGCCTTCGCTACGCCCTCGCCGACAGTCAACTCTGTGCAGCCCGAACCTTGCGCCAAGGTAAAATCGGACTCATACTCTTCTCCCTCTTTTTTACACCTCATCGGTCTTCGTCGCCGTTGCATCGCTCGGATCTTGTCACGTGAAGCCGTCCGACTTCTCCCACCATCCGATTCTTAGACTCCGACATTCGGAGACTTTTAAGACTCCGCCGTTCGAAGGCTCTTTAGACTTTGCTGTTCGGAGGCTTCTTAGACTCCGACTGCTCGGAGCCTTTGACCTTGACCTTTGGAGACTTCGACTGTAGCCTTTGACCTTACCTCGAAGACTTCGACTTCGGTCTTCAATCTCGGAGCCTTCGACTTCGACCTCCGTCTTCGAACTGACCAAGGCTGTTGGACCATTTTAACCTCCGCACCCTCCGACTTCTCTGAACCCTCTGATCTCTCCGACCGCTCAACTCCGACTACCCTTAGTTTTCAACTGTTATGGTGTTCTGCGACCACTGTACAGTTCCGACTGGGTCTTCGTCTGAATCTTCAACTTCGACTTCACCTATCCTTGGAGTCCCTATCTTCAACTTCGACCTCTACGATTTCAACCATTGATTCGACTATGGTTTTGACCATGTCTTCGACTACGCCTTCGATCATGGCTTCGATCATACACAAATATTGGAGCTTCCGACCACTTTCCCTTCACAAAGAAAAGAATTCCAATAATTCCTTATATTTATTTCTTTGAAATTCAAACTACCATAAGTCGTTCTCCTTTGTCCTAACTCCGTTTGGACCAATTCAAATTTCTAAATTCAAATTCTATCTTCCAGCATATATTTTATTTATGGATTTTATTTGGATATTATTTGAGTTTAGTCTGTTATGGCTTTTCACGTGTAGACTACGACTAATCCAGAGAGTATAACTTCAGCGAACCTTGGCAAACTTCAAAGAAAGGCAAGTTACACCTTTGATCATGTTGCTCTCAGTAATTTAAATTATTTATTTTGTTTATAAACTTATTATGCATGCGTACTTTTATTCAAACCTAGTTTAAATTCGATTTAAATTCTAGTTATACCCAAATTCTTTTTGTATGGCCAAATTTGATATTGAACTTCCTTATGCCTTGTCACCATAGATGAAAACCTAGTTAGTACAATAGTATCGACTAGAAATTTTATAGAATTGCTTAGCCATGCTTAGGATGATTTAAGTGGGAATATTTGTTTCACTGGAAAATGATGAGTTTCTAAAATCTATTCTTGACTTCGGTGAGTCAAGAAGGAATATGAATATTTCAAAGAAAAATATAAAATCTTGGTTTGGACCTAGGCTAATGGTTAGGTGGTGGGTGCTGGCATGTATTGTTGTTCGGTGACACAATGTTGATTGTCAGGCACAAGTGGTATGTGGAATGAGCCTAAGTCGAGTTAAGGACCGGTCTGTGAGCTACTGTTGCAAAGCCATACCGTACTACCACAAGACTGGTATGGGACAGTCCTGACTGACTAATTTGTGAGGTCCCAACTTTGGTCTCGCTATAGGTTGAATGTGAGCGTGGCGTAGGCCATGAGAAGTCTCACACGGCACAAGAGGGGGCTCCAACTTGTGGATTCAAGTTGTGGTGAAACTTTAGTGGCAGCGTGACCAAGTTGAAAGCTTAGCATTGTAAAGGCCTTGTTATGATTTTCTCAGTCGCACGCCTACGGAAGCGTGTAAAGGCCGACAATAGGAGATAATCATATCTTGTGGGTAAAGCTGTACAACCTCTGCAGAGTGTATAAACTATCCTGGATAGCCGTGCCCACGGTTATGGGTAAGCTGAGTAAAGTTTTTCATGGATTAGACTTTGATTTTTAAAAAATGGTTTTTGAAAAAGCTTATGGATGGATGGATGGAATCCATGACCAGGTGGGATACCTGTGAATAAGTTGGTGTTTGGTCGGAGCCTACACTAACGATATGGATCTATAAGAGATTTTGAAAAGCACATGGGTAGATAGAATCCATGTGAAATATTTTGAAAAGATGGACCAGGTGGGATACCTGTGACTAGGTTAGTGTTTGGTCGGAGCCTGCACTAACGATATTATTTTGTTAAATTGTTATTTCTATCTATTGTATCAAATTCAGCTTTTGAATCTATTTACTGTATTTACCTTAATTATACTTTTACGCACAAATAACCTATTATGCCTTCCATTGACAATCCTTATGCATGCATGAACTCTGTTAAACCTCCTGGTGTAATTTGTGGAGTACTTTATGTACTCATGTTGCTTCATTTACTATTTTCAGGGAAGACTTTATCAACTTCGGTGAGAATAACGACGAGTAGGTCACGTCTTACAGTCATTCGCCTGTGGGCAGGCAGGATGGGCTGCTGCTTCATTGGTTTTCTTCCGCTGTTTATATTTATATTTATTTTTGGTTTATGAACCATTGATGTAACCTTTGGCCATCAGGCCCATAATTAGTTAATGAATAAATATCATTGTGCATGATATGAATCTTTGTTATCCACTGTGTGCACTAGCTTGATCCTGGACTAGTGCGATTTACACAGAGAATCCAGGAGTCGTTGCTCCGGGGTCCGACATTACACTACATCGACACGCACTTCGTTAAACTAGCCGCTTCAACTCTACTTTCATTACACTACGTATCTAGTGGTAATGATCTATAATTTCTTACTCATATGGCTTCCTGGTTTATGCAGTATAAAATTTTAATCTACGCTAGTGTAGCCTACTTGCATCATAACAGTGGTATCAGAACCATCCTGTGTAGTACTTCATTTGAATTGATTGCATATAGTTGATATGTGGTCGTAGTAGATTGGATCTATTACTAGTCTGATATGACAGCTTAGATCGGTTCATGTAAATTGATTGGTTTAGACACTGGTTGATAAGATAAATTGGTTTCGATGATATTAGATGGGTTCGAAGGAGGTATGAATTGATAGCATCAAGTTGTTGTTCTTTTTGGAAAACTCCCACGCCAATCAATGTGATTGATCAATGGAAAATCAAACCGATCAGATTGGTTTAGAATTGGGTTAATGTGATTAATCCGATAAAATTTTCAAGAGCAATTTCGTGAATAGGATTCATGTCCCAATGTTTTTTCCATGACCGAGCTAGGTAATCGTACTGCTCATTATAGGTATTATGTGTTCATACTGTGTGATAGAATTAGATTCTGCACATAACTCATATTTGCAGGGTTATGTGAATAGTTTGGCTCATTGTGTATATAATGCATATATGAGTTTTTTTATGGCATACACGTTATGCTGATTTATAGTCTTAGGCTACATATTATTGTATAATGGCTGGTATGTCAACTTGTAATGCTTGATATTTTTATATATAATTCGTTGTTAGCTATTATGAGTAATACTTAAGTAGATAAATGTGATGACCTCAAGCATTGATAGCTCGATAGACAGAAAGCATGGTGATGGAAATTGTCGAGCTAAGGGCCATACTATTTTACAATTAAATATGATTTAACTGTGAATATTTTCATGTTCCTATTATTATATTATTCATATTATTTTCTTAGGTGTTTTTAACATGATAGAATATTATCTCTCTAGAAAAATTAAGTAAAACTTGATGCTCTTCTAATTGTTGCACCTTTCAAGATTTTGATCATTAATTGGTAGGTCTACTAAAGTAGGGTGCCATTAATTATCTTAATAAGACAGGGTAAGTATTGGACACTTCATGTATAATATTGGATTAACTTGACTAGGCTATCAAAATTGTTTTGGACCTAGGGGCATAGCATTGAGGTCAAGACATATGGATATCACTCGACAAATAAGAGTTATATGTTATGTGATTAGCAAGGGGTTGCATACCTACGTTGCTAGGTTTCTAGCAGTGATGCCAAAGCTCACTAGGATTTAGTAAAATATGGATCTTAACTCACTATATGTTAGTAGAGAGTATACATCTTTAAACATATAGTGGGACTATCTTTTATTAAATTGTTTAATGGAAGATTTCATATAAACATAGTACTAAATTTTTGTATATACTTTTATGTTGTAGACAATGCCACCATCTACCTCCTCCATACACAGTTTTAATCTATGGTCTATTCTTGAGAAAGAAAAACTAAATAGAACAAACTTTATTGATTGGTATCGTAACTTGAGAATTGTTCTCAAGTAAGAAAAGAAGGAATATGTTTTAGAGATTTCATATTCAAATGAACTAACTCAAGATGCTACTTGTGCTCAAAAGAATGAGTATGAGAAACATTGCGATAACTCACTTGAAGTTAAATGTCTGATGCTTGCCACCATGAACTCTGAGATTCACAAGCGATATGAGATATATAGATGCCTACAATATGATTGTGGATCTTAAAAGTATGTTTGAGAATCATGTAAGGTTTGAAAGATATAACATTTCTAAGTCATTGTTTGCGTGTAAGTTAGCTGAAAGATGTCCGGTTAGCCCTTATGTAATCAAGATGATTGGTTATATTGAGAGTTTAGAAAATTTTGGTTTTGCCCTTAGCCAAAGTTGGCTACTGATGCAATTCTCCAGTCGCTCTCTCCGGGCTTTGAGCCAGTTATTTTGAAATTTCATATGAATGGTATAGAGAAATCAATAACCGAGTTTCATGGGATGCTCAAGTCAGTAAAGGAGAGTATTAAGAAAAGCTCTCATCATACGAAAAATGGTACTATGTGGTATGCACCGCCCAGATAGCTTTAAGACCGAATCCTGTGATGACCTATCAATGTAAAATAATACAATCACAACCCTATAATGGGTACGACTTAACTAACTAATTTGCATTCACCAGTGCGGGTTGCTCCATTAGAGTGACCCACAAGTCGTGTCACTAGTTTTAAGTAGTCGTGGATATGGGTCATGCCACTGGTGTAAGACACTATATGGCACAAGAGGGGATTTGAGTGTGGTGTACGTAACCTCACTTAGATGAAATCTTAACGTGTGTAATCTACATTGGGTGATGCATTGTAAAGGTCTTACAACGGTCTTCTTGATTCACATATCATAGAAAATGTGTGAAACATAACAAGTTAATTATCTTTTGTGGGTAAAATGTAAAGTCTCTGTAGAGTATAAACTATTTGTAACAGCCGTACCCACGGTTAAGGGTGGACATGGGAATCTACTCAAGTTAGTTTCTATTTCAAAAACCTTTGTGGGTGGGATAAAAACTTGTCGGGTGGATGTAACCCTAATTTTGGATTTTCTTGGGTGAATATCACCAAGTGTTGATAATTGGGTAGATGTAATACTAGTAATAAAAAAATTAGTATATGATAGATGAAACCTACACCGTTATAAACATTGTACACTTTTACTCTCTTTAATAATATATTTTTTTGGTTAAAATGCTAAGTCATACAAATTTCTGATCATTATTGTTTTGAAATGTTATCTTAAGCAAATAAAAGAAACTAAGCCTACCTTATAGAACCTTGTATGTCTAAATATTGTATTCTGTGTGTTAACTTGCGGAGCACTATTGTTTGTATTCACCCTCACTCACAAACCCCTCAGAGTCTGGAGACCAAGATGACTACACTAACTATGAAGTCTCAGGAGCTGACAATAGAGAAGACGGAGGAGCTTAGGCCATTTTTCGTAGTATTGGGTTTTTATCATAGTCCGATTGACTTCGTGGTGGTTGTGTGTGCATATACTATCCAAGTTGTGTAATACCTGCCACACACAATCTTAACCTCGATCGCTTGCTTGGCGAGATGTGTTCTACCTCTTTTGCTTACCGCTTTTGCATTTATGTAATATATTTATTTGGCCCGATCAACTCTATTGTAAATTTGACCCGATATGATCTTTTTAAACTCTAATGTTGTAATATTAATATATGGTATGGTTTTCGCTATACATGAAATGATTTAGTGATGTATCTGTAAACACTATCTATTGATCTAAATAATAGTGCAGTGGCATCACATAGGATTTTAGATTAGTTAAATCCGGGTTTGGCAGCATGTGAGTGAATGTTGCTGACATTTGGAGTAGAAACGTTGATCATCGAGCAGAGCAGAGCGAGGACGTATGGATGGCTCAGAGCTGTCCGGCGGGCGAGGTCCACCTGTCGAGCATGTCGAGACACTCCTTGGGGCGGTACTCGGGCGCGGTGTGGCCTCCGCCCTTGACGGTGGCGAAGGTGAGGTTGTGGGCGTACACTGTGGTGAAGCCGGCCACCTGCCGGTTGGAGTACCAGGGCCTCCAGGCGGCGACCACGGGGTAGCCCAGCGACCTGATCCAGGCCTGCGTGCCCACGAAGGTCATGTCCAGGTCGTGGTCGCCGTTGTAGACGAGCGCCCGGTAGCCGCGCCGGGTGAGGTTGGCGTGGTAGGGGATGGCGCTCTCCACGTCGTGCCGGAAGTGCGTCAGCGCGGTGCAGCGGCTCCACGCCCCGATGGAGCCCTCGCGGATGCCCAGCGTCTCCCTCACCTCCGGGTCGTCCGCCCAGATGTACGACAGCCGGTACCCGTTGTCCCGGCACTCCACGGGGAGGTTCAGCCTGCCGGTGGTGCTCCGGAGCTCGGGGTTGTCCTGCACCAGCAGCCGCCTCGCCCTGCTACTTGCGCCGTCGAAGATGCTGACGCCGCGGGTGCGCAGCGCGAACCCGCACATGGGCTCCAGGATGTGCACCGGGTTCACGGCGAACGTCACCGTGCTGATGGCCTGCAGCGCGTTGGCGCACTCTGCTTTCCTCGGCGTCGACACGAAGTCACCGTCGCAGCCGCGCTGCGCCGCCTCGTAGAGCTCGTCGGAGATGAGCCCCATGCCGTGCATGAAGGGCACCTTGCCCCCGGTGTCGTACTTGTCGTCCGTCCCAGCGTTGCCCACGAGGTAACCCTTGAGGTTCAGCCGCACTCCGTCGCCGGCTGCTTGCTGCTGGTTGGCGATCTCGAGCGCGGTGACCGGGACGGTGTAGCCGGAGTAGGAGTCGCCGCCGATGTAGAGCGGGTTCGACGCGAACTCGGGGTGGTCGGCCAGCCACTTGCGGAGGAAGACGACGAGCTGCCTCCCGGTGCCGGTGAGGCTGACGCTGTAGCCGCCTTCGTCGCGCGCGTAGGAGAAACCCGTCCCCACGGGCGCGTCCAGGAATATCACGTTGCTCACCTATTCATCCATTCATTCATTCATTCATTGAATCACCACAAGTAATCAGATGAAACAGCGACCGACTGAGCTGAGCTGATCAACCAAATTAAACCAGCATATATATATAACTGATCAAAGCAAAATAGGCAGATTTAATTTGCCAGAGCAAGCCATGCAATCTCTTAAACCACATGGAACGAATAGTTGTAAGTAGTACTACTACTCCATATATACCAGTATACTTGTACTGCCTGTAATTTCGTATACACGAACAGGAGTGAGTACTGAGTACGAACCTTGGTCCAAGAATCTTCGAAATAGACCAACCGTGGGAACCCTTCCGTGTATCCGGCCACGTCGAACTTGAGAGGGCCTGCTTATGCAAATAAAACGCACGAATGAATCGTAGGAAGAAACCAAAGTGGAAAAATAGAGGAACCATATGTTTATGAGCAAAGGTAAATATATTACAGAAAACCATATGTTTGTTGCCACAGTGATTCATTAAAAAAGGTAAACCATATGTTACTAATTGGTAGTAATTGTCTTCTTCTATTTGTCTGCAGGCATCTAAGGATGGACATTTGCGGGCGAGAAGAAAAAGGGGGGAGAGAGAGAGAGAGGGTACCAACCGATCTCGAAGACGAGGCCGGAGAAGGCGGAGCAGCCGGGGCCGCCGGTGATCCAGAGGATGAGGGGGTCCTCCCGCGGGTTCCGCTCCGACTCGATGAAGTAGTAGAAGAGCTCCACGCCGTGCTTCTCCTCCACCTCCACGTACCTGTGCATACATAGTATATATACACGACGATTTCAACAACTAATAGTGCTACGTACATACGAATCGCTAAGGCTCAGCTCAAGTAACTAATAGAATGGTTATAGCTACCCTGTCTCGAAGTAGAAGGGGAGAGGGCCTTGGAACCCCTTGACGTGCGTGATGGCATTCCGCTTGGCCGCCGCCGCCGCCGGCCAGGTGCTGCCGGTTGACACGACGAGCAGAAGCAGCAGCGGAAGCAGGGAGCGGTGACGGCCACCGCAAGAGCGAGAGGAAGACGAGGATGAGGACGCCATCGCCATTGCCACTGCTAGCCGCTTCTAGCACGCTGCACACCCACCCTGCCTTGCTGGTATACTATTGACTAACGACGAGCTGCTTGTTTAGTTTATGCCTGTGTCCAGATATATTATATACGGACTAGTAGGAGCGACTCCAGCGAGTGCCTCCTCTAGATAGTTTAGTGTTGGCGATCGGCTATCACGGAGAGGCGGAGCAATATATTGGTGGTCTACGGTTGAATAGATTGGCCGGCCGGCGCCATAGGATAACCCTCCTGCGTGCTTTTTCTTCCTCCGTGTTCTAGAATTCGGGCGGAGGTTTAAAACGTGCCGTGATTTAAAACTACCACGGATTAACTATGAAAATTATATTGTTAGATTTTTCATATTTTTAATATATTATAATATCATTAGTAGATTTTAATGTAAAATTAAATAAATAACAGGTCAAAGTCACATCTTGAGACCATGTGAAGCGGATCAGATGCCAAGGAGGGGGTGAATTAGGGCCAAGTTAAAATGTTAATCTTTATTAGTCCACCTAAGTGCCTAGGGTCTCGGAGATTCTGCCCTGGCCTGGGTGCGACGTCGCTCCCCCCTTTTTTTTAGACTGAAATCTTTACTATTATAAAAGAAGGAGTTGGTAGTTGCCGAAGCCTCCCCCATATCTCTTCTCAGCCATTTGATCTAAACAATAAAATCTTAACCGTAAAATCCACTCCCTTCTCACAAAAAAAATAAAGTGCCTCCCTAACCGAACTCACCGCTGCCTCCCTAACCTAAACCCGTGCGCCGATCTCCATCTCCATCTCCTCCCACCACGCGCCTCCTCCTCCCCTCCCCAGCCTCCTCTCTTCCCCCTCCCAGGGCCTCCTCTTCCCCCCCCCGCCGCCCCGCCCTCCTCCCCCCTATCCTCCTCCTCTCCCCCGCCGCCCCCCTCTCCTCCCCTCGCTCCTCCTCCTCTCCCCGCTTCCCTTCGCTCTTCCCCCTCCTCGCCGCCTCGCTCCCCGCCTCCTCGCTCTCCCGCCGCCGCCTCCCCTCGCTCTCCTCGCCTCCTCACTCTCCCCGCCCCCGCCTCCTCCTCCCCCCGCGCCCCCTCGCCTCGCTCTTCCCGCCGCTCCGATCCGCCTCCCCTCGCTCTCCCCGCCACCCCTCGCCTCCCGCGCCGCTCGCCTTCCTCGCCCTCGCGAGCTCGCGAGAACCTCTTCCCCGACGCTGCCGATGATGCCGCCCCGCCCCCGCTCACCATCGAGGAGACCCTCGTCGCCGTCCCGGGTTTGCAGCTCCACCTCATCGACCCCGACCGTAGCCTCGACCTCGGCGCGCAGCGCGCTCTCGTCGTCCGCCTCCGCGAGCGACCAATCCATGTCCGCGGCTGGTCCGAGAAGATGAAGTACCTCCGCTTCCTCCGAGCGCGATGAACACCAAGCCATCCCACGGGCCGATCCACTTCCGCGCCCCCTCCAAGATCCTCTGGCGCACCGTCCGCGGGTAAGGGAACACTACGCAAATCCATGGCGTTTTCGTTTTGCTTTGTTGTTCTATTTCGATTTGCGTTCCTGATGGCGTGCGTGGTGTGTTTGGTAGGATGATTCGCACAAGACGAAGAGGGTGAGAGATGCAATGATGAAGACTATGAATTAAACACTACACAATGGGCTGCATTTAAGCTCGCAATGGTTCTAGCAGTCACTAATATGATTCGATTTATTGTGCGTAACTACAATTGATAGTGCAACATCGAATACATGTACCGCAGATTTGGCAAGATCAAGCTAATGGATTTGAATCACGTATCTTGTTAATGGATTTGGCGGCGGGGGGGAGGCGCAAATGGATAATCTGCGTTTGCACACTCTTCCAATAAATGCTTTTGGTATGTACATCTGCAAAATTTGCTTGAAGTAATTAAGGTGTTGGCAAAATAACTGACATTTAAGATCTGATCTGTGCATTGTCATTGATGGTAGGAGTACCATGAGCTCATGGAAGAGTTTATGAATGCTGTTAAGCAAATCTATGGTGAGAAAGTTCTCATCCAGGTCAGTCCAGAATCCAAGTAAATTATTTGTTATCGGTCATTTTTACTTGTTATCACAAGAATAGTGAGAATGAATCTTCCTTGTGCCAGTTTGAAGACTTCGGTAATCACAATGCCTTTGATTTGCTTGCAAAATATAGCAAGAGTCATCTTGTTTTCAATGATGACATCCAGGTAAATGAACTACTTGTTGTTTGTGCCATGACATTTTTAGTTTTACCAGAAGGTATCCTCATTGAGTCAGTATCGTGATCCTTCAGTTTTGTTGCCTTCTGCATTAATTTGAAATGTATGGATTGCGAGGAACAACATCGTAGTCCTTGCAAGTCTGTTAGCATCACTAAAGGTGGTTGGTGGAACCCTAGCGAGCACACTTACCTATTCCTTGGTCTTTGTGAGGTTAGTTAGAACTTCTCTTGCATAATTTTTTCTCAATCTGTTGAAACATGATGTATTCTCTATTTATCTGAAACACATTTGATGATGCATTTGATCACAGTCGAACCGTATTGCAGAACTCATTGCTCTTGAGATTTCAAAGGTAACTAACTATGAAGTTTCACAAACTCAATGTGGCATAGGACGCTTTTAATCCTGGTGCTTACTACTAAAACTTGCTGGTTTTGATCAATTTACAGACTATTGTTCCACTTGGAATGCCATGAATGAAAAAAAAATCCTTCATCCACTTGGAATGTATTACCATTGTTCCTCTACTACTGTCTGCAGTTCTATGTCTTTTAGTTTTGTACTTTGATGTTGCTAAAATTTATGTTTCTTCTGTAATCACCATTGATTATGTTAGCCATTTGTTAGTACAAAATTTGGCCATATGTGGCGTAATCTTTATTGCTCTTGGCTCATGTACTTGAAGATGTAGGTTTGGAATTTTTCTAAAAATATGTACCTTTGTATGATTGTATATATAGTATTGTTACATCTTACTAATATGATGCTTAATTTATTTACGAGTATGAACATATATGTTTTGTTTGATACATGATGACATAAGAAAAAGTTGATATTTATTATTCAATTTGAGATAATATTTGATAGTATACACCATTTTTATTTGGTTTTCCGTTGCAACGCACGGGCACATGACTAGTCAAGCTACATATATGAGATAACAAAAACCCTTCATGTGGAAATTGTTAGCCAAAAATAAATTGAACAGGGAGAGTGTTAGCTGGATTTGCTTAGTTTATTATCGAGAGCCCGACATTATGATAGGGAATCAAGCGGCTTCAGTGAAATAGATATCAATGGATTCCACGTCATACTTGTCAGGTGTGTAATCTAATTTGAGAGCCCAATCCTTTCTAGAGTGATTCGTTGTCTTCTTTAGAATGTTTTTTATTTGGTTGTTTGAAGTCTCAACTAGTATTTGTGTTTGGGGATGATAAGCTGTTGCAATTCTATGATCAACTCTTACTCTTTCTAAAACGCTATGGAAAGATTTTTCAATAAAATGTGATCCTCCATCACTGATAATTGCTTGTTCTCACATCTTGAAGTGATGTGACTCTTCTTATTAAACTCATAGCATATGGTATTGGAGGAATGGTTCTTGTTATAGGAGTAGCTTGAAGATGATCTTATCATCTTATCATAGTTGTCATCATTGGTGTTCATCTTCTTGAGGAGACGCCTTGTCTTCTTCATAAGCGAGGCCAAGTCATCCGAGTCATCCATCTCATCATCATCATTATGATCACTATCTTCACCCATGGCCTTTAGAGCAATGTTTTCCTTGATGCTTGGACCATCTCTATATTCCTCCAAGAAGGGCTCATGTGCTGTAAACTTCCCCAAGAGTAAAGTAGGTGTCAACTCATTCAAGTCTCCATTGGTGAGAAGCACCGAGCGTCTTGTACTCCTTGGGCACCAGTCTAAGCATTCTTCTCACAATCTCAAGGTTAGATAATGTTACCCGATGCCCTTCAACTCATTCACAACGCTATTCATTCGAGAGAACATATCGTTCGCCTTTTTATGAGGTAGCATTTTGAAAATGTCAAATTGATCCTTGAGAACGAACATCGTAGACTCTCGCACATTAGACGTGCCCTCGTTACTCTATGAAGCGTAATCCAAACCTCATGAGTATTGTTGAGATTGCTCACTCGATTGAAAACTTCAATACTAAAAGAGCAAAAGATGGCATTCTTAGCTTAGGCATTGAATTGTAAGTTTTTGACCTCCACAACTATGAGTCCAAGTGGAATGCGTGAAAGGGTAAAACCATACTCAACTACATGCCAAATATCTAGACTCAAGGCCTTGAGATAACATGCTATGCAAACATTCCAATAAGAATAATCTATACCATCAAATAAAGATGCCCTACCAACATTCACACCATCTCCCGACATCCTTGCTCAAGGCAGTGAAGCCTTAATTGAGCAGGCTTGCTTTGATGCCAATTGAAATGGAATGGATGCCCAAGGGCCGGGGGGGTGAATTGGGATTCTTTTTCACAGAAAGCTAAATTAAATTTTAATCTTTACTAGTCTACTCAAGTGCCTAGGATTTCTAGTGAAGTTTTGCAACCTAATTCCAACCCTGCACAATTATAGTATGCTAGGAAATGAAAGACCATAAAGTCAATGCGGAAATATAAAAGAGAGAACAAACACAATTAATTTTTTTTACCAAGATCTCAAAGATTCGCTGATCTCTCCTACTTCTCGTGAAACACTCTCACAAAAGTATAGCTCCGACTTAAGACCTTGTAAGGAATCAAGCCATCCACTCGTGGTAGTCCTTCTCCACTCTGGATAAGTAGACTTCAAACCTTCACAAGCCTCCTAGTGCCTTTCACAAGCTCCTCCAAGAAAGGCCACTAAGTCAACACCTTCAAGCCGTCTAGGAGATACTGATCTCCAAGAGTAATAAATCCAAAGAGGTCACTTAAACCTAACAAGGTCAACCAATATAGAGTGATGCACAACATAGGTCTAAACTACTCTCTCAATCTCTCACAAAGCACTCAAGATTTTCAATCCAAGCTTCAAAGTGCCCTTGAGCTCCTCAATAGGATGGATACTAAAATGGAGTCCTAAGAGAGCTAACTAAAATGCACATATGGTCTACATGTAGCCCCCTTCCTCAGAAACTAGCCGATAGACACAGGTATTTTAAAATACCCCTTTGAGTCAAATCATCTGACCCACTCGAATTATCTAGCTTCAATGCTTCCAATGGTCAAAAAACATAGCCGTTGCTCACACTCGGATCGTCTGACCCAAGTCAGATAATCCAACCCACTAGGATTATCCGCCGAGCTCAGATCATCTAGGCTAGTGCAAAGTCTCAAGAACACCATCTCCATAAAATTGTTTCAGGTCATGCTCTGACTCACTTGGATCATCTAACTTACATGTACTTCAAATCTGACCAAGTCTATATAAAATTGATCCGACTCTATTAAACTTCCAAAACGTGCCTTCTATGAAGTCTGAAACTTCACACAAAGTCCAAATTTGATATCCTCACTTGGTTTCTTGACTTTCTCTGACTCGATATGAGCTAGAGAGACATAGAATGCATTAAACTAACTATCCAACCTCACCAAGTTTAAACTAGTAGTTTTGAACCCCCTTAATAGTATGACCAAAGTAAAAAAAACAAAATATACCACTAAAATTATCCAAACTCGACTTCTCATATCATTTCTAGTCACAAGGCTCTTAACCTTCGTGCTTTACCATCATTTGCATCTTTTTGAGTCTATGAATATCAAGAAATCTCAGTATGCCAATGTCAATCACAAACTTGACTTAAAACCTTGAAATATTGTTAGCTAGTATCAAATAAATGTTACTAATGATTAAAACACTGAAATTACTGAAAATAGGGTGTAGATGCTTACACAGTGAATACTAAGAAATGTCAAAGTAAAAAAAAAAGAAGAACGGAGGGAGGAGGTACTACGTATGTGTGCCATGAGGTTAATTAATTAAGTTGACTAATTAACTAATTAGTTTGTGGGTATATACATCGGACGATCTTGTTTTGTACTTGATATATATGACGACATGTATACAATACAATGTGGTCACTGATTGCGTAAGCTACCTACCTTGTTGCTTTTCGATATGATCGACCACCCGGTGCATACATACGTAATAACATGTGCACAATTCGATGAGCGACGTCGACGTTGAGAGCTACATGCGCATAGATATGTGTTCTTTAGGGAGAGCGGCATTGGAATTGTTGAAGCACAAATATATATATATATATATATATATATATATATATATATATATATATATATATATATATATATATATATATATATATATATATATATATATATGTAATCGATGAGTTGCTCCTCTTTTTTTCTTTCCCCTTACTTTTGTCTCGAAAGAAATGTCAAATATGCTTATATAAACCGTATATATGTAGACACATACATATATACACTTAGCTAGTCAATCTTGTAATTATTACTTCCTCTGCCCACAAATATATATCGATGTGGGTTCCGTACGATCAAGTTTTTTAAGTTTTGATTATTAATATATGTCAAGGTATATGGATTGACTACATAAAAATAATATCATTGGATTTGTCTTGCAAAATTCTTTTATAATATATATAGTTTTAATTACTTTTGCTAGTATATTGTGATAATAAACTATAGTCAAAGTCTTGTATTGGAGATCGCAAAAAGTCAAAAACAACCTACATTTGCGGACGGAGGAGTATGTTACATGTATACATAGATCTTGGCCCGAAGAATCCACAGGAATCAAGCAACTATAGGAAATTTTCTTTTATATAGCCCTTTGGAACATAGGATACTCCAAAATTCCAATAAAATGGCTCATTCTATGGGAATTTTAGAGGAATTCTAACATGAGGTGAAATCTCATGGGAAAAAATCCTTTGGGTCTTGTACCCTCTCTCTCTCTCCCCAAATTCCTATGAAACACGCAAACACCGCTTTTAAACAATTACTCTATTTTGTGTCCTGCAGGATTATGCCGGTATTCCTATACAATTTCTGCGTTTTTTTCTATTTCTATTTCCCACGTACGAAAGCGAGGCCCTACAAGTCCTCGCAAAAAAAAAAGAAGCAAAACAGGAATTGAAATTGCACTGGTTAATTTAGCCAGTCGACCGGGGGGAAAACAAGACGTATACGGATGATGAAATCCGGAGCAGCTTCCTAGCGAGCTCGGCCGATTTTAATCTCCATTGACAAATGGCGAACAATTAATATCCTGTAGTAGCCAGGAAGCCAAGTATGCCTGGCGAACGAAGACGACAGGTGATAGGATATGAATGGCTCGGATGCATTCGCTCCGATTCTCTTGGGCTCCGGATCAATTCCAGTCCCACACGGCAACCGCGCGCTGGTCGTTTTGGCCGCTTGCATGCGCGCGTGGACAGAGAAAAACCAAGGAAGAAGAAGAAGAGGAGAACAACCTTACGTATCAATCACCTCGACCTAGCTATTACCTCTAGCTGCTGCTTTTTTTCTCTCGCGTTGAACCACCTGGAAATTTAGAGCTGCCTCCGGATTCTCCCTTCTAGACAAGAGACAATACGCACCTCTCAAAGTCTGTCGCAAGACCTTAGGCCCCGCTTAGTTTGGCATCTACGGTGGACTTCTGGTTTTTCACTAAAAAAAGTTCGACGCTGAACAGAGCTAGAGCAGTGTCCCAAGATACGGCTTCTAGAGGAGCCTCGAGGAGGCATTTACAGTTCTTCAATATGCCACCTATCCCATGGCAGCTGGCTTTTCCCCACCTGCGGACGCTCCCCCACCCCACACCCCTCCTCCAACGGTTGTGCGATCTCCGCACCCCTTTCGCCGGCCATGGTGACCCCCTCTGCGCTAGCCACTTGGGCCTCCCCCCACACACCAGTGGACCTTTGTCCCCGTGCCCATCCGCGGTGGCCTCTCCGTGGGGCAATCCCAGATCGGGAGCCGTCGAGTCCCGCGACCGATCCGCCATCTAGGGTTGGGCGGACAGCGCGAGCTCCGCCGTCCGCGAGCTGCGGTGCGTCAGGTTGCCAACGCGCACCTTGTCCATCAGCACCACTCACAGGCCCAGGCGAGGTCACCCTTGGGTCAGGCTAGCAACTTGTGTGGACGTCCTCCTACCAACCACCTTTCCCACTGGAAGGTACGACCCTTTCCCTTCCCCGTAGTTTCCTATAGCTCTTGCTTCCCTTGGTCAACTGAGGTGGTTATGCTTGGCTTCCGTTTTTTACTCCGGCATGTGCACCACCCTTCCTTTGGCACTTGGCCGCCATGCCTGCAGATGGCCCCGACTACCTGGAGCGATGAGAGTACGAGTGCATTCCTGGAAATATGCACTGAAGAGGTGTAGGCACAGAACCAGCCATATTCACAGTTGAATAGGTAGGGCAAGAACAACCTCCTCCGTAGATTCACTGAGTGAACCAGCTTAGCGTACACTACGAGACAAATGAAGAACAAGTGGGGCACCCTGAAACGCGAGTACACCAAATGGAAGGGATTGAAGCTTCATGCGATGGGCCTTGGCGTCAACCCTAACACCAGCAACATTGACACGGATGACTCGTGGTGGGCTGCTAACGGTGGAGTAAGTTCGCACTCTGAAGTGTAGTGGTCTTTGAATTACTTCTGCCTTGCACAAAGCCATAATGACGTTCTGATGTACCTTGGTGCCATTGCAGGAAAGTCGGGGATGCGCAAGTTCAAGGACATAGTTGCTCAACACGACGACCTGCTAGAAGTCATCTTTGGCAACAGCGTCACCACGAGTGAGTGTGCATTCGTGCTAGGTGTCGACTCGATCGACTTGGACACCGAGGACTGGTAGGAAAACCAGGAAGGCGATGTATCGAGACCCAAATATGCAAATCCGGACTTTCCGTATATGCCGCACTAGTCCAAGATCACGCTAGTGCACACAGTATAAAAATAGATAAAATATCAACCATATGCACGATTAATAAAGAAAAAGACTCAAATATTATTAATTATTATAGTACAACCTTATGGTCAAGTTTACAAATAATAATCTGAAGAGTTTAAGAAACTAACAGCAAAAAATAGAAATAAGCATAGTAGCCATTTGACATGCCCACAGGCAACCGACTGGGGAGCGAATTTCTAATCCATAAAGTGGTCGAAGTATACTCCTTCTGGTACCTCCTGCTAATATGGTTCTTCTTCAACTGAGCAACAGTAGGCATAAAGTCGTGAGTACATTGATACTCAGTAAGTCGTTTGTAATAAAAAAATACAATATAATATACAAGGCTTACCAATGGATGGCTGAAAAGTTATTCTACAGAAAGCAATAATTTAAAGTAAATACAATAAATAGATTGAAAGCGAACTTTTATGAAGATAATAATAAATAAATAATCAAAGAAATGAATAAACTACTCGTGAACTATGCATTTACGAACTTAACCACCAGTGAATTAACCACTCACTTTCCAACATTAATCTTCACCAATTTTTATGAAATAAGTACCCTTCATGTGAAATCACCGAGTTTTATCCATAACTAGGGACACAGCTATTCGAATAGTTTTACACTCTACAGAGGTTACACAATTGTATCCACGCGATCTGATCATTCTTATGCTAAAGAAAATTACAACAAAGCCTTTACAATGCTCAATTACAACTCAATTTTGCCCGCTAAGATTTCGCCATCGAGTAGGTTAGCCATCTAGTCAATAATTGCCCCATCTTGCGTCTCATGGAAATCAGTAACCATATTCAACTCAATAGCGAAATTGAAATTAAAATATCACAAATTAACCAGTCAGATCTATCACATACTAGACATGTGATTTGCACAGTAAGGCTCAGATTAATGACGTACAAAGTTAAGTTCTTAAATATTACCCAGGCGAGACTTCCACATCTCTCGAAGTGAATCCACACTTCCCCCTTTACTGCATGATTACTCGCCTAAGTGAAAACTAATTTTGTATAATCAACACCAATGACACATCAATATCATGACACATAAACTTTATAATTGTGGCACCAACCATATTCTAATATCTCACTAAGTCAAATTAGTTGTTTAACCACATGTGATGATGAACCCAACGAGACTATAAGCATGGTTAAGCATATTAAACGTACAATTCATGTGACAAATAGTATTGCATCACTAAATAATTTTTTATCCTATGGTTATAATGGTACCATGGCATTCAAATTATCAAGTAGAGAATTCAGACAAAAAGGTATAACTATCATATACAAACATTTGTAATAAAATAGCAATGCATGATAATTTAAAAAAATAAATAATAGATTAAAAATTAGATTCAACATGATCAAAGGACATGATTTACCTTGGCCTTGCTTAGTTATTCACAATGTGTATATTATCCAAATCATTCAAATACCAGTTATTCACTATCACATCGCTAGTATGGAAACATGAATATAGAACAAAAGACAAAAGATAGAAGAACAGTTAGTTACCTCTAATATGTACTCGACAAGCTCTTGGTCGGAGGTAAACATTAGCATTTTCTTTGCATCACTTACTGACAAGTAATCATATGCCTGACCACTGCAATTAGCTATTTCAACTCTAAAAAAGAACATGTAGAAAACACTAAGGAACTTCACAACAGGAACCACATAGGAAAAATCGACAAATGATGTCTCCTCAAGATCCGTGGGGTGTGTGGGATGAAGAGGCATAACAAAACCCTCATGCACATAGGTTGGTACTACCATACGACGGTAGTACCACTTGGCTCATGCGGTACTACCGTTTTTTAAAAGAGGAGATATTTCCAAAAATATACTCTCTGGAAAAAAGTATAGCCACGTAAAAATTGATCCTACCATAATGCGGTACTACCGCACCTTAGATGTGGTCCAACCACAAGGTGGTATTACCGCCATCTAGTGTGCAATCATAACATTTTTACTGAATTTTTTCTCGTATGCAATTCCAAATTCATGCATGACTCTCAATTGATTAAGGTGGCACAAGATAAATCTTCAAGTTACTAACCATGATCTCTCTTTATAGTACGACATCTAGCCTATTCGTCCGATCTTTTCACCAATCACCGAGACCGATAAAAAACTATAAAAGGGACCTTAGACTACATACTACCTTTGTCTTGAGCCTTGTCAATCCTTTATCTTCTTTGCATGTCATTTTCATATTGTCATCCAAAATCCAGGACTAAACCTTTAAAACATCTTAGCACACATGTTAGTCGCTTAACACATTATTATCATTAGTTATCAAAATTATTTTTAGGGTGCAATAGATTTGTCGTAAAAACAAATGAGAATGTGCACGGCTGAAGGTGATCTCCCATGAAAAGAAGCAAGAGAAAAAAAGATCCTAGCCCAAACCAAAGTCTATGATTCCGCATCAGTGACTTTCTTCCACCACACAAACTTGATGGTCCATTCCCAGGGACCATCCCACACAAACTGCTCCACAACTTAGTTTATGTTCCTCAAAACAAGAGGAACTAGAAAAAGAATGCATAGGTAATTGGTTTCTCAAGGCAAGGGCGGAGAGAAGGGGGCTGGCAAGGGTCTGGCCCCCTGATCCATGTAAAGCTATAACTAGAATGCCATATTAGAACTTGATTAGCATTATCTTCTTAGTAGTAGTTTGTATGAAGCTAGAAAAACACATGAGTTAATTCGTGGTTCATGAGCCTATATCCAGATTTTATTTAATTTTTACCAAACACTTCAAGTTACTATCATGTCTAATTTGTACCACATAACAACACAAGTGCACAATGTTTTCCTAATTTCCCTCGAAAAGTGCACAGTGTTTTATCTCTCTATACGTTTAGGGCATGATAATATATCTTGTTTTTGTCTGACCATCGGTTGACTGAGTGATATGTAAATATGTGTGCATGCACAAACTACGGTGTTGGGTGACTTTAAAGCGTAAGTGTGCGTCAAACACTATCGCAATGATCACTATTTGTATTTGGTTGCTATACTATTACGAAAGTGTAAGATCTAATTATCACGAGATGTAAAAGAGTTTCTTTGTAAGAAAACATTTATTTTAGCTCAAAGCATCTATATTATGGTAGAATTGTAGTAGCAAATTTATATCTATTCTCGGCCCCCTGCAACAAAACCCTGGCTCCGCCCCTACCTCAAGTAGGGATGCCACTGGGTGCCCATTACCCTTATCTAAATCCATACCCACACTATTAGGTAGCATAGATAAGAAATAAAATACCCATTTAGATTTATGTATGGGGAGGGTAATACTCACTTACCTATATTTATCCATACCTATTCAAACCTAAGATTGAGAGTGCACTTGGACTATCCATGGATTTGAACTACCTATACTCAGTTGTAGCTTCCTATTAAAGCATGTAGGGGCTACTTGTGCCCGCCAATTTGCACAAAGTAGCTTCATACACACATAATTATTTCCAACAAATTTCAGTCAATTTCGTAAAATTTTTGTGGTGTGAACACGAGATTAAAATTTTAAATATCGAAGTTTTACAAAAACTTCCTATGATAGTATGTAGGACCCACATGTGTGCCTAGCCCTGCAAATTCACATAGAGTAGCCCCCTACACGCAGAATCATTTCCAATAAATTTCAATCGATTTTGAAAAACTTTTATGGTGTAAATGCGAAATTAAAATTTTAAATATTAAAGTTTTACGAAATTTTCCTTCATAAGTCTCTTTAACTTAGCCCCTCATTTCCTTCTCCTTTACCCATTAGGTCACCCAGCCCAATTGGGTATAACTTTTTTATTTGGATACGTGTAATATCACTTTAAATAAGTATGGATAAAATTAAGTATAGATTTAGATTATCCATACCCTACTTAATGGCATCCCTAACCTCAAGGCACTATTTAACAACAACCAGCCAAGAACCGCAAACCATGTAAAAAAAAGATATCAAGACAGGGAAGATGGCTCTGCTCGCCATGAGTAGCAGTCCCAGGGAAAAATTATTCGGTATGAAAAAATTTTTGCAGGGTGACGAAAGTAACGAAATGGCAAGATTGCGTTCATTTGGGCTAAAATTTCGGACGAAATGTTCAAACATCATTTGAATTTTGATGAAATTTAACCAAACTTTGGACAAAATTTGGGCAAAATGTAAATGAGGATAAATTCGACCAAAATTTAGCCGGATGCTCCTCCTTTCGGCACCCTCCGAAAGGAGTAAAATTTCAGCGAAATATTTAACCATGAGAGGCTCGAATCATCCTCCTCCTCTGCCGCCGCCACAGCCAACTTGTCCGGCCTGGCCCCCAGGACGCCCCTGCCCTGCCGCACAGCTACGGTGGCGCACCAGTTCCCCTTGCCGTGGCGCAGGCGCTTCACGCAGGCACCAGTTCGTCGGCCCGCTGGCGCTGAAACGCGCGCGAGTGCAGGAGCCTGCCCCGTTGTCTTCGGCAAGGCATCCAAGAAATTTCTTTGCATCCAACGCAACAACTGAAAGCACATGACGAGCGATCATTTGGTCAATGGCAACAACTGAAGCTGAGGCTTAGCTTCATGGATAAGGCAGGAAAGCGGCTAGCTAGTTGATGTTGCATCATGAGCAAGTGTATTCTGGTACCCAGCCACTGATGATGGAGCACGATGCAGCAGCAGCAGCCTTGTTGCCTTCACAGACAGACAAAAAGATGGACAGAGCGGCAAAGCAAGCACTTGCTCCTTCCAGATCATCATCTTCTTCCTCCTCCGTCTTTCCTGATTAGTTGAGCTCAAATAATGATGTTGTTTTTCTTGGTTGTATAAAGTCTTCAGACACTCTTGTACTGACAGATTGGAGTTGGACTGATGAAATCAGTAGCCCAAAGATGATACGTACAAGGTGGCCCACTGCATGAGAGGACATGAGGCCATGAGCCGATGCGCGAGCAGAGGGTTGGGTCCAGTTGACTGACTCTGACTAAAGAGACTTGCATGCATTGAGTAGAAGAGTTCACAAGGTGGCCCATCAGGATTGATCTATGAGCCCACCTAGAGCTGCCAGCCCTCAAACATGCATGCAGTTGTGCAGCTGCGGCAGATCCACGATCATGATGCATCAAACAAACATGTTTCTTGTGATCTCAGTTTTATATATATGTGTGTGTAATCACTATTCTGGATGTAGTGTAAAATACGAGCCGAGAAGTTACTACTATTTGTGAATAAAATTACTGTCAAACACATATAGAATTACTGTCAGTACATAACTGGGTAGTGACATGCCATAAAGATAATCATGAAGATGATCATTGTTTTACCTCTATGTTTATAATTTTTTGAATAATACATTATTTTGTTCATTAAATAAATATCTTTTGTATTGATCAAAAAGTATGTAACTTGTTCTTGGATTTCATCATTTATGTTTTTATGTTATTATAAATTATCTCTGATCTTATATCATAATGTGGGGACAATTATGATTTATAGATCAGCATATGTATTTATTAATGATCATGTTTCACAAATCATGGATATGTGATATCAAAACAATAATGTGGACAAATGTTACAGGATATGATATTAGATTAACCTATCATGAGACACTGCGGAAATTATTATATTCTTAAGTGCATCGGTTGATCTCATACATAGTGTTTAAGGTGTCGTCAAATCCAACTAAATTGGGACACCTAGTATAAGGTGTTGTTCCCCCAGCCCGATTGCTTATATATGCTCACCCTCACTCATTAAATTAGCTCAGAACATATGGATCATGACCACTACACTTACTATGCCGTTCTAGGGACAAACGGAGGAGAAGATGGTGGTGCATATTAGGACGTTCTCTAGTAACGTAGTTCTTACCTCAGGTAGGTAAACTTTGATGATGATTATGTGTATATTTATTATCCAAAATTCTTGGAATGTAGCGAGGCATATTTTACCTCTAGCCGCTTGTTTGTGGCAAGGTGTGATCTCACCTTGTGTTGTTTGCTTCTGCTTCCACTTTTGTGCATATATATTGTTGCAAATAATGCACAAAATAAAAGAGACAAGAGACACGAATTTTTACGTGGAAAACCCTTGCGGGAAAAAAACCACGGGCGCTCGAAGGCAAATCACTATATTGTGGAGAGATTACAATGGAGAGTTTCTCTGAGAGCTTGATCTTCCTATGAACTACTGGAGTATATTTATAGTGGTGGGAAATAGAGTCCCACAAAGAGAGGGGACTAAAATTAAAATCCTATATAGACACAGAGTCCTACACGGATACGGATCCGAATTTGGATCACTTTTCAACAATCTTCACCTTGAGCCGAATTCGGATCACTTTTTAATAATTATTCTCCACCTTGAGCCGAATTCCCTCCAGTAGTCGAAGAATATCATGAACTCTTCCAATAAAATCAGCATGTACACCTTGAGCGTCGAAAGTCCAAAGGACTAGTGAGTAATACCAACTAAGTCTGAGCAAAACTCAAACTTAGATGCAGAACCTGGCTTTATCAACATATCAGCTGGATTATCATGAGTACTTATCTTGCTGACTTTAATATCACCTTGAGTAATGACACCTCGAATATAGTGATACCTGATATCAATATGCTTTGTTCTCTCATGAAACATTTGATCTTTTGTAAGGCAAATAGCACTCTGACTATCACAAAATATTGTAGTGCAAGATGTACTTCCACAAAGCTCAGTAAATAAACCTCTCAACCAAATAGCTTCTTTGCAAGCTTCAGAAATAGCCATATACTCAGCTTCTGTAGTAGACAAGACAACGGTAGCTTGCAAACTTGCTTTCTAGCTTACGGTACACTCTCCAACAGTGAATACATAACCAGTAAGACACCTTCTTTTATTCAAATCTCCAGCAAAATCAGAATCCACATAACCAACGAGACCATCTCTAGTCCTTCCAAACTGTAAACAAGCATTACATGTGCCCCGCAGATATCTAAAAATCCATTGAACTGCTTTCCAATGCTCTTTTCCAAGATTAGCCATGTATCTACTAACCACACTTAATGATTGAGATAAATCGAGGCGAGAACATACCATGGCATACATAAGCGAACCAACTGCACTCGCATATGGGACTTTAGACATGTACTCCACTTCATCATTAGATTTTGACATGATGCTGAAGAAAGTTTAAAATATGCAACTAAGAGAGTACTCATAGGTTTAGCCTCACGCATGTTGAAACGACGAAGAACCTTATCAATATACCCTTTTTCACTTAGATATAATTTACCCAAGTTGTCTATCTCTAATAATTTCCATACCAAGAATTTTCTTAGCTGCACCGAGATCCTTCATCTCAAATTCACTGCTTAATTGTGCCTTCAACTTTAAAATTTCAGCCTTATCTTTTGCAGCAATCAACATATCATTAACATATATGAGCAAATAAATAGCTGAACCATTAACAATCTTGAAATAAACACAGCTATCATAATTTGATCTTTTAAAATCCTGAGATATCATAAAGGAGTCAAATCTCTTATACCATTGTCTAGGTGACTGTTTCAAACCATAAAGAGATTTCTTCAATTTGCAAGCAAAATTCTCCTTTTCTGGAACGACAAAACATTCCGTTTGCTTCATATAAATGTCTTCTTCTAATTCCCCATGTAAGAATACAGTTTTCACATCCATTTGTTCAAGCTCAAAATCATGTATAGTCACAATACTAAGCAAAGTGCGAATAGAACTATACTTCACAACAGGGGAAAAGACATCTGTGAAATCAATACCTGGAATTTGACTGTATCCTTTAGCAACTAACCTTGCTTTATACCTAACCTCTTCGGTTGGTAAAATGCCTTCCTTTTTCTTGAAAATCCATTTGCAGCGAATAGGTTTCTTCTCAATTGGCAACTTGACCAGCTCCCAAGTACCATTCTTGTCAAGAAATTCCATCTCATCATGCATGGCAGCCATCCACCTTTCTGAATCACTAGAAGAGATAGCTTCTGAATAAGATGAAGGTTCTGCAGTACCTTCAATTTCTTCTGCCACATTTAAACAATAAGCCGCAAAGTTGGCTTCTTCAATAAATCTCTTAGGAGGCTGAATGTTCCTCATTTCTCTATTAGCTGCAATGGAATGTTGTGTTGGTGGCACAACAATAGGAACTTTTGGAGTATTTTCCTTGTTGATTTCTGGTGTAAATCCTGAATCAATAATATGCTCCACCTGCACGATTGATTGCTTCTCAACGGGAACATCAATAGATGGTTTATCATGCAACATAGGAGACTCATCAAAAGTAACATCTTTACTAATAACCACCTTTTTAGTTTCAGGATCCCACAACTTATATCCTTTCACACCAATTTTATAGCCAAGGAAGATGCACTTAACTGCTCTAGATTCTAATTTACCATTGTTAACACGAGCATAAGCAGGATAGCCAAATATTCTCAAATTTGAATAATCTGCTGGAGAGCCAGAGTTTGATAACATACAACGTATCTTCTCCATGATGGTTCTGTTCATACGTTCGGCCATACCGTTTTGTTGAGGAGTGTTTGGAACGGTGTAATGTCTCACAATACCTTCTGACTTGCATAAAGCTTCAAATTCTCCTGAACAAAACTCCAAACCATTGTCAGTACGAAGCTTCTTGACATGCTTACCAGTTTGTCTCTCGATCATAGTCTTCCACTCCTTGAATGTGTTGAAAATATCCGATTTTTGCTTGATAAAGTATGCCCAAACTTTTCTTGAATAATCATCAATAATGGTCAACATGTAGCTTACACCTCTAAGTGATGGAACGCGGGATTCTCCCCACAAATCGGAGTGAAAATAATCCAGTACGCCTTTTGTAAAGTGAGTCGCAGTGCTGAATTTCACCATCTTTTGCTTGCCGAGGACACAATGTTCACAAAACTTCAACTTATCGATATTTTTACCATCAAAAAATCCTCTTTTGCATAATTCCGTCATCCCAGCTTCGCTCATATGCCCCAGACGCATATGCCAAATATTAGTAGCATAACAATTAAATGATTTATTTGACACAACAGCAACATTACCTGAAATTTTAGTGCCTTGCAGATGATATAATTTGGCAGCTTTCATATCACCTTTCATCACAACAAGAGAACTTTTGGTGACCTTTAGAACTCCACCTCCACCGGAATACTTGTACCCTTTAGCATCAAGAGTACTCAATGAGATAAGATTTCTCTTTAAATCCGGAATATGACGAACATCTGATAAAGTCCTGATGGTACCATCAAACATCTTGATCTGGATAGAACCAATGCCTGCAACTTTGCATGGTGTATTATCACCCATCAACACGGATCCACTTGGCGTACCTTCATATGTAACGAACCAATCACGGTTCGGGCTCATGTGGAAAGTGCAGGCTGAATCAAGAATCCATTCATCGTCGGTTTTGCAATTACCGGCAAAGGCAACGAGAACATCTCCATCAGAACCTTCTTTGGTGACAACAGTGGCTCTAGCTTCATCATCTTGTTGATCTTTCTTGAAATTATTATTTCTCTTCTCCTTGTTCTGCAACTTCCAACAATCGGATATGTCATGTCCATCTTTCTTGCAATACCTGCAAGACTTCCTACTTCTGGATGTAGATCTGCCTCTGAATTTGCTTTTGCTTCTGCCTCTTGAATTGTCGTATGAACTCTTCTCATATTACTTACCGCGGACAGACAAACCTTCTGCATGCGTACTTGAACTCTCACCGGGAACCATAAGTTTCATCTTTTCTTTAGCATGCAGAGCTTTATAAATATCACTGAGAGTAAGAGTATCTCGACTATATAGAATAGTATCTCTAAAAATAGATTACGAACTAGGCAGAGAGCATAGCAAAATAAGACCCAAATCTTCTTCATCATATTTTACCTCCATAGACTCGAGGTCAGAAACAACTTCCTTGAAAGTTGTCAGGTGGTTCAACAATGAGGCTCCCTCCGTCATCTTGTGTGAATAAAGCTTTTGCTTCAAATGCAACTTACTGGTCAGATCCTTGGTCATGCAGATCTGCTCCTGCTTCGGCCATAATGCGGCGGCGGATGTCTCCTTCATATCCTCCTGTAGAATATTATTTGATAGATGAAGATGAATTTGGGATAAGGCCTTACGATCTTTACGTTTCTTCTCATCGGCGAACAGTGTCGCTGGCATCTTGTCGATCCCCAAAAGAGCATCATCCAAATCAAGTTGTGATAAAACAGCCCGCATCTTGATTTGCCATAGAGAAAATCTCGTGTCGCGATCCAACAGCGGAAGATCATATTTCAGGGTCGCTATGCAGAAGAAAACCAAAAATTTGCTAGAATGAAATCTTGCAAAAACTAGCAGTAAAAAATCCTGGTACGACTCAATGTGCACGTAGTAATTTTGGGCCAAAAAAATAATAAGAAAAGGAAACAATGAGTGCAAGTGACGGCAGGACCTTTGAATCTTATTTGGCTTCCTTGATTTGCGTGCGTGTGTCCCTTTCTTTGATTACTTTTCTCTTGCACTGACTTTGCTTTTGGTCTGCTGCTTGCTGGTACTTTTTCCTTGGGAATACACGTATGCACAGAGGAGAAAGTAGGGGTGGCGCGTTTTGCGCTGTGCTTCACGCCGCTCTGCTGCTTTCGTACACGGATGAGACGAAGCCTTCCGGGTTGATGCGACTTGAAGACGAAGATGATAGCTTCGTACTGCTGTCCCGCTGCTGCTGTCGCTCCACACATCGACCGAGGACACCTGGTGTTCTGTTGACTGCTTGGATCGATGAACGCGCGACGAGCACCGTCTCTGTGCGTGCAATCGCTTTTCGCCGAGACGCGAAGATCTTTTTTTCGATTGGATCTGCTAATCTCTTGTGCTCTGAACTCCTGCGCTCTGATACCACTTGTTGCAAATAATGCACAGAATAAAAGAGATAAGAGACGAATTTTTACGTGGAAAATCCTTGCGGGAAAAAAACCACGGACGCTCGAAGGCAAATCACTATATTGTGGAGAGATTACAATGGAGAGTTTCTCTGAGGGCTTGATCTTCCTATGAACTATTGGGGTATATTTATAGTGGTGGGAAATAGAGTCCCACAAAGAGGGGAGACTAAAATTAGAACCCTACATAGACACAGAGTCCTACACGGATACGGATCCGAATTCAGATCACTTTTCAACATATATATATAACCTAAGCAGTCGAGCATGACTGATTCTATCATTCTATAGGATAGATTTTGCGATCAAGAAATAAGATGCATGGCATGTCACCATATACTCCTACATATGGTTCTTACCGGGACCTGCAGCTAGCTAGCTGGTCAAGTGTACTAAATGAAAGCGAAACGATTATATATAATTAATCTTGAGTGGATCGAGCCTTTGCTCCCAGACGCATGTACACGGACGTACGTTTCTGTCCGAGTCCAACCAGGTGATAGCGATCGATCGATCGATCCATGACTGCAGTCATGCTCTAGCAGAGTAGTCCAAGCTAGGTGATAGTTGCACGAGCTACACTAGCTATGACGAGCTAGCGATCATTTGGCCAATAACAACAGCTGAAGCTGAGGCTTAGCTTCATGGATAAGGGATGGAAAGCGGCTAGATAGTTGATGTCGCATCTGCACAGCAGTCCAAGCTAGGTGATAGTGCCCGAGCTGTGCTGTTTTTGAACACGGCGGGCTGGCTTAACAAAAGCAGGCTCGCACATATTATATATATTATGGGAATTTTGAGCATTTGCCATTTCATGCGTTGGCCTTTTAGGATATATATATATACCACCAAACGTCATTAATTAACCACCCTTTAAACGAGGCCAACTTAATTAGTTAGTGGTGGTGTCTAAGTAGTACTTGAGTGTTTTCTTGTTAAATGGCACTTAAATCTTGAGCCTTTAGATTAATTAGATCCAATGGGTAAAATCACTTTGCCTTCTCCCCTCCCATTAGATGTTGTATGCATAGCTACCTCCATCTATTAGTTTGCTCCTTAATTATTAGCATGTCATGTGATACATTGAGAAATACTCTAATACATATTATTCTTTTATTTATGGCCTTCTTACTTCAATCATATACTAGTTTTACATAAATTAAATTGTGTAAAAAATGATATGACAATTTGTAAAAAAAGAGCAAAAAAAACAAACTATAAGGAACACAACAAAAAACTATACAAAAACCCTACTTGGTCGTTTATGTTGTGGCATCCGATGACACTAAACAAATTGATTACTTCCTTATCACATTATTGACATAGAAAAAAATCACAAAATCAAAACCACAAAGCACAAACAAAGCAATATCTAATGGATAAAAAATTGAGTGCTCACAAACCAAAAAAACACTCGAGTGCCATCTAGCAAATTCCTTAGTTTAATTTAAACCATGCTATACTACGAATTTTTTTAAATAATCAATTTTTAATTAAGAAGTACAGTAGTATACCTGCTTTTTTTGTAGTTCTGACCATATATTACCCATCCATTGGGTAACTTAGGCTAGTCGCCCAACCGTTGGGCGACACGTGGCCAAGTCGCCCAACCGTTGGGCGACTAGTCCATTCGATGATTTTTTGAAAATATATCTATTTAATTAATCCAACAGAAATAATTGTGGGGGTGAAGATAAATGACAATTGTTGTACGTAATACATCTAACAAATCTTGTTTTTAATTTATATTTTTTATGAAATAAAAAGGCAAATAATATCGGTTGATCCATTCATGATTTTCGTAGATTGTAAATGATACAAAATCTGTTAGACTCGCAATAATGTTTTACGATCGTCGTATGTTGTTATAGTGCGATAAATTTTTAGAAGAATTTTTTGATGACGATTGACATAGCAACAATTAGTAAATGCAAAGGTAAGTGATATTAGAATGCAATAGAGAATTCATACACAGAGGAAGACAAAGCAAAATACGTACACAACAAAAATAGTACACAAAGGAGGAAAACACACGACATGCCACCAGCTACACCACCCGCAGCACCTCCTCCGTCGTTGCCATGTCCCGCCCTCAGTCGGTGCCCGCTCGTACGACCCCACTTGGGCTTCCTTAGTACAGGGTGTTGGCGCCCCGACAGGGTGAGGCGGTCAGGAGCTATAGCACCCTAATATTTTTTAAATGGGGCCACTTAAGCAATCCTAATTAGCCCAAACCTGGGTTTAAAGGAAAATTAAAAGGGGTAAGCCTTTTTTTCCCCAATCAGCCGCCAGCTCCTTTCTTTTCCCATCTAATCTCTCTCTCTCTCTCTGGGGGAGACGTCGAGCGTGAGGCCGGCACGACGACTGTGGCACCGGCGGGGGTGGCGGCGAGGCGAGTGGCAGCCAGCGCAGCATGGCATGTGATGGATTACTATATCGAACTCAAGGCGAGAAGCGTGCTATCCTATGATAGCTCGATTCTTTACTTGATCCTGTGATGGATTACTTAGTTGTGATTACTCTTCAACCACATTCGGCATGGCCATATACTTTCTTAATCCAACCACATCAAGGAGCCCAGAGATATCTCTCCTGTTATATAGAAGAGGCAAATTCCATCTTAATCGTTCATACTCCTTCGCATGTTTCATAGTAAACTCGAAAGCTACGTTTATGACCACCTAGTCACGGAGTAGTGTTTGGTAACCTCTAAGCAAACTATTACGTATGTAGGAAACAATGACGATCTTAGGTCTAAGAATCGTACATACACTATATATGAGACCAACTGATGACACTTAAAAATATAACAATTCCCGCAGTGTCTCATGGTGGGTCAATCCAACATCATTTCTCTAACATATGTCCATATTATTGATTTGATATCCTATATCTGTGATTCGTAAAATATGATCATCAATTAATACATGTGCTAATCTGTAAATCATAACTATCCTACATAATGATATAAGATCAGGAATAATTTAGAATAATATCAAAAACATAAATAAAGAGTTTCACGAACAAGTCACATACTTGTTGATCAATATTAAAGACATCTATTCAAGGGATAAAATAATATATTATTTAAATGATCATAAATATAGAAGTAATACAATCATTTCTATGATTCCCTCTGAGCAGGGCCGGCCCTTGGAGGGGGGCGAGCGGGGCGGCCGCCCCGGGCCCCCAAAATCCAGGGGCCCTCGACCCCTCCACGCTGCAGCCCACCGGCGCCAACATCCGCGGATCCGCCACGCGCTGGCGCGGCTCGTCGGGGACGCGCGCCTAGGGGACTTCCTCTTCCACTACAACGGCCATGGTTGAAAAGATGGAGTCTGCCTTTTGGGGATTCTTGGGTGAAGTTAGGTGCACAATCTCGGCCATCACTGCCCCCGCTACTACTGTGATAAGTTTGCAAGCCATCTGTTTGATACAATGTCTCATTGAACTAGCCTTGATATTTCTGAAAAATTCTTCAATGGTTTGATCTGTTCGCCTCCCCACATGCACTGGGGATAATGTGAGATTGATTGCTTCGTGCCCTTTAGTAAGTTTAGGATCAATTGGCGCGGTAATATACTGTAGTAATTTGGTTGACTGCTTGTGGTACTGCATGTAGATCCCAAGTAGGAGAACCTCAACATGTGTGTGACCTATCCAAGAAGAAGCAGAGCCTCAAGTGCAGTTCTACAGAGGGTGTCTCGAGGATAGCCTCTGATGGTGGCGTGGCGGAGCTCCTGCCATCACGAGCCATCTGCTGCATTTTCCATAGGAAGAGAGAAGGTTTAAGGAGAGGAGTAGAAAGAAGACAAAAGAAGAGGAGAGGAGTCGAAGAGAGAATCTCACTTTCTGCTGCTAATTTATGGAGGAGAAGGGGAGAGAAGGTAAATCTTTAATTCAAACTCTTTATTTTGTTCTTGATGAATGGGTTAGGCAGTATGATGCTTGTATTGGTTTGCATCTGGGAGCAGAGTGGGAAATTTGTATCTTTGTGCTGGGAAATCTGGTATGCTGCCCGTAGAATATCTTGTAAGTTTGAGGACTTTAAGATTGGGGCGGCGCAAAATGTTTGACACTGAAATTTTAAGGGGCTTTCTTATCTTTCCAGCAAGCCATAACACATACTGATGTGAAGTGTATTGAAAATCTTTGGTCGTTTCAAGTGAGCTCTGCTGTACTTTGTCGTTAAGCAGGATCTTGTTTGTTCACAAATCTGGGAATAATCTAGGCATAAATTACCTAGAACATTGAACTACAGAATTATAAATTAGCATTGAAGTACAGAATTATAAATTAGCAAGTGTAGATGCAAAACAACCATTTATTTGTATGTGCTGTATTTCTAGCTTCTACAAAATCACTTATCTGTAGTTCAACTGCCGAAACTGTAGTGCAAAAATTTGGGCTTATTATATATCGTGTTGGTTGCTGGACTAGGATAATTTCGATATGCAGCTCAACTGCCGAAACTGTTGGGATAGGAAGGGAAGAACTTAATGTAAAGTTGCACACCTGTACTTACCTTTTCTTACGGTTTTTTTAGAGAACATGCAAAAGACTTGCGTGTCTTTTCTTATGGAGTTGGTATCGAGTAAATTGTAATGCACTGGTTCTATATCTAAGATGAGGTTGCATTGCCACGATGTTAAATAATTAAGTATATGTGCAAATTTTTGGTATGGAATTCTGGTGATTGTAATTCCCAACATCTTGCAACCTAGTGAACTTTGTTGTTGCAAATTATTTTTTTGCTGTGGCAAAATGGTATT
Organism: Melocanna baccifera; assembly: GCA_036346265.1. Classification (NCBI taxonomy): domain Eukaryota; kingdom Viridiplantae; phylum Streptophyta; class Magnoliopsida; order Poales; family Poaceae; genus Melocanna; species Melocanna baccifera. Next base: position 20,760,530 of record CM070704.1, on the reverse strand, counting down.
TAGCACTGGCAGGATTTGATTCGAGTAAACTTGTCAGTTCCATTCAAGTCTGAGCGAACATTTCTTACCACAAATACCGAATGTATTAATAGGAAGATGAGGAAATTCTTAGGCCAGATTTTAATTTGCCTTTTCAGCATCTCTGATTATCTTTTCTAGCTAGTAGGCTGTCATTTTCCAGCTAGCTAATGATTCCTTGCTGCTAATTTGCTAGACCAAGCATTTTAGCTTTCTGCACTCTACATATACGTTAATCCCATATGTGGTCTGCAAAAAAATTACTCTCAAATGAAGACTATTCCAAACAAAGATTGGCACTTGTGGAAGTTCCTAACTTGTTGCTATCTGCAGACCAAGATTTCAGAGAACTTGTGCAAAAGGTCCCCGATGGGTGCATATTTACCATCGTCTCTGACTTATGCCACAGTGGTTATCCCCGATGACTTATATTTAGATATTTATACTAAGTCCCCTATTTCTAGTTTCGCCTCGGACCTCTAAAATCTCAGGACCGACCCTGCCTCTGAGACATATCACTAACAGCATCCATTATGGCTAGCTAGAGAGAACACACGGTTGGAGCGGCGCCTATATATTCTAAACAAACGAGAGAAGCTAAGCAGTGTTTAACTCGATTATTATTGATGACACACCCTCTTGTCACAGACCATCAACCAATTTCAGCGATCGATGTTTACGTATTCTACTTTGTTACCGCCTCCGGTAACAAGGAAGTAACGAATATACATTGTAGAACAAAGAAAATAATGTGAAAAGTTTAGCTGTAGATCGATCGAGTCGCTGTTTGAAACGTTTTGTCGTTTGAAAATAATAACTTGAAGAATGTGAACGTACGTACGCGGTTGTGTGCAGGGTCGATATTTCGCATGCACCTAAATGAATGTGAAGGCGTCACGAGTTGAATCACACGGAAATTAAGCCGCCACGTGACGTCGCCTCCTGCGTCGGTGTGGACGCATCGGTCGCTGTCCCCGATTGACCCGGCAGGCAGCTGGAAGGACCCCGGCCATGTGTATATGTCCACCGACCGACCGAGCTGCTCGATCGTAAGCTTGCTAGCTCCATCTGTTGCTAGCATGCAACAATCAGGGCTTAATTATCAGGGCTCGCGCGCTTCGATCTTGATGGAAAACCCTAGCAACAATCAGGGCTCGCCGGCGCCGCCACGGAGGAGCAGGACCAGGCGGGACCCCAGCGAGGATCAGGTCTACCGCGTCCCGCCCCAGGATTTCGCGCACACCGTGCAGAAGCTCACCGGCGCCGCCTCCTCCCCAGCACCAGCCAGGTCATCGCCGCCCCGACCGCCGGCGCCATTGTCGGTGTCCACGCCCGCCGCCAGGTCCATGCCGGAAGCCTACCTTGCGTGGTGCGCCTCCAACAACGTCCTCCTCAGCCCCGGGACGGTGGCGGAAATGGAGCGCTGCGGCGGCGCCGCCCAGTTCAGGGATTAACTACTTGTTCCTAGCTACTGCATCCGTGCTCGTCTCTTGCCGCTCAAATTTGATACTTGTAGAGTGACAAGTGGACTCCGAGGTAAGAGCAATAAAAGACCAGACGATCGACGACGTACGAGAGAGCTGGAGATGCAACCTAGCTAAGATCGAAGACGCCATCCAAGGTACAGTATACCCTGTTAGAGTTTGCATGTGCCGCTTGAGACTAGCTAGGATTCGTTGCGCGAGCTGAGGAGGATATTAGTGAAATCGATCACGAGCATACTCGGATGAGAGATAGTTGCTGCATTTCATATATGCAGGTGCTCTGTTAGTGGCGCCCCTTATGAGCTTATGGAGCGGGCCAAGTTAGCTGCATGAGTATGTTAGTGTATGTAGTGCGTGTAATACAATACAGCATGTGTGTGCACCTCTTGTATAAATAGCATGAGCATACAAGTGTGCATGTCTATATCTCTGTGAGAGATATTAAAGAAGAGAGTGAGAGGGGGATCAGTGAGTGATTTTCTATATGAGAAGAAGAGGGAATTCAATTAGTGTATTCCCAACACACCCGTTGGCTTCTGCCGATTCTGCCGATTTGGATAAGAATACGAATTCAGGTAGTGTTGATCACAGATATGGAACGAATATGGAGCAGTTGCGAATACGATAATGAATATCTAGTCGGATATTACGCAGGAATACAAAGGGCATACATAGTGCGCACGACACCCACCATGTATTTTTAAAGAAATTTTTTGGCAGGGTTCTGGTAGAAAATATTTCAAAGGTGGTTTCACCAGATTTTTTTACACTTCTAGAAAACTTATTTGGATTTTATTAGATTTGTTGGAATTTGTTTGGATTTTATTTGAAAGCACAGAGCAAAAAAAATTATTTCAACTATTTTCTAAAAACTAAAAATACTTTATATTATTTTTCTAGAGCTCTCCTAGATTTATAGTATTTTGTGAATTTTTTTAGAATTTTTCATAGCAATTTGCATTTTATTGGATTTGCTGAAATCTATTTGAATTTTTTTATATTTTATTTGAAAGCTAATATCAAAAAACTTATTTTAACTATTTTATAAAAGCTAAAATAGTTATTTACATTTATTAGATTTATTGAAATTTATTTGGATTTGCTAATGGGCTGATGGGCTGAAATTGATGATTTGGCTGATGGGTCGGATATCCAAAAAGTATATCCAGGTATTATCCGATAAAATCTCTTGTATTTAGCATGTGTGCATCTCTTGTATAAATAGCTCTCACCAAGAATGCAGTATCGAGTCGGTTTGGAGTGTATCCATGTCTACTCCCACTACTGCAAAAAGTCTATTACCAAACGCAACATCACATATGATTTCACAAAACCATCTGTGATGTATACTATCATAGACAATTTTAATTTAGAGACCGTCTATATTGTTGTCGTTGGTAAAAACCGTCTGTAAAGATTTAATATCACATATGGTTCATAGTAAAAATCATCTATGAAGTATCACAGACAGTTTTTAATTTGAATCGTCTGTGAATTATCACAGATGGTTTGTATTATAAACTATCTGTGATAATGCAGTTATCACAGACGGTTTGTATTAAAAACCGTTTATGATAATTCTGCTATATTAATTGCGCCGCGCAGAACCATGGACAACGTATACCCTCTGTATTGAATTCCAGATCTAGACCGGTGCTTTGAGCTGGAGGCAAGGCTTGCAAGCGATTTAGTGAAAGGAGATCTACTATTTGGCAAGAGTGATTGAAAATTCATCAAGTTCTTGATTACCCTATATATGGTTAGTAATGTAATTTATTTTTCGTTGCATCAAAATTTAGATCTAATTTTTTGTGACTGGAATTGGAGATGGTTTACATCTACTTGGCCATGTATGATCAATTTCCGTTATGTGGGCAGGCCAAATTTGTCAAAATTGTTGGTTATAATTGGTTCCTCGCTAGGAAAGTACCTCGTTATAATTGGTTCTGTTATGCTCATTCTATTTATAACCTGCATGTATAAATAGCATGAGCATACAAGTGTGCATGTCTATAATTCTGTGAGAGATATTAAAGAAGAGAGTGAGAGGGGGATCAGTGAGTGATTTTCTATGTGAGAAGAAGAGGGAATTCAATTAGTGTATTCCCAACACACCTGTCGGCTTCTGCCGATTCGTGCAGAAGTGCTCCTGCTGCTCCTTGCCACCGCTGCCCATGCCCATGACACAGCAACAACTGACAACATGCAGCGCCACCACCATTATTGGTAGGGGTACAATCTAGTCGGATTCGGATGAATATTACCAGGGGTGAAAACGGATCGAATTCGGTCGGATATTACTCATTCCCTATCATATCCCATATTTTTTCTCAGATTCAGAGTCGAATATGAATAGTACCGGATAAGAATACGAATTCATGTAGTGTTGATCACAGATATGGAACGAATACGGAGCGGTTGCGAATACGATAACGAATATCTACTCGGATATTACGCAGGAATACAAAGGGCATACATAGTGCGCACGACACCCACCCTGGTAGAAAATATTTCAAAGGTGGTTTCACCAGATTTGTTTTACACTTCTAGAAAACTTATTTGGATTTTATTAGATTTGTTGAAATTTATTTGGATTTTATTTGAAAGCACAGAGCAAAAAAATTATTTCAACTATTTTCTAAAAACTAAAAATAGTTTATATTAGCCTATCCATAGACCTCTTAAACTCTAACATATCCCCTCTCCCCCTCTCTTTTGTCTCTCTCAGGCTCAACTAATCCAAACCAAAATTGCCAAACCTGGACGTATTAGCGCACCAAATTGAGGGGCAACTGACCACCAAACAACTTGGTGAGGGGCTGAAAGCAACTCTGGCCTCTACCTTAGCCTCGATGGCAAGGAGTATAGCCACGATAAGCGGTGATACATCTACAAGGAGCAGACGGGTGACAACTGTCACCTGAGAGCTAGGGAGAGAGCGTGCGGCGGTGGCTGCCAGGTCAACGAGGCAGTAGGCACTAGGCGATGACTACTGTTGTCATGAACTGATGCACATAGGCCATACACATTAGACTACATCAACATAGTTTCATCTTAAACTATCTCGTAATTTTTCTAAATTATTTATAGATGTTGTATCTAGTTCGAAATATTTTATACATTTTTTGCTACCGTGGACTTGTATAGCTCGTACAATATTATTCATGAGTAGACGTATCCACTGATAAACCTCACAAATCATGAAATATTAAAATGTCAAGTAAAAAAGAGGAGAGCTAGTAGTTGGACTAGCTAGTAGATAGTCACCAGATGGCTCCATTTCGAACATTTGTGTTTGGTTGGAAGTCCCTTCTGCAGGTGAGCGTGCGATTAATTGCAGATACAAGTGATCTTGTCAAACAAAAAAGGACGCCGAAGTACTCCACGCAGACGCAGGCAACAGATTAAATTAAGTTCATGTTTAGAGCGCAATAAAAAAAATTTATATAGAACAATAGCACAATTCTCACAGGAAATTAACATGTAAAATTTTCGCATGTTTGGTCTCTAGTACATAACATATATTTGGTCTCTAGTACATAACATATATCCAAGCATAAACCAGTTTGTTCTGGTAATAACTTTAGTGATCAGCAATTATATACGTTACAAACACGTACAATAATATTATTTCAAGGCATGCATACAACAACTGAGGCCTCTAAATTCCCTAGCTAGATGATTCATTCATATATATCTGCTTCTAACAAAACGATGGGAATACATAAAAGGGCAAAGTAGACGCCTCAATAAAAAAGGAGAAATTAATTAACAGAAAAGGCTAGAACTAGTTAAACAGTTGCTAAAAACCCAACAGAGGCGCGCTGAATCGACACATGTAGAGCTAGCCACATCATCGATCCTCACATATATGATCATAATTACCTTCTTTATAGTTCCCCCATCATCTTTTCTATATTCTTTTTACAATTTATACATGATTTGATCTCAAGTTTTCATATATAGCTAGTTGTGTTTCCCCTGGGTGTAGATGTAGTCTGTGTGAGCCACGAGGGTCCTCCTCATCAAGCTCTCCTCGTCGTCCTGCTTATTTCCCCCCTCACGGCTACACCCCTTCGTCATGCTGGAGGACTCCTGCTGTTCCATTCCCTCTCCCTGCAGCTTCTCCCTGTGATCGAGGACGACAGTGGCAGCTCCAATGGTACTAGCCTTCCCTCCAGTGCCCTGATCAGGAGAAACCTACAAAAATCCAACCAAGATCGTCATCTTAAGGTGATCAGTGACTGTCGCAATTAAAACGCGGTGTGTATGCAGATTAAGAAGATGTGATCGATATATCGAAGAAGACATCCAGTTTAAATTACTAGCTTGCCAGCAGAACAAGACATGCATGTATACCTGCAGCAGGTGCTTCTTGTGGTCAATACTGGATGATCTTGGTTCTGGCCTTGCTGCCTGGCCTGCCATGGAGGTGAGCAGGAGGAGAAAGCAGCAGCAGGTTGCCGCCCCCAACAGGAGGGAAGTAGCCGCTTGCTTCATGGAGGCCATGATGGATCTCCGAAGGATCGAGGTGAGAGGAAGAAGCATCCAAGACTTCCTATTTATAGATGTGCACTGCATTGCATCGATCGGAAGGATCGATGGAGTAATGCAGGCAGAGATCAGATAGAGATGGAATGGACGTACGTGTGCGCTGCTCGGTAAAGAGAGGAGCCGTGCCTGTCGAGTTGCCTGACGACTTCGGATGTGGAGCTTTCACCCCATACCGGTACCATGTGATCTACAGTGACGCCTGGACGTGGATGCATCACACTTTATTTATACACTGGCTGTTATGCAGCGCCTAAACCAAAGTAAAAAAAAAAACTCCCATCCGTCCTCTGTCGAACATTAATTACAAGGCATCCACGCGTCTCAAACTTTGACCAACATTAATCTAACAAAATATAGAGATTATATGAAACAAAAATGATGCGGTTGGATTTGTATTTAAAAGGGCTTCCTTATTATTATGATTTTGTAGCTCTGAACATAGTATTATAAAAAAAATTATTACCCATATATATATATATATATATATATGCTCTTCTAGCTAGGTCGATCGATCTATGCTTCCATCTTTAGTTTAATCATCGTTTTTCAAGTGATTATCACGGTTTTCAAAACGTGATTATAGCCGTACCTTTTATAACCTTAATTATCTGATTACATAGGATAAATTTATAGTATTATAAAAAAGTACTTTCAACGACAGATGGATGGTTTAATTTTCACGTGACCAACGGGGACATCTTACGAAGACCGGAGGTAGTAGGTGGTGATCTTTTAGCGATAGTTTTTGATTTTTGGTTGAAATTTTATTGTAGTTGATTGAAATTTTATTGTAATTAAGTTAGTAGATAGTGTAGTGAATAGTAAAAAAAAGTTGAAGCTAGAAACTGAAATCGAAAAAAGCCAAAATGATGAGAGCAAATGGTTGGGCTGGGACTGTACAGGTACCTGCAGTACGTACATCCCAACAGGAGCAGAACGATTACTAGCTCAGCTCTCTGTGCAAGCTAAGTGTCGACATTGACTTGCAAGAACTTATATCGATCAGCTTGCAAGTACTTAATTATCGATCGATATCCCCGCACGTAAGGTAACCTGAAAACAGCGAGTGTTTAGCTAGAGAGATATATATGGTGGCTAATTAACATAAAACCATGCACTCATTGGCTGATTAACCAACGTGGTCCTAGTCAAACACTTACATGTGGTTCAAGTTCGAGGACCAAGGATATGTTATGTACTCTCCTCCGTCCATAGATATGTCTTTCTGGCTTTGTCACCTACTCGATCTAATGCTAAGGTTTTGATTATGATTTTTATAGTGATATATCATAAAATATACATATTATCAACATATTTTTTTCAAGATGAATCCATTTAGATCATTTGCGAGTAGTCAAAAAGACATTAAAATGGGACACCATGGTGCCTGAGTACTATGACTTCAAATGCACGAATGTAACCTAGATTTAGGTACACTACTGCAAAAAGGGTCATCACAGACGGTTCGAAACCGTCATCACAAATAATTCCTTAAACTATCTGAATCAATAAGTCAGTGATAATCAAAGGTTATCATAGACGGGTTGCGAACCGTCTATGATAATCACAACACAGACGGTTCGAAAATAGAACCGTCTGTGAAAGCATAATATCACATATGGTTTTAACCACAAATTGTCTGTGATGAGGACATATCACAGCCGATTTAGAATAAGAACCGTCTATGATGAGAGACATATTACAGACGGGTTTTGGTGGCAGTCGTCTATGATACAGCTTCACAGATGGTTTATACCACAAAATCGCCTATGATATTACCTAAATTTTGTATTGTTTTTTGGCTAGTTTCAGAAAATGCTAGTCATAATATGCCCTCTAAAAGCGAAACGACGTACTTGAATTTGAATTTCAGATCTGAATTACATATGGCACTGTATATACAAGAAGATATTTACAAATTCACAGTTACAAATATGCTTACAATACAAGAAACTTCAGCCTAATGCAAGCTAGACTTACATATCTTTCATTAAACTATAATCTAAAACAAGTGGAGAGAAAAAATTCTAAGCATCAGGAACATAAAGGCAACGAACACCATTTTCAGCTTTTATGCTAAAATCAAAGAATACCACATTTTTAGGATGTAACAAGCGGAAGCCCCCTGTCGATGCTAATGACTTGGAATAGTGTGGATCTGCTATTGCCTTCTTCGTTTTCATCTTGCTTCAAGCGTCACCTTTCTGTCACGACGGTGAGAATACACAAGACACTCTTACGACACTTACAACAATAATGTCTTGTGCACTGAATTGTGGTGTCATAACCGGAGGCGGAGGAGCTAGCTCACGACAGTAGTCAGTGTCGTCAAGGGGAGGATGCAGAAAGCTAGGAGTGGATGAACTCACGAGTGCTTCCCGGTGCAAAGGGAGAGGGGGATTAACAAGGGCAAAAGGTGGAGAGGAATCGGTGCCTGCCGTTCGATACTATTACCCTGGTAGCGGGCCACAATAGCATTTTGACAAGTGCTATATTGACTGCAAAGTTCTAATATGTCATTTTCGAACGCTACTTCAACTTGGTAGTTTGTACCCCGCTAGTTATTGTGGGCACAATTACGGACACTACCAATGCTATTACGGCCACAATTGTCAAAATCTATAGGCAGTGTTCGAAAGTGCTTAGCTCAGAGCCCAAAGATCCTTTTGGGCCAGCCCAGCCCAGCCCAAGCTCGCGAGTCCCCTCCCCTTCTTCCCATCCCACGCGTGCTGGGCTGCGGAGCAACGCGTGCGTCCGGTTGCTTCCGACGCGCGTCGCCTCCCTCGGATTCCCATCGACATGGCGGCGCCATCGTCGTCGTCCGGGGAGATCGCCGTCGAGAGATCACTGGCCGGCTTCGGCGGCGGGGCATCGCCCTCAAGGTATGTGCCATCTCATCTGCCCGCCCCTCTCTCCGATGCAGTGAAACCTTGAGATCGCTCCCCCACGGAGATACAAGGGAGGGAGGGAGAGAGAGAAAGAGACAAGCAAAATTACGAAGAAACTGCATGCACCGCAGAAATGGCTTCTTATTTAGGTTGGGATGTTTTTTCCTCTAAAACAAACAAGATCGCCCTGCAAAATTTTGGCGGTCTTTAATTTCTAGGTTTAGGGGCCGGGGTTGAATCGTGGGTAGCAAGAACTCGATCGAAGTTAGGGCCATAGCGAGGCGAATCTGGCAAATTGAGCTTTCAAATTTGACCTATGCTGAGCAGAGCTGTGTTGATTGACTGCACTTCACTTTGTCTTCTTGAATCTGGTTGCAGCATTCATTCGACGGTGGGCGGGTGTTGCCCGAACACTCTCCTCTCCTCTCCTGTGTTTTGCAACTGCACATGCATGCTTAATCCCTATCTCTGGGCCCAATGAGCCTTCGTAGTAAAACCATATGCCTATAATAGGATTACTCTACAATAAAGCCTTTCCCTGAGAACTACCTGTCTTGTACCTGCTCCTTTCTCAGGACCGAATTGCTTAGTATGCTGAAGAAACACTCACATTTGATCGGGTGGACGGTTGTTAATGCTGAAGATGATGCATCGGATGTAGGAATGGATGATAAATTCTGGCATGAAATGCTTGATCTCTTCTTTGTGCGTGGCTGGTGGTCAAAGAGAAGGGAAGAGGATGACCTCGTCTTCTTTGTTAATAATATGGTACCTTTTAGTCCGGTTGATTTCAATTCCCCCCTTATTTTCAGCTTGATATTAGTGTGCTGTTCTATGCTAAATGCACCTCACTGTTTGATTTTGATGGTACTGTGTGTTGATGCAGAAATTGCATGGTTATGGGTCCAATGATAACATGGAAGGTCCACCTCCCTATTTTGTGCGGAGATGGGCTTCTACGGTAAATGAAGCAACACTGAATCTTCTTTACTCAAGATCAGCTAATGCATAAGATTCGCTTGATAGTAGATTCTAGGAAATTGTTCATATTTCATTCTTTTTTTGGTGTTTCTGTATCATGTATTGTGAAGTTAATTCAGTTGAAACTATTACAAGATTTGCACTACACCAGGCTACACGGAACATTTTTTCTTTCACTTCTTTGCTTTGTTTTTTTAAAAAGCTAATTCAGTGTTTTTAGTTTTTGTTGTTTTGCTAAACCAATAACTATACTTGCACAGTTGTGCTGAATAACTAAATGTCTACTATTATCCAGTCAATTTAATGCTTTGTATTTTATTGTTAAAATGGACTTATTATTTGACTATCCCTCTCTGTATGGGAAGCTTAGTGTAGATTTCTTTTTGTAACTTCTGAAGGAGCCCTTCCTGAGTACATGTAATGCAACTTACATGCGTATGCATGACTAGATGAACACGCAGCACTGCAATTTTCATGTTGGTGATATGTGAGACAAGCCAATGTCAGAATCCTAACCATTTTTCTATTATGTTATATTTGTTCAACATATTGTTAGATGGACAATCTCCAAGAAGAATAATAACTTTCTGTTGAGTTGCTTTGCTAATTGACCTCTGTTTCATGTGGAGCAGCTTGAAAAGGTCATCAATGTAAATTCAGCTGAGGTTGATTGGGAACGTTCCTTCTATTTGAATCTAATCGCTCACACATCATACACTGTTACAGTTGCGATATGCAGGTATGTTTCTTCAATGGTGCTGCTAAGATATTACATGTTTGGTATATAATCTTAATAATTGGCATGTAATTATGTATAAGAACAACAGAAAATCTTTTTTAGTGATCTAATGAAGTATCCTATCTGCTTTTAAATATAGCAATTCTGATTTGTCAACCAGTAAAAAACCGTCCAGTTTTGTCTCTTAATTTCTCATCCTTCATTGAAATGTGACACAGTTTGCACATGATGGTTCTTTTGTCATGTAAGTTGGGGGGTAAAAATACTGTCTTCTGTTCTAGCTAACAGGTTGATAATTGGGTCTGGGTTAGCTCATTAGCTGACTTAACAACTTAGAACCGTGGAATTTATCTTTCAGAATGATTTGCGCAGGCATGTTAGGGTACTCGCAAATCCTAGAGTGCTAATAATATCCATTCATTCCATTGTCATGCAAAATGAGACCCAATTGTGATATCTTCACCCCTTGGTAAATATTTGTAGCCAGTTAGTATTCTATATATTTGGTTCTTATGATCTACTTCCACAGTATCGGGGATCTTCGCAATCGTGCAGAGAAAAGCAAGCCGTTGTCTCCATTTTATAAGGTATGACACAAGTAAGCATTTCCCATCAGCCATCAATGAATCTTATTCGAAAGGTGAACAAACTTATTTTAATTATGATTTGAGCTTTGTTTCTTAACTACTTATTGTTACTACTAGTTTCAGACAAATCTCATGATTTACATTGTGCAATGACTGAAGGATACTAAATTTCATTATTTAAAGTATGCTTGGGAAAAGTTAGATGTACTTTCTCCAGTTAGACAATAGGGAGTCAGGCTTATCATTTGTCAATTAACTTAGGAGCCAATAACCCTAACTGCTGTACTTGAAACATGCTACTGGTCTGCTTTTCCCCCCCCACCAAGCTGGAGTCTGGACAATAGTTGCAGACTGCTCCCATCTAACCTAATTCCATCACCCTCTCCCCTTTCCTTTTTGACCTTTTTCAACTAATTTAACTGAGTCTCACTGGTATTTGCTGTGTGAGAAAGGAGAGTTCCAAAATATTGTATAGACACCCCCACTAATATGATTGGTAATATGCATTGAAGAAGTTGCCACAGAGGAGTTAATGGGTGAGACATTACTGAGATCGAAGAGACCGATCGGGAAATTCTAGTTCAGTTGTATGATTTGTGCTGTGTTGCCTTAGCAGCTTTTAACAATCTTTTTGTTCCCTAGGTTATATTTTGGGAGATTATTACATACGTCTTATAAGCCAAATTTGCATTTGTGGTATCAGTGTGTTGTTGATGTTTTAAAATTTTGATAATTAAATAGCAAACTGACAAGTCTTACAAATTATGATAAGCTTGTACTTTACATAACTGTTACAAAACCCTTTCTGAATGATGTCAGAGGTGATAAGACAATTGTGGCTGGAACACACTTGATACGCAGGCACATGTTTAAAATTTTCATTGACGCTTGTAGTGTTGGCTCTGTTGCTCATTAACTATTTCATGGATGCGCTCTTCCTAATTTCCTATTGAATATATTTAGCTGTTTCTGAATACTCTTCATGCAATACTATGTGCTTGAGATCATTTCTAAAGAGTACAGCTGGAGGTTTTTAGTTGTTCCTTCCAAAAGTCAAGTTAAAATGAACCTGACCTAAAAGAGCTATTATGGTACATATAACACTTTCCATGCTATCCAACTAACTAATCTTGTCTTGATCTCAATCTCTTGTCAAAACAGGTTACAAAAACTGTATATGCATCCCCTAGCCATGTAAATTTTCATCTTGATCGAAGGAAGGTAATTTTTTCTGGCATCATCTTTTGAAAGAAATGACATTTTAATATAATCTCTTGTATCTCTTGACAGGCTGTAGAAACAGTACCTGCATATCCCAACATTTGTTTCTCAGTGGATGACTTCGATGATCCTTTTGATGCTGTGGTAAGTTCTCTTTTGATCCTGCCAAGTCGAATAACAAAGTATTCTGGCAATTCTTCCCATGTTGTAGATGCCGATGGTTTTATCTCTGATATTTCATGGTTTTTCTTTCTGATGCCTTTGACCATGTACTTTCTAACTTCTAAGTTGACCCTAGCAAGTGAAGTTATCTTCTAAATTTGAGCAGGTTTTGTCAGACCCTGAACACTGCTATTGTGTGATTCTCAATGCACATGGTGGGGCAGCATTTCCTGAAGAGACTGAATTAAAGAATACAAGTTCAAATTTACAATCTGGGGTCAACTCTGGAAGCAACCAAGAAAACCCACCAAAGGTTCTCTCTCTCTCAATGAAGGTTTCTTTGTAACATTTTTAGATAATAGTGCTTCACTATTTCAAATTGTTTTTTTATAGTGTTAATAGTGTTCATTCCCCTAAAATCAAAATTTTTCTGTAGTTAGAAAATATAATATTTTATTATGTCTCACAATCAAGGTTCGAAATCCTGCTACCGGGGTAAATCCCGGCCGCCGGGCGGTACCGGTAACCGGCCGGTTACCGCCCGGTAACCGGTATTCCCGGAAAAAAACCGGATGAAATTTGTCAAATGGAATTTGCGGGCGGGGTGGGAGGGGACCGTGTAACGCGATTCTGGAAAAACCGGTGAAAAACCGGTGGAAGAGAGTTTTTTAAGCCTCAAGCATACAAAATAACTATTTAGCTTTTTTCTCTATTATAACTATTTAGACTTGTATTAGAATAGAGTTTTTGCACTTGATAATCCGATCCCTGATTTAGACTTGTATTTAGATACATATGATGCGTAGGGAAGAGATAAAGCCATCAATCAATAGATACATATATGGATCCCAAAGTTGTTGTTGCTCTCGCTCTGTCCCTTGTATATCATGTAGTCATGATGATATGAACAGTTCAATTCGATGCATATACGTAGGCAACTAGGCATGCATAATTAGTTTTCTGCTCCAATCAAGATTTTTATCACGATTTATTTTAAACTTGAAATTATACAAGGGATATAGGGACATACGGCTATTTTTAGCTATATTTTGCATCCCGGCCGGTTTAATCCATCCCGGCCGGTGGCGGGAAATCCGGTAACCGGCGGTTACCGGCCGGTAACCGCCGGGATTCCGATCCCTGCTCACAATTAAAGGTCTGTAATATTTATTTATGTTGATAAGACTTAGCTGGTTTTGATCTCATTAATATGTATTGTTGTGGAGCTTGCAATTGTTTCTTGTTTCTAGTGGTAATTAAATGCCAAATTTGTCACGTATGTAAAACCGTGAGATCAATTGTTTTGCAAAATTTCATTCCTAGCACTTGGGGAAGTTATAGTTCTAAAATATATACCATTATTGCCTCATTGACATATGAACCCAAGCCCCTGTCACAGCTAGTGGCATTTTTTGGCACCGCAACTCTTCCAGTGCTAAAGATGGAATTTTTCTGATTCTATGGAGGGCTTTCACCGTACACATCTTTCACTCTGCTCCCTCTTCCTTTTGTAGTTTGTTAAGCAAAATTTAAACTACTCTCTGCCCACTGCATCACGTTCTTCTTGAAACTTAGTTATCTTCAGAAGCTTCTTGGAGACACTTCTAACTGTATGCGGTATTTATCAGTCGCATCTTTCTTTCTAGGAAGAAATCCATATTACCCCACTCTATACTTTTCAAAAGGTCCAGTTTACTCCCTCTCTTTTGAAACCAGACTAGTACACTTCTCATCCTTTTCAAAAACAGTCATGGTTTCATGCTGATTTGGCTATGTAGAGCTAACTACAATTTAGTATTGCAGAGAACACTCTTCTCAGGTTTTGTCAGCTACCAAAATGTCCATGAAGCTTATGATGGTGAGTCATTCGTCCATGTACTTTATTCCCTGTGAAACTATTGCACTGATGGTTCTATTATTAAGTATTAATCTTTCTGTGAGCATCTTTTATATCCTGACCTCCATAACTAAGCACCGATAGAATCTCATGTGTTCAGTCTTTAGTGATACTATTTTAAACTGGATTAACACTTTTCTCAACTATGATTGGCATTGTCCTGTTTAAAAGTTTAGCAGATATCTAATGTTTTGTTCCAGCTGGATTTTTTATTTTTTGATATGCGCTTCTCCTAATGTTTATAGCTGGCAGATCAAAATTTGGGAGTTTCCTCTCACTTGGGCATGACCACACTAAACTTGCTAGACTTTATATGAGGGGCCCTGAAGGACGTGGGGAAGTTGAAGTAGCTGTTTCTGGGATTGCAGGTCTGTTATGTTAGTATTACTGTTATGCCTGTGGAATTATATAGCCCCCAAAAAAAAACATGCACGTTTGTTGTAGCCCTATTGCAAGAGTTGACCTATCCAACTCTCATTTGAAAATGATTTTTTTTAATTAGATCAGAGCCGTGAGAGTTCAAAGAAAGATCCTGGAGATAGCTTCCGGGTCCTTGTTCATAGGGCGGCTTCTGCTGCATCAAAGCTAGCAAAGCATGCCTA
The DNA here is from genome assembly GCA_036346265.1 of Melocanna baccifera. Lineage (NCBI taxonomy): Eukaryota > Viridiplantae > Streptophyta > Magnoliopsida > Poales > Poaceae > Melocanna > Melocanna baccifera. Next base: position 20,745,397 of record CM070704.1, on the reverse strand, counting down.
CGAGGCTGCATCTGCCAACAAACAATTGGATGATGAGCTTCTGCCTCTGAAGTGTTGCTTGATGTCAGTATCTCTTCCTTGGGACTACATTGCACATGACCTGTTGCACAAGGTGAGGTCTTTACATCATTACTCCTGAATTGTATCAAAGTTGTGTTTATGTTTAAATTGTTGATAAGTAGTTTCCTTTTCCTGCTTATTTTTCTCATATAGCAGTCAACTATTTAAAAATAATCCCTGAGTCAAAGATTATTGCATGTGTCTGGTCAAAAAAGATTATTGCATGTCTGCTTGATGAAATTAAATTTATCATACTATTAAGGTTATCAAGATTTTGTAAGATGTCAATCTATAACTGTAATAGTTGTTGGTTTATACTGGTGTAAGCTGAGAGGGCGTTTTTCATGGACAACCTTGATTGTGCAGTTCCATATGTCAATGATTATTTATGACCTTTGGACATACATTGTATGGTGTATGATGGAACCACAATTCAAAAGTGGATTAGTTTCTGCTCATATTGGATGTAATCTGCCCAACAGAATTGTTGAAGCCAAATAAATTTAGCTTATGATATGGCATCTCATAGTTCTGAAAGATTATGCTAATGTACCAGGAAACGCCTCCATTGGACCTATGAGACTGCAATTCCCAATTCCAGACCTGCACAGCTAGGTTTTTAGAGGAACGATTCCGTGTGCATAATTGTGCAAAAATTTGTGGTTAGGTATGTTCTGGATTCATGACATGTAAGAAAGGAAGGAGCAAAGAAACTGAGATGTGATGTTCATGTGTACATTAATAGATCTAACTTGTAGGGTCTGCATTTCTCTTTGTGCAAAGTAGAAAAACCAGGGGATGTAAATGTTCAGTGTTTCAGTGTTTTTCTTTGCGAGGGAAATTATTCAATGTTACTTTTTTTCTTTATCGTTTCTTTGTCATGTTTGATACTCCCATTTTACATTTTCCTCCAAACAAATGGTGGTTTTCTACGGCTAGACAGCAAAGTGTAAATTTCCTTCTGATCAAGTAGATGTTACTATGACTTGAATGCAAAGTGTGAAGCTGTGAGAATGTGCGGGGTGCTTTAAGCTCTACCAGGGAAAATCCGGGCAGCATCCTGTTCTGTTTTAGGACTTTGGTTCTGTATGCTATTTATTTTGATGTGAAGTGGGTTATCATGCACTTAATTCTGTCTTGTTCTATACTCCAGTTTGGTTTGCCGCCCACCTTGTGTATCATCTCAAAAATTTGCCTTGTTTAAAATTAATAATTATTTAAAAATATTTGAATTTTTATTTGGATTATTTGTGTAATACTGGAGGAAAGATATCAAAATCCCGATTCCAATCTGAATTCTCAAATTCATATTCCAATTCTATTCCCACCTAGAATTCCAAAATTTGAATTCAAATTCAAATCTTTTAAAAAAATCCAAATCTTCAGAAAAATATCTATTTTATTTTTCTGGGTCTAATCTAATTTTTTTCTTGGCCTAATCTTCTATTTTCTTATTCTTTTATCTTTTCTATTTTTCTCTCTCCTCTCGGTTACTATTCATGCTACAGTGCTGAAGCACTGTTCATCTTCAACCTCTCGTGCATAACACTTCGCTTGAGCTGAAAACGCACAGAAAATTTTCTTTCCTTCTTTCCTCCATAACTTTCCACTCGAGCATCCGAATTTAATTCCGTCTGAAGCACTACGATCCTAACAACACTACGCATTCATCACCGGAGTTAGTGCTTCTGTTACCACATTCAATTAGTGTTTTCGTTGTCATTTTGTTTGTCAGTTCCTAAACACCGAACAGGCACCCAAAACTTCTCATGTTCTCAGCGATTCGAGTCATTTGAGAGCCTATAAATTGGCACACTAACACCTCCTCTACCCCTCTTCATTCTCTCAAAATCTCAGAACATACGGAGGTCCGACGACGACGAATTTCGCATTTTCTCGAACGTCGATCATTACAGTCAATTTGGGCGTTCATCATTTCGGTGAAGATTTTCAACTTTTGCTTGTGCATCTCTTGTCTTAGCATCCAAGTAACTCATCCATCATTTTTAATTGATTTTTCATGCAGCCAATTGTTGTGAATTGAGCTTTTCGCGGAATTGGCCGTTTTCGACTTCTGTCGTCGATTCGTCGTCCTCGGTGAGCGTTTTCTCGATTCCTTGTGCCGAGAGCATCACCTCCATCTCCTCATCACAACGCATAGCTCAGCTCGCTCAATGGTTGGCCGAGGTGCTCCACCACCGTGCGCCACCTCCGTGCTGGACGTTGTCACAGTCGCGAGCCATCCTCGGCCACTCTCGAGCCAAACCAACTTTGCCATCGTGTTTGCCATGTCCCTGGCCACCTCATGCTTCGTCTACTTTCTCCGGAACACCGGTGGTTTGTTGGAGCTCCGTGCAGCCCGTCGCCGCCGTGCGCCCCGACCACTACCACCGTCGCCTCGCTCCGTCTCCGGCGATGCCACCACCACCATTTGGTAGAGGACCTCGTCGGGGTTCCGTTTTGGTGGTTCGCATGCTGCCCCTCCTTTCCCTCGCCGGCGAGCCGCCATGGGCAAAGAACGCCCAAGCGCTGTGCGTGCAGCTGCTCTGTTGTGCTTTACAAAGAAGAACTCTTTGAGTTGCTTCTAAGTCACGTGTGTTAACATGGTGTGGTGGTGGGAGCCTTGGCTTTCATTCCTTTGGTCTTGTGTTCAAGTTCTAAGAATTGCAAATTTTTTCACACAAAAATTCTTCTTTTGGTCCACTCTGTACAACATCCGATCCAAATAATAAGTTTCAGATTTTCGTCATTTTATGTGTTAACCAAATTTCCAGATGTTCGTTCTCCCTCATACGAACTCTGAATCCGTTGATTCTTTTTCCTAAATTCATCTAAATTCAATATCATCCTTCCAGTATATATTTTATATTTTTGTGATTTTATTTATATTTATTCTTTTTTTTGTATTTATCGTTTCGCGCGTAGAACTCGACATCGTCGAAGGGTTTGTCGAGACGCAGCAAGAGGGATCATTTAGCGCGCAAGAAGGCAAGTCTCCTTTGATCATCTTGTGCCTATGTTTGCTAAAATTATTTTATTATTTTAAATTTAGATGTATTGCTATGTTACATAAAATGATAACTTCTGTCTTAAGGTATTAGTTAATCTAACCTTGTTATGCCCTCAATTGCAGTTGAATGCCATGTACCTTTGTAACCTTAGGATTTTCTTTGTCTCAATAATGAGATTATTATTAAATCTTTGACAAATATTAGAACGATAGTTTAGTTTTGGTACCACCAGTGGTTAGTGGGTGCCAGGGATTTACTGGTTTACTCATAGTGAGGGACAGTGATTTACTGTACTCACATGGCGCATGAGGGAGCTTCTGACTGTGGTGGATTTAACCCTTCAGCGGTGAAACCTCAGCGGGTGGTGTTTAGCTAGACTAAAGTGAGGTAAAAGCTTTGTGATATTTCATCTGGGTCTCATGCCAAAGGAAGCATGTTGACTATTAAGATAATTTATCTCTTGTGGGTAAAGCTGTATAAACTCTGCAGAGTGTAAAACTATTCGAATAGCCGTGCCCACGGTCAAGGGCGAGCAAGGAATGCATTCACATGGTAGACCTTTGGTTTTGAATTTAAAAAAAAATAAAATATTTTGGAAAACTCGGGAGTGGATGGAACTCTCAGGATTTTGGCCCAGTGGATGAAACCAGTGAGGGTGGTTGGAACCCATAGAATTGAAACCTTGGCAGGTATAGCCTATTCTATCAGTGTCGGTGGTTGGAATCTTCACTAAATTACTTATCTAGTTTTAATTATTGAAAATAATTTGCTCAACAATTGCTTTTGAAATAATTATTTAGATTTGAAATAAAATACTACTTTGTGCAAAAGAACCATATAACCTTCCTTTGTTAAGCCCTGCATCTACTGCATCTTTTTCAAGACTTGCGGAGTACTTTATGTACTCACATACTACACTTTAAAACAACTCTCAGAGGAGGTTGAAGCTCAAGAGGTGGACTACGACCACTTCGTGGATGGATTCGATGAAAGCTTTCCGGATTTCTAGGCTACGTTTCCCCAGTCAATTGCCTGTGGCAGATTGATGGGCCGTTTGCTCGAGTTGCTATTTTTGCTTCCGCTGTTATCTTTCTTTTGTAAGAAGTTCTGTATACCTCGGTTGTAAGGCAATGGCCAAGAAGTGTGAACTTCAGTTATTATTGTAATAAAATGTTGTTGGCAATATATCATTTTCTGACTAACTGTGTGTACTAACGTTGATCTGGGACTAGTGCGGTAATACACAGAAGATTCTGAAGTTGCCGCTCCGGGTCTCACACCTTGAGTGGTTCTGATTTAGTTTCTGGTTGCCAGTTTCAGTTACATCTTGTACAGATAGCTACTAGTGAAGTGACATGAAACTACTAATTTATGATGACGACGACGACGACGAACTCTTCACAAAGGGCTGGATCGAAGTGGAGCATTGCTTTCTTGATCCATGTTCCGTTTTGTTTGCGGAATTAAGCAGTGGCAATTAAAGACTAGCCTCAGAAACCAATGCGTACACTTGTTTTCTAGATGCTTGAAATGCATGCCATGAACTTGTTGATTGCATGGCTGTGATGACTTCCTTCTCACATGTTAGACCAGAAAGGGACATGTTGCACTAGATGTGTCAACTTTCATCTCCAACCAGTCATCTTCACGTTGGTTGCAGCATTTATTTATGGGTATTCCAACAGTACTCATGCAAGCACTGTAGCCTGCTGTACGCCGGCCGGTGTACTAGACCTCGGAGTCAAGCCTGCCTTTCCCCAGCCAGCCCGGTACTTGGCTGACACGGCATGAATAGAGGGCTGTGCTGCGCCTGGAAAGAAGGCTCGTTGGGCAGCACGGCCGTGTCGTGCTTGGGCTAGTCCGGCACAAAAGTGGCACAAAAGTCCCCCTTGCGCTTGCTGCCTTCGCGTTCAATCGATCCATCAGCTCCACAAGTAAGGACAGAGTGACACGGTGGGGTGGTCTGAGGGGACAGCATCAGCAGTTTAGCACTTAGCACAACCCTGTCAATGGTTGCCTAGGCTGCCTGATAGCTAGCATGGTACTGATGATAAGACGGAGTAGAGACCAAAGAAGCAACGAGCAGGGAGGGAGAGGGGAAACAATCAGGAACCAGTGATAAGATGGAGCAGAGGAAGAAGGTAGAGCAGTGGTACAGGTTGAGAGACAATGGGTAGATGCAACGTTCTCCTCCATGGCTATAAAACTCACCTCCTCTACTCATTTCTTCACCACCGAAGCACCAACCTTCTCTTCTCTCTTTACTCTACTTAGTAGTCTCAATAGTCTATACAATAGAAAGCTCAACGTCGGTATACTACCAAATAGTCTACCGAAGGCAGTGGCAAGAGCATCCAAGCTCAATAGTGGTATGCTATCGTGGAGTCGCAGTATGAAGGTAGCAACAGGCACCTTGATGGAAGCTCCCGCCACCACTCCCTAGTCCTCCGGCTCCAACTCTCGCTGATGCTCGTTAGTTCTCACCAAGCATGAGAAACTACAGAATAGATGACCATCATATGGACGGTACTGAGGGCTTCAAGGAGTACCAGGGTAGTTCAAAGCCAATGGGGACACCAAACTTCTCTCCCCTATCCATAGATGGAAACATTAGTGGGTCTAGGTCTGCCACTAGCACTGCTGGACTAAGGGCGTTGTGCTAGAAGCACATGACCTGGAGTTAGGAAATCTAAGATGGCCAAACGGTAGAGATTGCAACTTGTAATTACTGAAAGACTCAATTAACTACTCATACAGGTGGAGCGACGTTGGCACTTGAACTGGTACTACAAAGCATGCTTGAGCATGGGGGCACACAGGCGAGGGGGAGGAGTATATACGCAGCTGAACTTCGAGGTGATGGCTTTGTGAGTACTTGGGTATGCAACCCTCTTTCTGCTTGTGAGGAATTTGCTAAATATATTATTTATGAAGATCAACCAATTAGGATGGATGAAAGTCACGCGTTTGAAAGAATGATCCAGCGTGAATTTTGCCCACAGTACCAATATGTCAATAAATGAACTACCACATCTAATATTTTATGGATCTATCGTAAGGGCTAATAGAACTAAAAGAAATATTCCTATAGGTTCAATTCTCTGTTGCCATAACTTCAGACATTTAGACATCATTGCACCAAAGAAGTGCCTACTTTAGTGTTGTAACCTATTATTTAGATGATGATTACAAGCTAAATAAGTGTCATAGGGTTTAAGTTAATTAGCAAATCACACATAGAAGAAGCCATTGTTAAACGTATACTAGACGTACTTGATGATTTTAAGATATATAATAAGATTATTTCTATGTAAAACTAGGTTCAACATGATCAAAGGACACGACTTGCCTTAGTTTTGCTCAGCGAGGAACTCGGGATCTTCTGGCGGCGCTCCTGCTCCTTTAAAGACGGGATCTAACGAGAGAGAAAACGACCGAAACAACAAAATAAAATTAAATAAAATTTAAATGAACTCCAAAAACATCAAAACTAGCATCAAAAGGTAGAGCGTGATCCATCACGATGTAGACAGGGATCGCCATGCGCAAGGCCGACCCCAACGCCATGCGCAACGTTCGCGTACTCACGGTGCAGTCGCTCCCTCCCCCCACCGCGGACGCCGCACCGGCGTGCACCGACCACCACGACGTGCCCGGGCTGGTCTTCTCCGACAGAGGGTACACGGGCAACTACTTCCACGCGTACGGGCGTGATCCGCCGCTGTTCGACGGCGGCGCGTACTCGGCGAGTGCGGTTCACGGTGTCGGACTTCGGATGTGGTGGTGGGCAAGTTCTGCCGGTGTTCAAGAACACGTCCAACCGACCGATCAACCTCGGCGGCCGCGCGTGCTGCTTCGCTTCCGCCGCGTCGGTCGGGCTCACCTGCCACGCCGACTTCAGCATCGACCCGCGCCGCGCGCCCAACGGCTACACTGTTGGAACCACACTCTGCCTCTTTTCAACACACGTTCGAAACTCCGTTATCTTTTCCAGAAATCATAGCCTATCAACAGCACCTTGCCTCCTCTTTCTTCACGTGGTACAGCACCACATGCAAAGTACTCTGCTTGCTTCTCTGTTTCTTTGTATTAGCTTGCTTCTTCTTCTTGCTTGTTCTTCTCGCCGAGAAAACAACCCGTCTGCAGAGCCCGTTCTTTGCTGCTCTCTTGCTTGCTCTGCTTGCCTCCTTCTTACTTTCTATCTCTTTCTCCGATTGCTTCCTCGCTTCCTCCTCTTGGTTTTGATTCATGACCGCATGGCCTCTTTTAAAGCCTAACTATAATACTATGACGGACTCCAGTTATACTCGAACTCGAACTTTAACTCGTATCGTACACAAGCTCATATTCGTATACGGCAACAAAACTTGAAAATAGACTTGGCTTATACTCTAACTATACTCGGACACGTATATGTCATATACGTATATTGGTATGGGCTGGTAAAACAAGATTAAAACTCTAACAATCACCTCCTTAATCTTGTTTCTCTATCTTGATCACGCCGATCTTTTTTGCTCCCACACCTGAACTGAATCTATCTTTCCTTGTACGCCTGCCTGGACTGGAGCACCTGCTCCCACAGTCGCCTTGGCTTCACCGTTACCAGAGCCTCCTGCTCCTCTCTCTTGGACCAAATCTGTCCACCTTTTCATACATATCTTAGCTGAGGCTACACTGCCTCTCACTCCTGCACTCGTGTGTCCTGTCTCCAATGCTGACCACGTTCCATCTGAAAAACCACAAAAAATTGTACCAACTTGTACTCCAAGTCTTCCTCTTGGAATTTGTGCACTTTTTCCTCTTGAGAGTCCACTGCCCGCACGAAGTCGATCATCCGTAGCTATATGCGCGCCACCTTCAATCGTGCACTGCTCTAGCCTTGGGCCTGCCACCTTGTGCGCCTGAGTCGCTCTCCATACGCACCCCCTGAGCGTGCACATACCGTACCTGGGTCCCACCATCTTGGCCTTCTACATGACCTGTTTGACTGCCCCCCTCTATGCTCAGGGAATCTTGCCCTTTGGTCATGTCATCTTCTGACTTTTCAATGCTCTTTAGACAAACCTGCTTGCAAGATTTCAAGGAAATCTTGTACAACCGGTTTGGAGATCTTTCACCTTCATCAACAAATCTCTGTGTTTGTCATACACTTGTAAGAACTCATCTTCCAGGACCACCTTGCATCCTTTCTCCGTCATCTGTCCGAGACTAAGTATGTTGTTGCACAGACTCGGTATATAGTAAATTTCTGTCAATAACTTCTTATCTCCGTTCTTGCATCGTAGCATTATCGTCCCTTTGCCTCTTATCTTTACCATGGAGCCATCGCCAAACTTGACCTTGCCCCAAACCTTCTCGTCGAGCTTATGGAACATGGAGCGATCTCCCGTCATATGATTGCTTGCTCCATTGTCCAAGTACCACTCATCTGAGTGATCGTTGTTGCCTTCCTTCGTGCGTAGTTTTGGAACTACGTTCTCCTCGTTAGCATCACCATGAGCGGCACCTTTTCAACATATGATGAGAGAAGTAGTGCTGGTCCGTAATCTTCTTCTTCGACTCGGCGAGTTTGCCTCCCGTTCTTCCTTTGCTTTGGCAACTCGAAGCATAATGCCCAAACTCGTTGCGGTTGAAGCACTTTATGTTGTGCCGTGGCGCGTAATGTCCGTATTCGCCACATTCAAAGCACTTGATATGTGACTTATCACGGAATCTGTCACCACCGCCTTGCCAAGCGTTATCTCCACGGCTACCTCTGCCGCCTCGACCACTTTGGCCACCTCGCTCGTGCCTGCTTGATGAGCCACCGCTGCTTCTTGTATCTTCCTTTGTCAGCAACACCTGCTGATTATCATACTGGAATCTGCATTCATCACGAGACTGAAACCCCTTCAGTAACTCCTCGTGTGCCTTGAGAGAGCCGGTGATCTCCTCGATCTTCTTTTTCTCCAAGTCAGGGGAATACATGAGTGTGGTGACGACAGGCACGTACTTTTCTGGTAGTACGCGCAAGTACTTCTTCACGGCCACAGACTCCTCCATCTTGTCGCCAAGGAAAACCATCTGATTGTATAATGAAGTCAACTTACCAGCGAACTCGTCCACCGACTGGGTCTCTCCCATCTGGAGATTCTCGAACTCGCTCCGTAAATTCTGGAGCCGCACCTCCTTCACACGATCAACTCCCTCATGCATCTTCTGAAGCGTCTCCCATGCCTCTCGTGCCGTCTCCTTCCCGACAAGCTGAAGTATCATCGAATCTGGCACCGCTTGGTAAATGATAGCCAAAGCCGCCTGATCCACCTTGTCTTCAAGCTCCTTGTCCTTCCCCTTCGGATCGACTGCACCCCAGACTCCCTGGGCGCGCATGTTCGCCTTCATCTTCATTGCCCACACCGGGTAATTGTCGGTCGTCGAGAGAGATCTTGGAGGGAGATTAGCCCACCTTGGGCCTTCGTCTTCTCGCCCATATTCTTCAGGCACTACCAAGATCAACACGCTCTGATACCAAATGTTGGAACCACACTCTGCCTCTTTTCAACACACGTTCGAAACTCCGTTATCTTTTCCAGAAATCACAGCCTATCAACAGCACCTTGCCTCCTCTTTCTTCACGTGGTACAGCACCACATGCAAAGTACTCTGCTTGCTTCTCTGTTTCTTTGTATTAGCTTGCTTCTTCTTCTTGCTTGTTCTTCTCGCCGAGAAAACAACCCGTGCGCAGGCCCGTTGCTGCCTGCTCTCTTGCTTGCTCTGCTTGCCTTCCTTCTTACTTTCTATCTCTTTCTCCTGATTGCTTCCTACGCTTCCTCCTCTTGGTTTTGATTCATGACTGCATGGCCTCTTTTAAAGCCTAACTATAATACTAACAGACGGACTCCCAGTTATACTCGAACTCGGAACTTTAACTCGTATACGTACACAAGCTCATATTCGTATACGGCAACAAAACTTGAAAATAGACTTGGCTTATACTCTAACTATACTCGGACACGTATATGTCATATACGTATATTGGTATGGGCTGGTAAAACAAGATTAAAACTCTAACATACACCATGGTGGACTTCACCAAGTTCATGCGCGGCACGTACGGGCTGCCCGCGACCTCGCCGTGCCCGCGGGCACTGGAGCGCGGCCGCGGCTGTTGGTGATCGCGCGCGCGCGCACGCGGCGATTCGTGAACACGGAGGAGATCGTGCGCGGCGCGGAGAAGGTGGGGTTCGAGGTGGTGGTGTCGGAGGGGGAGCACGAGGTGGCGCCGTTCGCGGAGGTGGCGAACACGTGCGACGCGATGATGGGCGTGCACGGCGCGGGGCTGACGAACATGGTGTTCCTGCCGACGCGCGGGGTGGTGATCCAGGTGGTGCCTTTAGGCGAGCTGGAGTTCGTCTCCGGCTACTTCCGGGGGCCGTCCAGGGACATGGGGCTGAGCTACCTCGAGTACCGGATCACGCCGGAGGAGAGCACGCTGATCGATCAGTACCCGCGCGAGCACCCCATCTTCACCGACCCCGACGGCGTCAAGAACAATGGGTGGAACTCCCTGAAAGCGGCCTACCTCGACAAGCAGGACGTCCGGCTCGACATGAAGAGGTTCCGGCCCGTGCTCAGCAAGGCCATGGCGCACCTCAAGCAAAACAAGCTCCGCTGACTGATGATCAACCATCACTTCATCATCACTTGTTCTCTTAGCAAATCGACCAAATGTATGTATGTATGTTTGTGTGTATGATATGGCGGGGAAAGAAGAAGAGCGTCAACTATTTTTTTCGATCGGATGGTGCGGTGATCAGGCGAGGTTTCAGGGGGGCAGATGAGATGATCACGGTAGCCAGCATTGTACAATTCATTTGTCTATCACGCGTGCCTGCATGGAAAGTTTCTTCGCTTATCATTGAGACGCTTCAAGGCGCCGCCGACAAGTGAGGGCGCCACGGTGCCTCTGCATCTGCATTGTGACCGCACGGGACAACGTGAGCTACAGCAGCTGCACGTTAACTGTCCAAATCAGATACAGATAGTGCCGAATATATATATTTATCTCTTTTATATTCATTTTGTGAGTTTTTTGTCGATCGGTCGAACGAAAATTATATGCTCCGTTTGCACCCAACACGTTATGTCCAGCAGCAATCAGTAGAGCGGCCAATTGGCTGGTGGCGAATAGTTAAGGATAATGGCAAGGAAAGCGATGGAAACCCTCAAAAACATGGCCGTGCGATGGGGATCTCTACTCTTCCTGGGTGATGCATGGTCACCATGCCTGCCTGCGTGGACCATTTATTTGATCAGGGATCCATCCAGTTGTATAGTAGTATCAGGACATGATCATTTCTTCCTACAATTAATCGTGATGGATTGGAGCTTTATATGCGATCCCTGTCTCCTTCAGTAGAAAGCTTTACCTTTTGATGCTAGTTTTGATGTTTTTGGAGTCCATTTGAATTTTACCTTTTGATGCTAGTTCATCAAAACTAGCATCGTGATGGATTGGAGCTACATAGAAAGCTTGCCGAGCAGGAGTTCCACGTGTAGCGTCTTGCCATGGCCTATCCCAGGTCACTAACGAGTGGGACAGAGTGGCCACCGCTGCTATCTCTGCCATGAAGATGATGCATGGCCTAGCCCAGGACTTGGGCATCTTCACAGAGCTCTGCTTTGGCTTGTCAGAGGTCACTGTCGAGACTTGGCTTGCCTGAATGGGCACGACTGGTGAGGCAGCCAGGGCATTGGTACCGGGCTTTTGGCGCTACTGCACAAAGGTTCCCGCCAATGTCCTACTCACCTCCCTTCGATCGGCTGGTGGACAGCTAGCACTTCACGGCCTTTGGGATGTCCACCTACGAAGTACCAAGTCCCGCTGACCTAGTAAGGCTCCTTCTTCTCGCTGGTTTGCAGCTTGCGCAGGTTGACCTACCTTGACGGGCTCATCCGCTGAGCCCATGCCCGCTCATCCGAGGAAGGTTCCTCTAGCGCGCGAGAGGGAGGTCTTGGGGGACCAAATCCATCCTAGGTGTGAGGCTTATTACTAGTATGTCAATGTTAGTTGCTAATTTTTTGTATCTCAGCTCACTAGAGTGTCCTGTTGTCTCTGTTGGTGCCAACTTTCGATTAAAGCCTTCTATATAAGAAAGACAAAAAAGATGTAGGCGTATCACATCACTAAAAATCGATCTATGTTTTACTTGTGTTTGCATGTGTGATCACAAGACTCAAGTTCATCACACGTCTAGGCGCTAAGTAAATTCCTCAACATCCTTTAAGATGAGACGTTTTATTCGACAATGAGATGACACACAACAATCCTTACAATTGAACAAGATAGTACATCAATACGTCTGCAGGTCAACAACTTAAACAACTAACGACCCAGTACTTTGCCTAGTCACTCTATCAGAGAATGCCACAGTAATAGTCACTGTCACTACGCATGACGTCCGAATGCAAATTACAAGGTACAATAACCGATATTTCTAGCTACTACACTGACACATTTCTAGTACACATATTGACTGACGCGAAGTACAGAAAATAAACATGAGCGCAGTAGATAGTGGAACGGCGAGGATTACCGATAAGAAACCTCGCAGACAATATAAAATATATCTTCTTTTTTGCCTCGTGTCTGATTTGTCCGGTGGATTAGGGAGGTATCTGCTCACTAGATTAGAGGAAGTGTGTCACCATCAGTTTGGCTAATCTCAGAGGCAAAGCTCTTGGGAGCACCATCAACAGCAATTTCCTCAAAGTGATCATAAGAGAGTGTGTAGTTCGTCTCCCCTCGCTTCCTAGCTCTTCGAAGCATCACAAGTCGTTCTGCTACCTCCTTCATCTCCGGTCGCTCTTCTACCTTCTCTTTTAAGCACTGGACTGCCAGCCTGCCAATTTCCTGCAGGACGAAATCATCTTCTTGATCAGTTGCAATCTCCGTGTCAAACATAGCCCTTCCACTCTTTTCTTGCTCATAAACTCTGAGGAACTCGATGATGAGGCTACGGCTATCGTCATAAACAATCGGCTTTCTGGTGATGAGCTCCAGGAGGACAACTCCGAAGCTATACACATCACTCTTCTGTGTCAAATGTCCGGTTTTATGGAACACCGGGTCTATATAACCCATGCTCCCTACCACAAGCATGGTGCATTCTTTGTCCACTGTAAGAAGCTTTGATGTCCCAAAATCTGAGATCTTCGGCATGTACTTGCCATCTAGAAGTATGTTGGCTGGCTTGACATCGCCATGGCGTATGGTACGAGATGTGGACGAGTGCATGTACGTCAGTCCTTCTGCAGCTTCGACTGCAATGTCCAACCGTAGGTCTAGTGGGAGAGGGAGTTGTCCGACACTGGTTTTACCATGGAGAATGTCTTGCAGGCTCCCATTAGCAGCAAACTCATACACCAGCACTGGAACGTCCACCTCCAAGCAGCAACCCAAGAGTTTAATAATGTTCTTGTGGATCATCTTCGATTGGATCTCCACTTCCTTGGTAAACTCCTCCTTTCGAGCTTCGTTTACTTCGATGGAGGTCTTGACTGCTACCATGGTACCGTCTGGAAGAATCCCTTTGTGGACTTGACCAAAGGCCCCTTTACCAAGGACCTCTGAATGGTTCTTCGTGATTTTCTTTAGCTCCTCCTTCGAGAAAATCTTTAAAGTTTCCACATTTTGAAGTATCAACCCTCCATTCTTTTTGTACAATTCGTTCATCCTTCTCTTTTGGAGCATCAGTAGTGTCGAAAGTAGAGCAATAGCCAAGAAGGAAATTCCCAAAGTGATGCCTGCAAAGATCATTGGTGCCTATGTCGTCATTATTACCCATTTGTTTTGATAAAAAAGATAGAGATGATATGTCAATTTGAACTGATACATATGTTGCAAATATTAACACCAAATATGTGGATACTGTTGGGTTGATCGTCTCGGGTAACTGAATCCCGAGATTTCAGGGAGGCACACCTCCACTCACGCGCCCTGATCGGGGGCGCAACGGACTCGATTTGGTCTTGGTCCCGGTCACCTAGTGCTATATAAAACGGGGGACACGGCAGGCTGCACACACACGAGTTGTTCAAGCCCCAAAGGTCCCCTACAAACTCGATCTCTCATGTGCGCTACGGTGAACGAAGGCCGAGCCCCTCTTCTCCGTCCATGGCGACTCCGACGCCAACGACCACAGTTCATCCGCGGATCTGCAACCTCATGGCCTCTCCGAGTTCAGGTAACGCTTCCGCACTAACGTTTTGCTATGTGTTCTAGTTAGGGCCTAGGGTATGATCAGACTCAATGCATGTTAATAGATACTCCTCATTAAACTATGTGGATTTTTACGGTACAAACAACTTTTAACTAGAAAAAATATCTAGATCTAATCAGGTTTACTCCCCAGATTCTAGATCTAAACGGACTGAACACAACTAAGTCCATGGCTGTCGCATGCAAACGCTAAAGTAATAGTCTTATAAGTGGTATTGAGTCTTCTCCTCTAAAAAACTAGTCTAATGGGTAAAGTCTCCCTCACTACATACCTTTCTATTGAGTCTTGCCCCGTAAAAACTATATTTTTTCCTTTCCATAATGGATGCGGGGCTGCTTTCAACAATTAGTCTACATGGATGCAGCAGATGATGTGCGGAGATCCAGGTGAAAAAAATAGAAAGGTACGTACCTACGGAGAGCTGTGCTGCGAGTGGGAACTTGGGAGTACATCGTTCTGTTTTTGCATCGTTGCTCTGATAGCCTGGACGGCACTTGCAATCGTAGGATCCCTGGGTGTCCTCGCAAACGCCGTAGCAAGGATACTCCGCCGGACGTGCACACTCGTCTATGTCTGTGTCGTCCATGACGCAGGCATGAATGGCATGTCTATGGCACGTAGCAGTAGTATAAACTTAATTATGTATGTGCGTACCGGTGCATCCATTGACGACGTAGGGGTTGCCCTCGTAACCTTTGGTGCAGTTGCACTCGTACCCGGGGCCATTGGTGGAGTCGACGCACTCACTGTGGGCGCCCACGCAGGCGTACCCCGGGTTCTTCGCCGCCGCGGCGCAGGACATGGGGACGGCGCTGCCGCTGTTGTTGTCGCGGATGGCCCAGTCGAGCCACAGCGGCATGCGGGTCCGGTTCACGTCCATACGAAGGTCGGCCGTCCGGAAGGTGTAGTAGTCCCTGTCGACGATGAAGGCGTAGTCGCAGGGGCAGAACTCCTGGTCGGCGTGCGACCACGTCTGGAAGGAGACAACGTTGTCGGTGAGCCCCGGCGGGATGTCGACGTGACAGCAGCCGACGCCCGCGCACGCGCCGTCCCGCGCGCTCCGCGAGTCGTTGCTGTAGGCCACGCACCCCGTGTAGTAGGTGTACGAATAGCGGCCACCCTTCCCCGCGTCCCCGCTCTTGATGTAGGCCATTGTGTTGCAGCCGAGGATGACGAGCTCGTTGTGGGTGTTGGAGATGCGGTACACGCCATCCGCGTTGATGTTCACCTCGCCGTTGAAGTAGCCAGTGAAGTCGCCGGTGGAGTTGAAGCACTGCCACGCCACCGGCAGCATCACCCGGGCCTCCGGGCGCGGCGCCACGGACAGCTGCAGCACCTGTATGGCCTGGCTGGTGGCCGCGAGCACCGGCATGAAGCCGGCGCTGCCGTTGTTGACGCACGAGATCTGGAAGCCCTTGCGGGAGCAGCCGGTGCCGATGCCGAACGGGTAGGGGATGTCGACGCCGCCGCAGCTCGCCTGGCAGCCCGGCATCACGGTGAGGCTCTCGGAGGTGGCCGCCACTGCCGCTAGTAGCACCGCAGGCAGCAAGAATGCTGTCTTCATTGTTGAGATGCTGATCGATCACTGCTTTTTTCCGGTTGCTAGGGTTAAGCCTGCATGGCACCAGCGGCCTTCCCAGCGTTTATGTAGAAGAGCTAGCTGCAGGTGCCTTGCTTCCTAGTTCCTAGCTTTGTAGTACCACATCTATCCGTTTCTTCTATACATAAAAAAAAATGACCTTTTGGTCTTCCTTCAAAGGTCATTTTCGTTTCACTTTGACTAATAATTGTTTCACACTAGCCTGTATATGTCGTCTTATCCCTTATTAAGACTCAAACTACGAGTATGAAGGCTTGCAAAACTTCACCAATAAATGCATGTCAAGGACAGGCCATTGGCCTGCTGGTGGAAGTGAGTCCATAATACAAGTGGAGGATCACATTATTGATTCACATTATAATACAAGTGGAGGATCACATTATTGATTCACATTTTTGTTATTCATGTTTCATGTAAATGTTTCTGTTATTCATGTTTAATGTAAATGTTTCTGTTATACACGTTTCATGTAAATGTTTCTGTTATTTTATATCATTTTCATATTGAAGACGACACCGCATGTTATTCATGTAGATGCATATTCAATGGGAAGAGTTTACGACGATGAAAACGATCAAAAATTTTAGAAGTGCAAGTGCGGCTCTTGCAGGAAGTGCTGAGTGTAGAATCTCATTGCAGGAACAGATCCATAATTGACAAACTTGTCAGACTACACAAGCTAGCAATGCTTGGATGGACGATTGCCTATTTATGATGGAAGAAAAGATATGTTACCTTCTAAATGCAAAAGCAATCGCTATCTTTTTATTGGTCTATTACTCCAGAGTCGAGGTCTCGCGAAAGAAACAGATCCATAATCAACGAATTTGTCAGGCTGTACAAGTAATACTTGGATGGACGATTGCCTGTTTATGATGGAAAAAATGCATGTTACCTTCTAAGTGCAAATGCAATCGCTATCTTTTTATTGGTCTATCATTCCGGAATCGAGGTCTCGCGAAAGGAACAGATCCATAATCAACAAACTTGTCAGGCTACACAAGCTAGCAATGCTTGGATGGGCGATTGTCTGTTTATGATGGAAGAAAAGGTATGTTTGGGATAAGATTAACCTTAATTAATTGTACATGTGTATTTGTTAATGTATATTTTATTTTATTTCAATTAATTGATTTACGAAATGGATATTTTTTGTTTCTGAAATGAATTGAGATGTGAATTAGATGTATATATGTACATGCTGATCTGTTTGTTTCAGAGGGCATGGCTAGCATTTTCTGAGGTTAGCTAATAAATAGAAATAGACTTAGGAGAGGAAAAGAATATCACAGATGGTTTTTAACAAAAATCGTCTGTGATGTACATACCACAGACAATTTTTGTTAAAAATCGTCTATGATATTTATAACACAGACGGTTTGAAAGCTGTCTGTGCTAACCTCTCGTATCATTACTGACCCATTATTAAAAACCGTCTGTGATATCTATATACCACAGATGATTTTTTGTTAAAAATCGTCTGTGATATTTACAACATAGACGGTTCGAAAGCCGTTTGTGCTGACCTCTCATATCATTACTGACCCATTAATTCAGACAGCTCGTGTAACCGTTTGTGATGATATTTTTCAACCGTCTGTAATAATATTTTCTGTAGTAGTGGATTCACCAGCATCGGAGGTTAGATTGGAAAGAGAAGTGTGGAATCGAGAAAGAAACTTGGGATGGAAGAAGGGAGATTGTATTAGATTCAGGAATTTCAGAGTCGCACACGTCCAGGCCCAGGCTCACACGGTCCAGTCCTGCTGTTGTCTCTTGACGACTCGCCATCTTCCTCACTGAGAGTACACAATCTCCCTGATGCCATGCCCTTAATTTGCTGCTGCAGACTTTTTTTTTCTTTTTGAAACATAGCCGCTGCAGACTGATAGTTATCAAAACCCTTAATGAAAAAGCTTATTGAAGACATGTAGCCATGCAGGTGCATGGATTGATGACTAGTTTATTAATATATTTGCAGTAGGTAGGATGTTCCTACCGTTTTTCTTAAAAAAATTCGTGTCGACTACTACTATACCAGTGAAGTCGTTGTGTGAATATATAGTGGATCCAAGTCATGGTGTCATCGGAATCGGGTAGATAGATACCCAAAATTTTTCTAGGTCTTTGGTCCTTGGTCGTTGTTAATCACGACAAACTTCGTGCGGTTTTTTAGTCCCATTATTGATTCCAAGTTGATTATGTTATTAGATCCGCATTCGAGCTCAGCTCGGTGCACGGTCATACATGTACTATTTATATGAGCAATATACAAATAAATACTATTTATATGAACAGTTTCATTCAAAGTATATGTGTATATAGATATGTTTAGTGGTTTAAACGTATGTTCGTGCTTCATAAGACTTTCGAATCTCTATCTTATCTTAAATATGTACATTAGACATATCCATGTTAAATCTGTAAGTGTGGTGTATATGCGTGTGTGTGCATAAGTATATATTTGTTGTACTCACTTCGAAACAAAGTAGCATTGTTCCCTGAAGCTTGGTTGAAGTTTGATATTTTTAAAATAAATTCCTTGTCACAAAAATATGAAATAAAAAACTCTAAAATTAAATTGGATGCTGGTTAATTTTCCCTGAATTTTTTGTATGCAAATTCTTTTTAGAATTCAAACTTAAATTCAAACCAAAGTTGAGTTTAAATTCTATTTAAATTCCCTCTAAGGCCATTGAGTCGAATCTCGCCCACCGGTCCAACCCACTTCCCCTTTTCTTCCCATGTTGCGGCCCAACCAACTAGCCCTCTCCGTGCCACATGGCCTACGCACGCGCACGCCCCACACACCATCCTAGCTCGCCTCACTCGCGCGTGCCACCGACATGCGGACTCGGTCCCACTCATCAGCGTGCACTTTTCTTCTTCCTCCCTTGTTTCTTCCTCGGGCACACCCAACCTCTTCTTCTCGCCTATTTCTGCATGCAACCAAGCAATAAAGGCTCTGCACCTCAAGCCAAATGTGCCATGACATGGTTTCGTCGCCGTGAGGTAGGCCCATCAATTGCTGGTCTCTCTCTCCCTCTCTCACGCTCTCTCTAACTCGGCGCCCAAGGCCACTCATAGTGTCCGAGATTGTTCTCCCTCCTCCCCTCTATAAAATCCGAAGCCAACCATGCCACCGAATGCACCCCACCTCACTCTTCATCTTCCATGAACTCTAACCTCTCTTCGCCTCCGATTCAAGCAAATTGTACGTTGCATGCCCTCAAGAAAAACAAAAGAAAGCATTTCCTTTAAGCAGATGACAGCCCACATTTTATTCGACAATGAGATGACACACAACAACCGATATTACAAATTACTTGGTACAATAACCGATATTTCTACTACACTGACACATTTCTAGTACACATATTGACTGACGCGAAGTACAGAAAATATACATGAGCGCAGTAGATAGTGGAACGGCGAGGACTACCGATAAGAAACCTCGCAGACAATAAAATACACCTTCTTCTTTTCTCTAACTATTGTTTTGAATTTTTCTTAACTAAAAGCATTCAAAACTTAAATCTAATTCCGTGATATTGAAATTTATGTGATTTGAAATTAAATATGCAAGTTTTAATATTAATGAAAAAGCTTATTGAAGACATGTAGCCATGCAGGTGCATGGATTGATGACCAGTTTATTAATATATTTGCAGTAGGTAGGATGTTCCTACCGTTTTTCTTAAAAAAATTCGTGCCGACTACTACTATACCAGTGAAGTCTTTGTGTGAATATATAATGGGTCCAAGTCATGGTGTCATCGGAATCGGGTAGATAGATACCCAAAATTTTTCTAGGTCTTTGGTCCTTGGACGTTGTGCCATCACAATCTCAAGTTAATAATGAAGCAACTATAATTACAATATGACACAACTTTCCCCATTCTTTTTTTTTACAACATAATGTGGCGCGTCTAGTTTATTCCAAGTTAATTCATTCCCATAATATCAGTGTTATGATGTATACACAATGAGATCACATTGACGAACTAATGGTTAATGAGAAGCAAATATAATCATAATATGACAATCCTTCTTCCATTCCCTTGTCATTTTGTAATGGTTAATGAGAAAGGGAAGAGGATACAAAATGACATGGCATTGACTCACCAATCAGACCTCTTTCCAATCCAACCTGTCTTGTTCAACTTATCCCTAGTTAAAATGATCCTTTTAACACCAACCATATAAATTTAACTATAAGGGAAGCCAATGGTCAGAAATATAGACAAGGAATTAACACAGCAGGTGGCAACATATCTGGTGCACAAGAGCTAATTGGCGCATGTTGTGGTTACAAACCAAACAGAGAGAGAGTGTGTGTGGTAGTGGAGAGTTAGGTGAGCAATGCTTGGGGTTCGCCCCATGACCTGTATCACAAATATATACCCTCATGGGGAGTGTTTTTACAACCATACCCCTACATCCAAATACCCTTCCCAAGGGTACTCATGTCATTATACATATCTACTCTGAGCTTTACAACCTTTTAGCAGGCCTGCTGGGCTTAGGTGGGGGCCTCCCCTACAACAGGAGCCTCTCATGGTGAAGGGCTTCATGGGCTGAAGCCATGTTACCGAGCTATTTGGCCCCCTCCGTCCTCGCGGCCTGTGAATCTGTGTAATATTGGGCGAAAATGATTGCGGGCGTGTCCCTGGTGGCTCCGCAGACTCGGAGTCGGGGCCGAAGACGAAAACGGGTGTCGATGCAAGATAGGCGCGCAGGCGCACAAGATTGGGGCGTGGCGCGTGGGTGCGATCGTGCCGCTTCAGCTCCCGCCGGTTGCATTTCCCAATGGGGAAAACGACTATATATATGCTGGCGATGCTGCAGCACCATCGGCCCCAATCCTGCTTGCTGGCTTAGTTGCTCGGTGCTTCCTCACGCTGCATTGGCACGCAGCCGGGCGCGGCTATGATGATCTTGGTCTCGGAAATAGGCCTTCCTCAGCTTGTGTACGTGCAGCAAGAGTATGCAGGCATTGATAAGCTGAAGGAGGCCTATTTTTGAGCGCACGATCAAAACTTCAACGGCGATCCCCGGCCGCGCTTCCCTTACGTAGGTGGAGTGGACTGTTGGACCTCGAACGATTGGGCTCCACCTCGCATCGAGGACGCTGCGTCGGGCTGGCCGTCGAAGTGGCCTCCGAGCTTGGAGCCAGCCCTCGCAGCGTCATGTTTGCCGGCGAAGTCGCCTTACTGAGCCGAAGACACTTCGCGGTCGAGGTGGCGTCTTAATTGCGACGCGAATTGTGCCGACACCTGAAGCCAGAGGGGCTGTTGCGGCCGTACGTGCTTTCCCCGATAGGGCAGTACATGCGGCGCGACGCGACTGGCGCGTCATGGGCTGCGAGCGGTCGCACGACCACGACCGCACACCCCTTCCCAAGACAAGCGGGCCGCGTGGCGGGATGTGACTGGCGCGTCATGTGTTGCCTGGTGGCCTGGCAAGCGCGCCACGTGCACACTTTGACCGCGGCAACTCACCTTCCATTGGTTGCATTTGCATCGATTGGCGTGGACTGTTCCGCGGGCATTACCTACGAACCGTTATCCACGGAAAGATGTTAGACATATTAGGGTACCGTCGAAATATAGGCCGAAGCAGGTGTTGGGGACGCCCCGAGCCATCGAGGTGGACGTCATCTTCGGGCTTGCGGCACCGACATGTGGGCGTGCGACTTAGTCTCTTCGTGAGGGCGGAGCCGAAGGCGGGGCCGGGGTTGCCTTGCGGAGGCAGAGACCCCGCCGAAGTTGCTGTGAAGATTGACCGGTCCGTGGAGCACCGTTATTGCGGTGATGGCCCCGAGGGTCATGCTGCCACACGACGGTGGGATATGGCACGTCGCACAAACTACATCTACTCCGGAGGGAGTGGACACATGGTGGAACGTGATTGGCGTGTCGTGCTCTGACAGGCCAATTGAATGGTCACCTTGTGACAGGCACGACGCACGTGGGCGGTTGTGCCGCTTCAGCCTCCATCGTGGAGAGGCGAGCGGTTCGTCTCCCGTCGGTTACCTTTACCGGTGGTGCGGGAGATGCAGGGGCTTTAAATACCCCCTGTGGTAGCATGCCCACGCTCTCCCCACACCTTGCGATCTCCTTTCCTACACCCCGCTCCCGTGTGTTCTGTGCTGCCTTGCTACCGCCGTTGTCGTGAAGCTCGCGGAGAACGATGGCACACGGCGAAGAACGTGTGTTTCTTCCAAATTTTAATCCTTTCTCAAAAATTTCTGGACAGCAGTATTTCCAACACCATAACATCTATTCTACTCAATCAAAATTCATGTTCTTAGACTCTATGGAATCCTTAGACAATTATCTACACTTTTTATGATATGCACAGGTTATAAAATAGGATGTAAAGGCCCCAAAACTAAACCCTAATCTCTGGATTGGACTGCTTGGTAATCGATCACCACCTCTTTATGAGATCAGTCTTTCATTAGGTTATAGATGCTAAGAAAGATCTATAGTAAAGATCAAGGAAGGTTAGGCTATCTAAAAGTTGGAGAGGTGTAGAGTAGAAAGATATGATAGTCCACTGTCGGAAGCCGATAACAAAGACAAAGGATCAAATAAGGCAAAAACAAAGGGCTGTCAATCAAAGGCTGGTTCTATTTTTATAGACTTATTGGCATGGAAATCAAGGTCTCATGGTTGATGGTATAAAATATTGTTTGACGTGAAATTTGCTGAGACTTGACACGACATTGTTGGCATTTTCTCGAGAAGCTGGTTTTCAAAAAATATGCTTTTCATACAAAAGAGTGACACTTGACATTTTTGGGAAGGTTTTCACCTTCACAAAAATGGAGAGTATGTGTTGCCGCTAGATTTTAGTAGGCAAAATAGTCGACAAATGTATTTTTGGCATTTGATGTAATTATAAGGAAATATCGGGATTTGCTAGAAATCATAAATAAGCATTTGCCACGCTAAGAAGCCTCTGGAAGATGCTAACTAAGAAAAGGTGAATGCAGAGAAGGAAATCATTGAGATGAGATTGGAAACCAGGAGATTGGAAGTCGGACATGGACTCTATCCGAGGAAAAGTTGAGCCAACATTAAAGTAGGAGACTTGAAGTACAATCCAAGATTGAGTCAGTCATTTTAGGAAATAAATACCCTATACTAGTTGAAGAAAAAATGACACACACCAACCTTTATTATCTTTAATTTTGAATATACTTTTTTCTGTACCTTAGGAGTAGCCTGATCAATATTGCTTCGTATCAACGTGTTGATCAATCTGTGAGTTACATCTCGACGGTTGATCAATCTGTGAGTTAAACGTATCCCCTATTTTGAGATTTGTTCATGTTCGTTATTACTTCGAATAGACATTCATACAGGATGGACTTTCGTTCATATTTACCTATTATCTACTCTACCGATTGCTGGAAAATCAGTTGTTACATCACATATGCTGTTGGAGAACACTCTCTATAGAGACACGATGCTGTTGTCACAAAGTTTTGGAATCGGAGGTAGTAATTACATTTCGCAATCACTCGAACCAATCAGTGTAGTAGAATTAATCTGTCATCGACTTGCAGTGTTAGTACCTCTTGCGTTTCTTTCGGCGCTTGCAGTGCATCTCTTGGTGGACCGAAGAATCGACCTGCTTGGTGGGCTGTACTATCGAATAAAGGCCGATGGAAGCCCATCAAGAAGAGAACCCAGGCAGGTCGGTCGATGGGCCTAGCCTGTCTCCTCTCCTTGGCACCTTCCTCAGTCGCAGTTGATACGAAACATTTTCTTCTTTTTCTTTTAACGTTTGAAGAGATAATTAGACCAGAAGGAATGCAGGAATAGATCCTGACCATTAATTACAATATATATAAAAGATATGACATTGAGCAAGCAAACTCGGGAATAAGAATAACTCATCCATCCATCTTATTTTCGTGTCCTCTATGTGGCAAAGAAGGATTTGATCAGGAAGACAGAAAGAATAAAAATATATAAAAAATATATTGCTTATCTCCTTTGTTGGTATAGTACGTAGCAGAAAAATTATTGACAAACATATTTACACATTGACAAATTTGGGTTAAGTCTTTTAGAGGTATCTAAACTTGTACGGCTTTCTATTACACTTACTGTTGACATACATGCATACGTGCTAGTGACAAATATAGATAAGTGGCACATCCATCATTGTGATGGGCTATGTCTGGTAAGAAATTGACGTAGAACAGTTGAACGGTAACATAATCATACAATTAATCAATTATCATGAACGAAATAGATTAATCATAGAGGAGACACCAATGAAGAAAGAACATCAAGAAAAGCAATCTTTATTAATTCTCATATCTGTTTACATAGTATAATACCTCTCTATTTATAGTCTAAACCTACTATGAGCAATTCTGGTATTTGCCCACACTGTAACCTTCTAGGTTTTGTAACACTCCCCTTTGGGCGAATACCACGGTATGCACATATTTTGTTTAAAACTCCTTCCAAAAACCCAGTGAAAAAATAATAGAGAAAAGAGTACATTTCATCCATCCCTTATGACTCTTGTTGCCTCATTAAAAACCTTCACCTGAGAAAATTTTAGGAAAATCTCACAAAGGAAAAAAGAGTGCAACATTTAGATCTTCAGGATCATGTAGGTCTTTTGGCCTTACATAAGGGTTATGGCACAATATGCTTCGTGATATTATTCTTAACATAGCCCATTTGCATATGTGCAACACAAGCGGTATTATGTTCATAGATAATAGTGGTATCATAGATGGTATTCATGCCACATGACTTCTAGATATGGCTAACTATCCGCCTAAGCTAAACACATTCTCGTGAGGCTTCATATAATACAATTATTTCTAAGTGATTGATAGACGTAGCTACCAAGATCTACTTAAATAATCGCCAAGAAATGGTTGTATCACCATAATGAAATACAAATCATATCTAGGATTTTGCATTATGTACATCAGACAGATATCAGGCATATGTATAACCAACCATAGTCAAGTCTTGGTTCTTCGGGTAAAATAATCCAAGACCTTATGCACCCTAAAGATATCTGAGTAGGGTTTTAATGTCATCCCAATGTCTTCAAGTTGGAGCTGCACTGTGTCTAGCTAGAAGGGAGGGGCGTTGGGGTGGGCCGAAGGCTAGGGAGAAAGGTCAGCTGGGCCGACGACAGGCGCATGTGGGAGCACCGGAGCTGGGACAGCTCGGCTGGGCAGGTGCTAGGAGCAGAGGGGAAGGAGCAAGAAAAGAAGGAGAGGGGGGAAGAGGCCGGGAGAAGAAAGAAAAATGGGCTGGGGCCCAATAGGATGTGAGGATTTTTGAATTTTTGAACTCCAGGGTTAATTTTTGCAAATAGGTTTTGAATTTGAAACCTTGATTCAAACTTTGGATTGCCATAATCGCCGAGTTCCAAGAGATGACTTTTGAAATTTTAGAATTTGGAATTTTCAGATGTAATGATTAGATGAGCAGTGTTAACATTAGTTTTGCTTTTTGATTTCTTCTTTGATCAAAATTTTGATTTGAAGATTTTAATTCGAATTTGTGGCTCAAATAAAATTTTCAAATAATTGGATCTTGACACCGGATTTTTATTTTCCTTATTTTGAGTTTGTACCGAATTAATCCATTTAGTGGAAATTAAACATGTATATATCTTCCAAGATCGGATGATCCGATCAGGTTTGATAGGCCTGTGGTTCGACCATCCTAGTAAAATCGATCTATGCAGCAAAATTCAGTCCCACCGTCTATATATAAACTTAACTAGCTGCGTATGCGCGGCGCCACGCCGCGCAAGGCAGTTTGGAAGGCCAACTGTGTAATAAAGGAAGTGAGTTAAAACATTGCTCGTTCGCTATCCATGAGCATGTTTGATATGTTTAGCCAATTGAGCGAGCTAATTTTTTAGTTTGTTATTGCTGTCTATTTAGGTAGCGATAAATAATGTGAAGTGTATACGGATTAAGTAACTAATTTTTGAATAACAGTATATGAATAATATTGTTTGGAAATTTGCAAACAGGCGAAAGTAGAAGGGTAAGCTAACATGGTTATATGGATCCAATTGTATATTAGTAGGTTATATGCTATGAGCATAATGGACTAAATAGACCTCTGCATAAACTATTTATTACATGATTTTTATGATGCCTAAAGCTAAGGTTTTTATTGGAAGAAAGAGATGAAGCAAGTCTGCATTAGTTAATAATAGGCTGCCATGCAGGCATGATATCTTTTTGTTACATATAGCATAGTAGTTGAAATTCTGTACAACAAAATAGCTACGGTTGGCAGGATAAAGTCTCAATCGTGCTGAAGGCACCAGTCATGTTGATTTGTTGTAAAACAAAAGATATAATAAGTATTGTGGTAGAAAAAAAAGAGAACATTTTGTGAGAGCAAAGTGTTTAACGTTGTTGTAAAAATTCATGGAAAAACAGTGTAAGTCTGTGTGCTGAGTAATTCTTTTGTCTGTGGTAGTAACTACTATTGGCTAGCAATATAGTGTGATATACCTAATGTGATGCATCATCTTTTGACATCAGGGAACAACTCCTTGCGAGCCTAGCTCTTTTCACACCATGAATTGTTTTGTAAAGTAGGAGCATACTGAGTGAGTAGCGAATGAATATCTATAATGTGTATTATATTTTTGAGCTTGCGAATTTAGAAATTGTTGTAATGGATTGTAGTAAAGAAATAGACTTCTGATATGCCTAACAAAGTTAACATTTAAGATTTTGCTCTTTTTCGCAATAATTAACATGAAACTTTGTTGCAGAAAGCTTTTACTTTACTCTTTTAGATATGTAAAATAAATCAGATCAATACTATTTACGATATCTTACAAAAAAAATAATGGAGCATTGTTGCAACAAGTTACTTGTAGAATACCAACCTTGAGGCTATATATCTGACGGCGTGAGAACGTTACCATGCAATCCCCTGCCTTGATGTTAGAGAAAGACCCAAGTGTGGGCTTCAGAGGAACCAAAGGAGATAGTCTCTCTTAATGTTGAACCTGGTCGGCAACATAGAACCAGTAGGTTAGCATATTTGCTATATGACAACATGTTGTTTAGATGTTTGAATCAGTATTTAGCGGTATTAACATCAGAAATAAACATTATGCAGCGCAATGGGCTGGACAAGGTTCTCAAGTTCACTTGGAGTATTCTTTGCAAGTACAAAACAAGATCGTGCCACCAACAAAAAGAGATGCATATGATCACACGTAATTCTCATGTGGAGGTCCAAAAGTAGCGATACTTACTACACTTGCAACCTAAATTTTGGGCATGAGCCTAGAATTGGTATGTGGCAAGGCACAAAGTATAACTTGGGCAAGGGCCTAAGATAGATTGCTGGTTTCCTATGAAACTGCGTATGAAAGGTATATATGATAAGTTCAAAAAATCATAGCCTGTCTTAAGTTAAAGGGGAGAGAATTTGAAAAGATGAGATGTGATAGCCACTAATGTTTCATCCTATAGTGAGTAACTACATTGTCTGTACTCCCCTTATCTGTCGATGACAACAAATCCAATTTCATAGTTACTGTAATATCCTAGTAGAGCAACATAATTGGCAACCATAATACACTTCAATTTGACAACTACTATATGTGGAGCAGAAAGTACAAAGTATATCGGTATTCCGTACGCATGAGGTGAGTTTCAATTAAATTACCGTAACCACATCACCAGTAGCTTGAAGTATTTGCTGAATAAGAGGAACAGCAACTGGATCACCACAAACATGAAGCTCATCTGAACAAAACCCCAGAAATGCACGTGTGAATGAAAAACGTCTTGTTCTACAGCCAACCATCTATTACGTAGAAGCAACTAAGATGAGAATGATGAGAAATATTCCAAACAACACTTAATAGACAGTGGAAATATGGTTGGTTGGATGATTTAGTCCAAGAAATAGCTTCATAATTCTGTACATTTCTATTTGTAATATGAATATACCTCTCCCTAGCAGGTCTATAAAATGTGACTTACTTCACATACCTGAATTTCATCAATTACATCACATTGATACTCAGCTGTCACATCAGACATATCAACTGTCACTGAGCTATGCTTTGCACCATCAATTTCTTCCCATTCTTGTCTCATAATCAAGTTGCAAGGGACATTAGCTTTATTTAATCTTTTTGTTACCTTCTGTGCTAACAATCTCAGAGGATGAAAAGGAAATCTAAATCAGCGGTAATAGAAAAGCGCAAAGGAATGGTTATAAAGAGTGTGGATAACCATGTTGACGCTTCGATGGAAGGATGATATTAACATTTGTGGGAACCACTGTACACCAATAGAGCAAACAGGAACAAAAAATTAGGAGAAAACTGAAGCTTTGTCTCTGAAGGGTGAAAAAAGGGGAGAATTTGGTCTGTATAAGATATATAATTTCGGTAACAATCACACATGGTTGTGTCACTGGCTGTGAAAGGATTGGCGCAAAGACATTAGGCAAAGTATGCATGGACAATAGTGACGATGGCGCTGAGCTAGCTGGCTGCTTTCCATGTAGAATTTCTTGGCGGCGGGCTCTAGCAGAGTGTGATGAATCCATAAAGGCTAATAACAACAAGTAATAGGGCAGCAATCTAGTCAGGAGACTAATACTGAAAGAGAAAAAAAATGAAAAGAGCACAAAGAGCAGAAACAAAAGATAAATAAATAATTAAGCCAAAAGAATACCGCTGTAGAAATGGAGTAGAGAGCGCAGAAAAAGTGAAACTAAATGTACCAATATAAAAAGCTGAAAACACATGCGAACAACACATAGAACAAACATCTATGATATCTGGTAAATGAAAAGTAACAGTAATGAGAAGCACCATAGCTAGTATAGAAATGGTTATGCAAGCAAATATGCGGAGTAGAAAGCATGTAGGAGCACTCATCAGAGATCAATAAAAGCACCTTATGAATAGGAAGAGCAGCAGCAATGGTAATGGAGCAATAATGAAATAAAAATAGCGTATGAGATCAGGAGGTGAGAAAAAGGATAGCTGGCACTGTAACAAAAAAAGCTAAGCATTTTTTTAGATGGTCTGTAAGCAAGCAGACTACACAATCTAAGAAGAAATGTACATCTTAATGTATAGAATGCAAAAACTATAAAGGGTTTTCAGATAGGCTACCGTAGAAAACACAGGAATATATAAGTGCTATTGTCACCTAATTCAAGAAGAGGCTCGTATTGGAAAGTAGAAAAAGCATGGGAAATCTATACATAAGCAAATATTCAGTACATCAAAGCATATAAGCACTATTACAGGGGATCTATTATGAGGCTAACAATAAAAAAGGATAAAAGCATATAAGCGCTATCACAGGAGATGTATTATGAGGCTAAGCATACAAAGGGAAAAATCTGGAAAAACAATAATAGTAATGGTAATGTAGCAATAGCGGAATACAATGGGGCTTATCGTCACCTAATTCAAGAAGAGGCTCGTATTGGAAAGTAGAAAAGGCATGGGAAATTTATACATAAGCAAATATACAGCACGTCAAAGCATATAAGCACTATTACAAAGGATCTATTATGAGGCTAACAGTAAAAAAGGATAAAAGCATATAAGTGCTATCACAGAGATGTATTATGAGGCTAAGCATAAAAAGGGAAAAATCTGGAAAAGCAATAATAGTAATGGCAATGTAGCACGAGTGGAATAAAATGGGGCATCAAATAATTAAAAGCGGGGAAAAAGCACTCATCGGAGATCAATAAAAGCACCTTATGAATAGGAAGAGCAGAAAGCGTCGAGAGTAAACTAAGCTGAGCACTCTAAGATGAGAAGAAAAATGATTGCGCTTCCGCAATGTACAATCCAGTGAGCTCTCAGAAGGCACATCTGCATAACACCAAAAGAAGCAAACGTGACGACAAAAATTAATGCACAAATATACTTTGAGAAAAAAGACTATCTGGAGAAATAAAGACAAAGAAAAGGGCTTTACCAATAGAAAAGTAGAAGGAAAACAACTGCGCTTTACCCCTATATGGTTCAACGAGATATGCGAAAGCACTTCTGTATAAAAAAACAGAAAACATCATGGTAAGAACCGAAATAAAAAAACAATATACAGCATAATTAGAAACGCGGAAAAGCACTTACTGAAGTTCAAGCAAGATACCTTACGAATAGAAGGAACAAAAGCCGCGTAGAGTAAATCAAGCCGAGCACTGTAAGGTTAGAAGGGATACGATCACGCTTCAACAATAATACAATTCAGTGAGCTCTCTTAAGGCACACCTGTAGAACAACAAAAAAAGCAAATATGATGACACAAAAAAGGGCAAAAAAGAGTACACGATATTAAAACCGGGGAAAAACTAAATCCGTAGACACCTAAAAAATAGAGAGCATTAGCGCCGTATCCTAATCCACAAAAAAGAGTACGCGGTCGGCTTTCCTCTCTCTGGAGAACTCCCGCACTAATCCTCCTATTTCCGCGCAAACGGCAAGGCGACGAAGCTGCGCCGCGCTACCAGCTGGTCAAGAGCGCTGGCACAGCCCGCTCGCGCGGTCGGCTGCACGCTGCACGCGCACACGCGTCGACCCAAAGCGCAGGAACGCGATGTGGCAGGGGCGAGAGGCCAGGGAGTCTCCCGGAATTGATATACGGAGTATTCCGTGGCACAGCTATTTTTCTTTAAGCTGCACACATATCAAACTTAATTCCATCAGATAAAGAAAATCGAGAGATCATGGCATGTGTAAAGGAACTAAATCCGATATGGCCATATCTCCGTCGACAAGACCATGGAATGAATAGGTGGCCCAATCGATGTGACATTTCAGCACACTGTCTAGCCAAAGGCGCGCAATGTCCTACACCACGGGATGAATGGGTGCCGATCGAGCATACTACAGATTAGATACATGCTTACACTTGGTCAGACATTTTGATAGATACACTTACATATTGTCTTAATTACTATAGAGACGGTAAATTGCATACCTACATTTTGAGAAAAAATAAAGACGTCTTCTCTTTATTCTTTTTTGTTATGTAAAAATAATATTTTTACACATCGTTGTAATCAAACCGATTCATATGCAAAATCACATTGTCGCTATCACAAACCACAGAACAATAGAGCAATATACTGAAATGTAGAAAAAAGTAATTATATTATTTAATAGCAAGTGGAGTTTACAACCGAATCATACATGAATATAAACAAGTACAAATACACATGAAAAAAATTCCCAATTTTCCCCTAAAATTGTTGGTATCTATAAGATTTCTATATGTAGTTACTAGTTCATCAGCTTTCTCATCTTCACTACATCTGTAGATTTTCTTTACATTCTTTCATGCATACACCACAATTGATCCGCATGTGTGAGACCCGGAGTAGAAACTCCCAGACCCCCTGTGTATTACTGTACTAGTCCCAGAGATCAATGCTAGTACACACAGTTCAAACAGAAAAGATGATATATTGCCAACAACGCTTTATTACAATAGTGACTGAAGTTTTACAAAGGCCATTGCCTTACTAAGGTTCACGTAACCACAAGCAAAAATAAACACAATGGAAGCAAAGATAACTTGATCGACCCATCAATGCGCCACGGGCAATTGGTGGGAAACGAATCCTAGGCATCCGGAATAAACCACCGCATCCACATTCGCGCGAAGTCATACTCTCGGCTTGATCTTCTCCATTCTCTGCTTTTATATTTATAGAGCAACAGGTGAGTACAAAAATGTACTCCGCAAGTCTTGGGAAAAATGCATAGATGTAAGGTTTCACAAAGGAAGGTTATATGGTTTATTTGCAACATCAGCATTTTATTTCAAATCTACATAATTACTTTAAAAGCCATTTTGTAAACAACTTGTTTTTAATAAACGAAATTGGATAAGTGCTTTAGTGAAGGTTAAACTACCAACACTAATATCTCAGGCCATCACAGCCAATTTTCCAAACCTCAGGTTACACCCCCTGATCTGAACATCACGAGAGTTATACTACTCCCGAGTTTTTCTCCAATTCATTTTGTTTTGAAATCAAAACCAAAACTTCTATCATGTGAATGCATTCTTTGCCCGCCCTTGACCGTGGGCACGGCTATTCGAATAGTTTTAACTCTGCAGAGGTTGTACACTTTACCCACAAGAGATAAATTATCTTAATAGTCAACACGCTTCCTTTGGCATGAGACCCAGATAAATTATCACAAAGCCTTTCGCCTACTCCAGTATAGTTTAAATACCACCCGCTAAGGTTTCACCACAACTCGAATCCACGAGTTGGAGCCCCCTCTTGCGCCATATGAGTCTGATGAAACCCTGTCCCTCACTATGAGTAACCAAGACACCACGGCACTCAATACACCACCGGTGATATCTAAACTACACTATTATAGGGTAGTTAGCTAGGTCGTACCCATATAGACTTGTGGTTGTCTTGTTTTGCTCGGTTTGGACAAACACAAGCGTCGGTCCTTAAACGACCGGGTGGCTCATTCACAATTCCAAACATTCTCGTGCTAATCGCACCACCAAACCTTCCATCCACCCTTGTCAACTTTTCCCTTTAAAATCCATTTTTTTACTTTTAAATTATCGGTGATAACACCCATTACCACTTTTCAAACAAAACATTTAACAATGGTAACATCCATTACCAATGTTCAAACAAATCATTCACCAAAACAATTGATAATCATGCTACTCATTTGAGTATTAATACATTAATTTGCTACGCTAAGCATTTGCTAGTATTTAAACATTCAACAATTGTAACACTAACTCATTATTGAGTCAAAGGGATATCCTAAGTTGACAATGGTACAAGATAAACAATTTTCAATGGAAGGTATAGCAAATTGGGTATTTAACTAAATTTTCTAAATCAAATTATCACTTGATATAACATAAGCATGCATTAATTTTTAAAATAACTTCCTAATCATTTTATAAATCATTGGAGCAAGTTGATCAAAGGAAACTTGCAAAACATAGGAACAAAATGGTCAAAGGAGACTTGCCTTCCTGTGTCTGGTTGAAATCTTCCACAACTTGCTCTTGAGGTTGCTCGGACAAATCGGTCTCTACACGTAAATCGAGAATTCCAAATAAATAAAATAAAATAAAAATTCAAAAATTGAAAATAAATATACCAAATGAAAGATTGAAATTTTAGATGAATTTAGAAATTTGAATGGACCAATTTGGAGCTAAAATGAGAAAGATATGGCTATTTGAAAATCTCAGATTTGAATAAATCCAGAAATTCGGAAATCTTTGACATGTGGGGTCCACTGGTCAGCAATTTCATTTAAAATGAGTCTCTGACATATGGGACCCACTGGACTCGGGACCCACTTGTCAGTGGCTAGCGCAGAGGGGTGGTCGCTGACGGGTGGGGCCTACTGTCGCCGGATTAAAGCGGAGAAAACTCAACCTCGGTAGCGGGCGGGCTCGAACGCAGCCGAGGAGTGGGAGGGGGAAGAGAGCGGCGCTAGCCAAGTGAGCGGGAGGCACCGCCTACCCTAATGGGTAGGTAACCCTCTTGAGGTTATCTGCGGGAGGCCGCGGCAACGTGGCATACACGTGGTCGACGCGTGGTCGCCGCGTGGCTGCCACGTCACGGCTTTTTGCCGACGTGGCGCGCCGCCGCGAGGTGGCGAGGCGCTGGGTGGCGCCGATGTGGCGCCGATCCGCCGCCACGCTGCTGCCACCACAGCCCGACGGCGGTGACGGTGGGCGGCGGTGGTGGCGCCGCGACCGACCGAGTCGCCGAGCTCCGTGATCGGCGCCGCCAAGGGTACCAAAATGAAGAGGAGGATGCGAGGAATGCATCGGTACCTTGCGCGAGGCCGAGGTGACCGGAGGAAGGATCGGCGAGAGGGGCGGCGGTCGGGAGGGACCTCACGGCGACGGAGGAGCTCGGTGTGCAGCGGCTTCGGGAGGGTCGCGGGAATCGCCTTGGCACCAAAGAACGTCGGGGGCGTCGGCGAGTGAGGAAGCCCGAGACGGCGCAATTGCTCGCCGGAGTATTTGAAGCCGCGGGGAAGAAATCGGGCGTAGGGGGGCTCTGGCGCTCGGGTGATTCGTTTGAGAGGTGAGGGAGGAGCGGCAGCGGTAGAGGGACCTCGGGATGCGGGTTTTATAGACCGGGGAGGGTTGTAACGGCGCGCGGTTCGCCGGACTTGGAACTGCCGGAAGCGGAGGCGACGGCGCACAGGATGCATAATTAAATGAAATAATGCCAGAAACGGTTGCGGGAATGCGGCTATTTGAATGTGCGATGAGTGCGGGAAATAATTGGCCAAGCGAAGCTTTAAAGCTTCGTTTTTGTTTAATGGCGGCGGCGAGCGAGACGCGGAGGAAGAAGGTGGCGGGAATACGATCGGCGATGGGCCCGCATGTCAGTGAGAGAGGAAAAGGAGAGCAGGCGACGGCTACGGCTCGGATGCACGACGCGTGGCAGAGGAAAGTAATCAAGGCCGCAGGATGATGGGTGAAGGGGTAAGTGAAAGGATGCGGTTGAGATTCAATCCGGCAACCTTGATTAAATCTGAGCCGATGGGGTGTACTAAGTGGCAACGGGCGGCCGCGATTTATCGGCAATCATGAATGGTCAAGATGGCGACACGCGTCGAACGCAGCGGCTTTGACAGTGGGACCACGGCGGTGAGTCCACACGACCGGTCTATGACAGGTGGGGCCCGCCTGTCAGCGCAAATCGAAAAAAAGAAACTCAACCTCGCGCGCGGAGCGGGGCTCGAACGCGCGCCGAGGGAGCGGGGAGGGAAGAGAGCGGGCGGCGGTAACCAGTCGGGCGGGGAGGATCAACCTACCCAATAAGGGCGATTAACCCTTTTGAGTATTAGTCGCTGGGAT
The DNA here is from genome assembly GCA_036346265.1 of Melocanna baccifera. Classification (NCBI taxonomy): domain Eukaryota; kingdom Viridiplantae; phylum Streptophyta; class Magnoliopsida; order Poales; family Poaceae; genus Melocanna; species Melocanna baccifera. Next base: position 20,710,564 of record CM070704.1, on the reverse strand, counting down.
GGCCGGGCTGCTGTCGGATGCGCGACACTTGGCGCTGCGAGAGAGGAAAGGCGGGATGAGCGTGAGCGGCGGGGATTAGCTCGGGCCGGGAGGAATGGCTCGGATGCATGCCAAGTGTCACCCGAGGAGATTTTGATATGTAAATCTTTTATATATTTTTAAATCAAGAGGAGACTTTAAAATACTCAGAAAAATACCAAATAAATTCCAAAAATTCCAGAAAAATTCACATAACTCACTGATAATGTTTTAAACATATTCAAAATATTTCCAACTTATTGTGATATTAAATTTTCTTTTCAACAGAAACTTTAACTTCAGAAAATTCCAGATAATTGGAAATTATTAATTTAAAACTAATTCTTCAAAATAAAAGCAAAAATTGGGATGTTACAAACCTACCCCCCTTAGAAGGAATCTCGACCCCGAGATTCGGATGAACTGAGAAATAGATTAGAAACTCGCTCAAGATCCTCTTCGTTCCCAGTTGCTTCGACTGGGCGGTTGTTCCATTGCACTTTACAGAATTTGATAGTCTTGTTTCTTGTGCAGCGCTCTGCTTCTTCCAAAATCTTGACAGGAAATTCTGAATATGTCAAGTCCTCTTTTAAATCCACATCCTCAAAAGGTATCAACTCCTCTGGTACTCTCAAACACTTTTCAATCGTGATACATGAAATACATCATGTACACTGACAAGCGAGGAGGAAGTTCTAGGCGATAAGCGACTTCACCTCTTTTGCTATAATTAGAAATGGTCCAATATACCTTGGGGCAAGCTTACCACGACTTTGAATCGACGCATCCCTTTCATAGGTGACACTTTCAGATACACATGATCGCTGGCGTAAATTCCAACATTCTTCGACGATTATCGGCATAACTCTTTTATGCAGTGCATGCTGTTTTCAATCGGTCTCGGATTAAGCGAACTTGATCTTCCGCTAACTTTAAGACATCCGGTCCGAATACTTGACTCTCTCGGTCTCGACCAATATAACGGTGTTCTACATTTTACGCCATACAAGGCTTCAAGCGGAGACATCTTGGACTAGATTGATAACTATTATTATATGAGAATTCCGCATAGGGCAAACTTTTATCCCAACTGGCTTTATTGGCTAAAGCACATGCTCTCAGCATATCTTCCAATATCTGATTTACCCGTTCTGTCTGACCATCTGTTTGAGGATGATAAGCAGTACTGAAATTTAAATTGGTGCCCAAGACTTCATGAAGCTTCTGCCAAAATCTTGAGGTAAATTGTGTTCCTCTATCCGACACGATCCTCTTTGGAACTCCATGCAAACACACAATTTTTGACATATAAAGCTCGCTAATCTATCTCCGAATATGTAGTCTTCATTGGTATGAAATGAGCAACTTTTGTTAAGCGGTCAACTATAACCCAAATTGAGTCATAACCTAACTTGGTTCTTGGTAGTCCTGTTATGAAATCCATTCCAATTTCCTCCCATTTCCATTCAGGTATATGCAGAGGTTGCAAAAGACCAGCAGGTCTTTGATGCTCTGCTTTAACTCTTTGACATATATCACACAAGGCTACATATTCTGCAATTTCCCTTTTCATATTGTTCCACCAGTAACTTTCCTTTAAATCTGATACATTTTTGTACTTCGGGATGAATTGAATATCTGATTCATGAGCTTCTTTTAAAATTAAATCTTTTATTTCCTTTTTCTCAGGTACTAGTATTCTCTTTCCAAACCAAAGAGTCCCTTCTTCATCTTCTGAAAATCCAAGCGATTTACCTTTCTTCATATTCTCTTTAATTTCTTTAACGTATTCATCCTCTCGTTGGGCTGCCTTTATTTGATCTTCCAAGGTAGGATGAACCTTCAATCTGCATGAATACCTTCGTTAACTATTTCCAAATTTAATCTTTGGAATTCCTCATGGAGGGTTAATCGCTTATCCGGAATTGACAGATTATTCATATGACTCTTTCGACTCAAAGCATCGGCTACCACATTAGCTTTTCCGGATGATAGTGTATTCCCACATCATAATCCTTTATCAATTCGAGCCATCTTCTTTGTCTCATATTAAGGTCAGGCTGAGTGAATATATACTTTAAACTTTTATGATCTGTATATATCTCACACCGATTACTGATTAAGTAATGCCTCCATAACTTTAGAGCATGCACAATGACTAGTTCTAAATCATGAGTGGGATAATTTTCTTCATGCGGTCTTAACTGCCTTGATGCATAAGCTACCACCCTTCCTTCTTGCATTAGTACACAACCAAGACCTTGTTTTGAAGCATCACAAAATATCTCAAAATCTTTTCGAATATCGGGTAACCGCAGAACCGTCTGAAGTTAACCTTTTCTTTAACTCTTGAAAACTATCCTCACGAGATTTACTCCATTCAAATTTCTTCTCCTTCTTTAACAAATTGGGTTAAAGGTCCGCAATCTTGGAAAAGCCTTCAATAAATCGACGATAGTAACCGCTAATCCCGAAAAACTTGGATCTCGATTCTTGTCTTGGGTGGAGTCAATTTAATACATCCTTAACTTTTCCAGATCTACGATACTCCTTCTGCTGATATCACATGTCCCAAAAACTCAATTTCTTTTAACCAAAATGCACATTTGCTAAATTTGGCATATAAGCGATGTTCACGAGTCTTTGCAACACTATCCTTAGATGACCTTCATGTTCTTTATTATTCTTGAATAGATAAGAATGTCGTCTATGAAAACAACAACAAACTTATCTAAATAATCCATGAAGACTTTATTCATCAAATTCATGAAGTATGCGGTGCATTTGTCGACTAAAAGACATCACCGTATACTCATATAATCCATATCTTGTGGCGAAGGTCGTCTTTGGTATATCTTGGTTCTAATCTTCAACTGATGATATCCTGACCGAAGATCAATCTTGGAAAAGACACTTGATCCTATGAGTTGGTCAAACAAATCATCGATCCGAGGTAAGGGATACTTATTCTTTATAGTGACTTCATTTAAAGCTCGATAATCAACGCACATCCGTTGACTACCATCCTTCTTCTTTACTAGAACCACCGGGGCTCCCAAGGCGAAAGAACTTGGTGCGATGAATCCTTTCTCATACAATTCTTGAATCTGCCTCTTGACTTCTGCCAAATCATCGGCTGACATCCGATAGGGTCTTTTTGATATTGGAGCTGTACCAGGCACCAGATTTATAACAAATTCAACTTCTCGATCTGGTGGTAATCCTGGCAAATCTTCAGGAAAAACATCTGGGTACTCGCGGACTATCGACACATCTTCCAAACTTTTCCCTTTTAGGCTGGTTAACATACTGTCCTTCTTTGAGTGCATAACTGCCTCATGTCTTATCTGAATTCCATCAGAATTGGTAAGGATAATGGCACGATTGGCACAATCTATCTGTCCTTTATACTTGATCAACCAATCCATACCAAGTATTATATCTATGCCATCGGAGTCTATTATAATAAGGTTCGCTAGGAACTTTACTCCATTTATAATTATGGTTGCACTAGGGCTAACCAAATTAGTCCTCAATTCTTTTCCAGGGGATTGGACTATCATAAGGTCCTTTAGCAAACAAATTTTCCAATTATTCTTTTCAACAAAATCCTTTGTTACGAAAGAATGTGTAGCTCCAGAATCAAATAATATAATTCTTTGATCGAGTTCACTAGAAACTTACCCAGAACTACATCTGGTGCATCTTCTGCTGCCTCTGCGGTAACATGGTTGATACGCCCTCGATTAATGTTTTGTGGAGTCTTGGGAGTTTGAGGGCTTCCACGTCCTTGACCATTGGTTGGAGCTCTTGCTGGTGTAGGGTCAAGATTGAAACGAACCGGGGTTACCGCTTGACGTTTCTGTGGACAGTTGCTGGCATAGTGTCCCATATTCTTGCAATTGTAGCATTGCACTCCTGCTGCTACATTTCTGTTTTGCTGCAGTTGGGCTGCATTTCCAGTTCTAGGAGCTTGAGGTAAAGGCGAGGTGCGTAAATCGGTATCCTTGTATGATTATGTCTTGGAGGTCGGTTGTCTTGTGGTGGCGTGAATCGTGAGCCTTTCATGATCGCTTGAGCTTGGAACTTCCTCTTCCGGAGTCGAAGAGTTGGCGTTGAGCATCTTCTTGCAATAAAGCTTTATTCACTAGATCTTTGAAAAGTAGGGTAGTCATTGGAGACTAATTGAACCTTGAGGTTGGGGTCTATCCCTCCCATGAACCTCCAAATCTTTGCGGCATCAGTCGCCACATCTTCTGGGGCATATCTAGATAGCTGAATGAATTTGCTTAAATAAGCGGAAACGCTCAGGTTTCCCTGCTGTAGATGATGGAACTCCTTCCTCTTCATTTCCATAATACTCATAGGAATATGAGCATTACGGAAGGCTTCCAAAATTTCGCCCAACCAATGTTCTCGGCATCACGGTGTGTGCAGACAAGATGGTTGTCCCACCAATTGGCAGCAACTCCTTGGAGTTGATGAGCAGCATATATAACCTTCTCATGTTCAGCACATTGGGCTAGATTCAGCTTCCTTTCCACTTCCTTAATCCAATCATCCGCCTCCAACGGATCGGCAGATCCTACGAAGGTCGGGGGTCGGGTCCTCATGAATTCCCCGAGCTTAGACTGCGGTGGGTGAATAGGTACTTGCTGAGCTTGATTGACTTGATTTTGGGCCAAAGCCTGAAGAAGTTGTAGTTGCATGGCCATCATTTGTTCCATGTTGGGAGCTTGGGCTGGCGGAGGTGGAATTGGGGCCTCATTGTTGTTGGGCGCTGGGTTGTTGTTGATGTTGCTTCTCGTGTTCACCATCTGAAGCTCCATCAAGAAAAGTCTGAAAAAGAGGAAAAGCATAGATGAGAGGCAGGCGATTTATCATCCCAAAACCACACACAAGATTAACACAACAGAATGAGAAAACTCAACTTTTGAAATTCAAATTAACTTTTGAAATGGCTGTACCACAAATGCACAAGGCTCGGTACAATCCATTTTATTACATCATATCATTATAAAAGCGTTCTAGTATCGATAAACGATTGAAAAAGGGTAGCCTATCTAACATCTAATTATCCTCAATGATGATACGCTCCTCTGGCTCCTCCTCGGGATCCTCCTCTGAGTCCGACGAGTGACTCTGTCCACAATCACGGCAGTTGTTCGGCGAACGCGACCGTGATCGGCTCTGGCTGAAAGTAGGTGATCTGGACCGGGAGTCTGGCGTCCTCGGCTGGATCCGCCGATGTCGAGGTCGGGTAGCGGACTGGGGCGTCGCACACTCTTCCTTGCCGTGAGCCTAGTGCGAGGTCCTGAGAGTCGGCCGGGCGACAGCGAGGCTGGTGGAGTCGGTGTAGTGGTGGCAGCTCGAAGACGCTCCACCTCTGCCTCAGCAGCTGTCCTCGCCTGTACAGCGTCGGCGTGGGCGGTCTGACTCTGCAGCAGCTGTGCTCGGAGAGTGTCGGAGTGGTCGTAGCTCGACGTCAGAAGCATCCGGAGAAGTCCTATCTCCTGCTGAGCTCTGGCGTAAGTCGCGGTCGATGCTTGGGTGAACTGCACCTGATGAGACAGGCGTGGGTCGTCCACCACGATCTGAAAAGCTTCGGGATGGGTCTGTCCCGCTCTGGTAGTCGGAAAGAAGCAGAAAGGCGACTGTCGTAACTCTCCCTTGTGCCTCTTGCACAACTCTGCTATCGCCATCTTGGCTGCATCTTGGATAGCGTCCGTACAGTGGGTCCGAGGGTGCTCAATCCTGCAGTAGACGGGGTCAAGCTGCCCATCTGGAGCATAGATGAATACTTCCATGGTCCATGAATCCATAGTCATCACTCTAGTGTTCCGCCCTCTGAAAATGGGCTGTTGATTATATTTCGATCTGCATTAATCGTCGTAGAAGAGTCGCAAAGCTCCCTCACTCTCGCCATGAGAATGGTGATCCCATGGGGCTGAAGACGACAAAGAACCTGCCATCTATAAATTTGAAAATAAGGGGAGATCAGTAAAGATTTTTTTTAAATAATGAGAGTAGGACAAGAACAAGATACTAAGTAAGAAAAGAGTAGAAGCAAAAGAAACTTATATTTTTGTGCATAAATTTTTATTAAATATAAATCCTTAAAGCTTCCCCAAAACCTAGGGCTCGTCCTACAGTCAAGATGGCTCGATACCATACGTGAGACCGGAGTAGAAACTCCTGCACCCCGTGTATTCTTGTACTAGTCCCGAGATCAATGCTAGTACACACAGTTCAAGCGAGAAAGATGATATATTGCCAACAACGCTTTATTACAATAGTGACTGAAGTTTTACAAAGGCCATTGCCTTACTAAGGTTCACGTAACCACAAGCAAAAATAAACACAATGAAGCAAAGATAACTTGATCGACCCATCAATCGCCACGCAATTGGTGGGAAACGAATCCTAGGCATCAGGAATAAACCACCGCATCCACATTCGGCGCGAAGTCATACTCTCGACAGTCTTCTCCATTCTCTGCTTTTATATTTATAGAGCAACAGGTGAGTACAAAAATGTACTCCGCAAGTCTTGGGAAAAATGCATAGATGTAAGGTTTCACAAAGGAAGGTTATATGGTTTATTTGCAACATCAGCATTTTATTTCAAATCATCATAATTACTTTAAAAGCCATTTTGTAAACAACTTGTTTTTAATAAACGAAATTGGATAAGTGCTTTAGTGAAGGTTAAACTACCAACACTAATATCTCAGGCCATCACAGCCAATTTTCCAAACCTCAGGTTACACCCCCTGATCTGAACATCACGAGAGTTATACTACTCCCGAGTTTTTCTCCAATTCATTTTGTTTTGAAATCAAAACCAAAACTTCTATCATGTGAATGCATTCTTTGCCCGCCCTTGACCGTGGGCACGGCTATTCGAATAGTTTTAACTCTGCAGAGGTTGTACACTTTACCCACAAGAGATAAATTATCTTAATAGTCAACACGCTTCCTTTGGCATGAGACCCAGATAAATTATCACAAAGCCTTTCGCCTACTCGGTATAGTTTAAATACCACCCGCTAAGGTTTCACCACAACTCGAATCCACGAGTTGGAGCCCCTCTTGCGCCATATGAGTCTGATGAACCTGTCCCTCACTATGAGTAACCATACACCACGGCACTCAATACACCACTGGTGATATCTAAACTACACTATTATAGGGTAGTTAGCTAGGTCGTACCCATATAGACTTGTGGTTGTACTGTTTTGCTCAGTTTGGACAAACACAAGCGTCGGTCCTTAAACGACCAGGGTGGCTCATTCACAATTCCAAACATTCTCGTGCTAACTGCACCAGCCAAACCTTCCATCCACCCTTGTCAACTTTTCCCTTTAAAATCCATTTTTTTTACTTTTAAATTATCAGTGATAACACCCATTACCACTTTTCAAACAAAACATTTAACAATGGTAACATCCATTACCAATGTTCAAACAAATCATTCACCAAAACAATTGATAATCATGCTACTCATTTGAATTTTAATACATTAATTTGCTACGCTAAGCATTTGCTAGTATTTAAACATTCAACAATTGTAACACTAACTCATTATTGAGTCAAAGGGATATCCTAAGTTGACAATGGTACAAGATAAACAATTTTCAATGGAAGGTATAGCAAATTGGGTATTTAACTAAATTTTCTAAATCAAATTATCACTTGATATAACATAAGCATGCATTAATTTTTAAAATAACTTCCTAATCATTTTATAAATCATTGGAGCAAGTTGATCAAAGGAAACTTGCAAAACATAGGAACAAAATGGTCAAAGGAGACTTGCCTTCCGTGTGCAGTTGAAATCTTCCACAACTTGCTCTTGAGGTTGCTCGGACAAATCGGTCTCTACACGTAAATCGAGAATTCCAAATAAATAAAATAAAATAAAAATTCAAAATTGAAAATAAATATACCAAATGAAAGATTGAAATTTTAGATGAATTTAGAAATTTGAATGGACCAATTTGGAGCTAAAATGAGAAAGATATGGCTATTTGAAAATCTCGATTTGAATAAATCCAGAAATTCGAAATCTTTGACATGTGGGGTCCACTGGTCAGCAATTTCATTTAAAATGAGTCTCGACATATGGGACCCACTGGACTCGGGACCCACTTGTCGGTGGCTAGCGCAGAGGGTGGTCGGCGACGGGTGGGGCCTACTGTCAGCCAGATTAAAGCGGAGAAAACTCAACCTCGGCGCGGGCGGGGCTCGAACGCGCAGAGGAGTGGGAGGAAGAGAGCGGCGCTAGCCAAGTGAGCGGGAGGCACCGCCTACCCCTAATGGGTAGGTAACCCTCTTGAGGGTTATCTGCGAGGCCGCGGCGCAGCGTGGCATACACGTGGGCGACGCGTGGTCGCCGCGTGGTCGCCACGTCACGGCTTTTTGCGGCGTGGCGCGCCGCGCGAGGTGGCGAGGCGCTCGGGTGGCGCGATGTGGCGCCGATCGCCGCCACGCTGCTGCCACCACGGCCCGACGGTGACGGGTGTGGCGGCGGTGGTGGCGCCACGGGGACCGAGTCGCCGAGCTCCGTGATCGCGCGCGCGGCCAAGGGTACCAAATGAAGAGGAGGATGCGAGGAATGCATCGGTACCTGCGCGAGGCCGAGGTGACCGGAGGAAGGATCGGCGAGAGGGCGGCGGTCGGGAGGACCTCACGGCGACGGAGGAGCTCGGTGGCGCAGCGGCTTCGGGGAGAAGTCGCGGGAATCGCCTTGGCACCACAACGTCGGGGCGCGGCGCGAGGAGTGAGGAAGCCCGAGACGGCCGCAATTGCTCGCCGGAGTATTTGAAGCCGCGGGGAAGAAATCGGGCGTAGGGGGGGCTCTGGCGCTCGGGTGATTCGTTTGAGAGGTGAGGGAGGAGCGGCAGCGGTAGAGGGACCTCGGGATGCGGGTTTTATAGACCGGGGAGGGTTGTAACGGCCGCGCGAAGTTCGCCGGACTTGGAACTGCCCGGAAAGTGGAAGCGGCGGCGCCGCGATGCATAATTAAATGAAATAATGCCAGAAACGGTTGCGGGAATGCGGCTATTTGAATGTGCAGTAGTGCGGGGAAATAATTGGCCAAGAAACTGAAGCTTTTAAAGCTTCAGTTTTTCTGTTTAATGGCGGCAGCGGCGAGACGCGGGGAGGAAGAAGGTGGCGGGGAAGACGACTGGCCGATGGGCCCCGCATGTCAGTGAGAGAGGAAAAGGAGAGCAGGCGACGGCTACGGCTCGGATGCACGACGCGTGGCGAGGAAAGTAATCAAGGCGCGCAGGATGATGGGTGAAGGGTAAGTGAAAGGATGCGGTTGAGATTCAATCCGGCAACCTTGATTAAATCTGGCCGATGGGGTGTACTAAGTGGCAGCGGCGGCCGCGATTTAATCGGCAATCATGAATGGTCAAGATGGCGACACGCGTCGGGAGCAGCGGCTTTGGCAGTGGGACCAGGCGGTGAGTCCACACGCACCGGTCTATGACAGTGGGGCCCGCTGTCGGCGCAAATCGAAAAAGAAACTCAACCTCGCGCGCGGCGGGCTCGAGCAGCGCCGAGGAGCGGGAGGGAAGAGAGCGGCGGCGGTAACGATCGGGCGGGAGGATCAACCTACCCAATAAGGGCGATTAACCCTTTTGAGTATTAGTATTTGGGATGGCCGGCTGGCATCGGATCGCGCGACACTTGGCGCTGCGAGAGAGAGGAAGGCGGGATGAGCGTGACGGCGGGATTAGCTCGGGCCGGGAGGAATGGCTCGGATGCATGCCAAGTGTCGGCCGAGGGAGATTTTGATATGTAAATCTTTTATATATTTTTAAAATCAGTAGGAGACTTTAAAATACTCGAGAAAAATACCAAATAAATTCCAAAATTCCAGAAAAATTCACATAACTCACGATAATGTTTTAAACATATTCAAAATATTTCCAACTTATTGTGATATTAAATTTTCTTTTCAACGAAACTTTAACTTGAAAAATTCGGATAATTGGAAATTATTAATTTAAAACTAATTCTTCAAAATAAAAGCAAAAATTGGGATGTTCTGAGATGCATCCGTGCAGCTGCACTGTAGCGAGATAAGTAAAAGGCACACCATGATGACACTAGATGAAAAATATTTGTGTGTTTTGAAGCAACAAGAATAGTTCATCAAGTACCTCTTGTTCACTATCACACAATGAGCATATAACATGATTACAGGATAAACAACCAACTCGATGAGAATGTAAAAGTAATTGGCATTGCAAATTAGTAGTAGGCCTATGGTGACAAAACTTACCTGCTACACTTCATGGTGTGGAAGTTCATGCTGCTTCATCATATCAATTTTAATTGAATTCTATCAATGCAGATTATATTAGTTTTCTGCATTTTTTAAATTAGTTCCAAAACAAAAATGGGCATGTGTAAAATAGAACATGAAAATCGTTTATGAAAGACCCTTCTATGCAATATAAACCAAAATAGAAAAGGTAGAGACTTGCATCCAAAAATGCACCATGCAATAGAGCAAGAGTAGGGGCCGGGGAGGGGCGGTGAGGAGGGGCAAGGAGGGCAGGCGGCAAGGGCGCGAGGAAGCGGTAGGGGCAAGGAGGGGCAGGGGGTGAGGAGGGGCGGCGGGGGCGAGGAAGCTACGGCGGGGGAGAGGAGGGGGCGAGGGGCAGCAGGTGGGAGCCTGGGACTGAGGAGAGAAGAGGCGAACGGAGAGACCGAGGGTCGGGAGTGGGAAGTGGAACTGGGGAAGTGGGCGAGTGGCGGACGAAGGGAGTGGGAGGCGGGTGGGATTTGGATTTTGGGCTCGCTCGTGGACAGAGGGTTTTGTGACAACTTCTAAAACGTCTCAAGAAACGTCTTTATATGCTATATGGTTCTCAATGTAAAGACACTAAAAAAGCGTCTAAAGAAAAACGTTCTTATGAGACTATTTTGTTGTAGTGTAGCCAATATCAGAGACGGTTCGTAATAAGAACCGTCTATGATGCTTTTATAGACGGTTCTTATCAAGAACCGTTTGCGATAAATTCTGACCACTGGGCCCGTCAATCCTCCCCAATCCAATTCCAGCCAATAGAAACCGACCAACCTACACCCCACAGATCGTCCCACTTTTCCCTCCCCTATAAATACTCACCTGAACCCATCTCTTACCCTTTATGTGCTCAAAATCTCCCCAGGCTCCTAACTGTCTCCTTCTCAATCGATCTCTTTGTGGTTAGGGCTCTCTCCATTGTTTATTTTAGTATGTGATTCTGTAACTTTGTGTTGCTATTTTGTGGCATTTATGGCTTCCTCCCTCCATTGTTTCTTCTACTTACAGTGAGGCGGCCATCAAGAAGGTCTACCCGAGCTACATCAAGGACAAGAGGTTATCTTGTGATATTGTAATGGTGGATTGTAATCTTGTATATTGTAATGGTATATTGTAATCTTGTGATATTGTAATGGTGGATTATAATCTTGTGATATTGTAATAGTGAATTGTAATCTTGTGATATTGTAATAGTGGATTGTAATATAAATAGAATGTTCTCTGCTATGTTTGCTATCGTATTTGTTTGTTTTCAAACGGCATAGCTAATATTTCCTGAGGCTAATTCAAAAATATAAACAATTTTAGGTATAGAATGAACTATCACAGACGGTTTTGTAGTATAAACCATCTGTGAAAAACATCATAGATGGCTCTATATATAGAACCGTCTGTGATAGTGTTTTTCACAGATGATTCTAGTTATAAACCGTCTGTATTGTATTTATCACAGACAGTTCACAACCGTCTGTGATAACCTTCGATTATCACTGACCCATAAATTCAGACGGTTCAAAAATCGTTTGTAATGACATTTTTGAACCGTCTGTAATGATGGTTTCTGTAGTAGTGTGTGAGGCTTATTACTAGTATGTTAATGTTGGTTGCTAATTTTTTTGTACCTCAGCTCACTAGAGTGTCCTGTCGTCTCTGTTGGTGCTGGCTTTCGAGTAAAGCCTTCTATATAAGAATGACGAAAAAGATATAGGCTTATCGCGTCGCTAAAAATTGATCTGTGTTTTACTCGTGTTCGCGTGCGTGATCACAAGGCTCGAGTTCATCCCTCGTCTAGGTCCTAGGCAAATTCCTCAACATCCTTTAAGATGACACATTTTATTCGACAATGGGATGGCACACAACAATCCTTACAACTGAACAAGATAGTACATCAATACGTCTGCAGGTCAACAACTTAAACAACTAACGACCCAGTACTTTGCCCAGTCACTCTATCACGGAATGCCACAGTACAGTAGTCACTTTCACTACGCATGACGCTACGACATTTCACACGTCCGAATGCAAATTACAAGGTACAATAACCGATATTTCTATTACACTGACACATTTCTAGTACACATATTGACTAACGCCAAGTACAGAAAATATATCTTCTTTTTAGCGAATGCATATTGACTAACGTCCGAATGTCTGATTTGTCACTAGATCTGAGGAAGTGTGTCACCACCAGTTTGGCTAATCTCGGAGGCAAAGCTCTTGGGAGCACCATCAACGCTAATTTCCTCAAAGTGATAAGGGCTTGTGTAGTTCGTCTCCCCTCGCTTCCTAGCTCTCCGAAGCATCACAAGCCGTTCTGCTACCTCCTTCATGTCCGGTCGCTCTTCTACCTTCTCTTTTAAGCACTGGACTGCCAGGCTGCCAATTTCCTCCAGGATGAGAACATCTTCTTCAGTTGCAATCTCCGCATCAAACATAGCCCTTCCACTGTCTTCTTGCTCATAAACTTTGAGGAACTCGATGATGAGGCTACAGCTATCGTCATAAACAATCGGCTTCCTGGTGATGAGCTCTAGGAGGACAACTCCAAAGCTGTACACATCACTCTTCTGTGTTAAATGTCCGGTTTTATGGAACACCGGGTCTATGTAACCCATGCTCCCTACCACAAGCATGGTGCATTCTTTGTCCACTGTAAGAAGCTTTGACGTCCCAAAATCTGAGATTTTCGGCATGTACTTGCCATCTAGAAGTATGTTGGCTGGCTTGACGTCGCCATGGCGTATGGTACGAGATGTGGACGAGTGCATGTACGTCAGTCCTTCTGCTGCTTCGACTGCAATATCCAAACGTAGGTCTAGCTGGAGAGGGAGTTGTCCGACACTGGTTTTACCATGGAGAATGTCTTGCAGGCTCCCATTAGCAGCAAACTCATACACCAGCACTGGAACGTCCACCTCCAAGCAGCAACCCAAGAGTTTGATAATGTTCTTGTGGATCATCTTCGATTGGATCTCCACTTCCTTGGTAAACTCCTCCTTTCGAGCTTCGTTTACCTCGATGGAGGTCTTGACTGCTACCATGGTACCGTCTGGAAGAATCCCTTTGTGGACTTGACCAAAGGCCCCTTTACCAAGGACCTCTGAATGGTTCTTCGTGATTTTCTTTAGTTCCTCCTTTGAGAAAATCTTTAAAGTTTCCACATTTTGAAGTATCAACCCTCCATTCTTTTTGAACAATTCGTTCATTCTTCTCTTTTGGAGCATCAGTAGTGTCGAAAGTAGAGCAATAGCCAAGAAGGAAATTCCCAAAGTGATGCCTGCAAAGATCATTGATGCCTATGTCGTCATTATTACCCATTTATTTTGATAAAAAAGATAGAGATGATATGTCAATTTTAACTGATACATATGTTGCAAATATTAACACCAAATATGTGGATACTGCTCATTAAACTGTGTGGATTGCTACGGTACAAACAACTTTTAACTAGAAAAAAAAATCTAGTAGGATAAGCAAGGGAACCTCACCGTAGAAGGCGATGCCAAAGTATATGGGGCACCGATCCAGAGTCTAATCCAAATGTTAGAAATTTAGATGGTTTTTGTGGAAGAAATCAGTTGTCTGATGTTTATAAAGATAACAGAAGGAAAAAAGCTTTAGTGACATGGGAAGCATATCCACAAAAGATCGCATGGCCATAGAAAGTCATCATGAATATATTGTACACGCATATGTCACCATAGCCACAAAAGATCGTATGACCACAAAAGATCAACATGAAGTGATGTAAACACATATATTTTCATTGCCACAAAAGATCGCGTAGCCATAGAAGATCGTTCTGAACGTGATGTAAGCGCATATGTCATCATAGCCATAGAAGATCGTACAATATGATGTCAACGTTTACCTTATTTCTTTCTTAGCCCTCAAATCATGTCACCCTATAAATAGAAGGCACCTCCCATGTATGGGCATAAGTTTCATGGTTGAGTTTTAGTAGAACACTTGTTCCTCTTTGTGTATAAGTCATTTTCACCACCAACAGGGATTGTGTGTTATTTCTGAGTTGCTAATCTGTTATTTTTGCGAATCTTTGGGGATTGCTTGAACATGTTTGCTCCACGATAGTGAGTAGACGAAGGCCGTAGCGTGTGGTTGAGTAATTTGAGTGCTACAGGTTACCGCATAGAGACGGTGGTTGACTGCATCAATTGCTAGGTTGCACGGGCAAGTTATCCATAATCCTACATCGTGAAGATCGGGCCACCCCTCCCCGCATCACCAGGTCTAAACAGGTTGAACATAACTAAATCAACGGGCTGCCACATAAGCCCTAAAGCAATGGTTTTATAAGTGATATTGGATCTTTTCTTCTAAAAGACTAAGGTAAAGTCTCTCTCACTTTTATAAGTTATTTTTTCCTTTCCATAATCGATGTAGCAGATGATGTGCGGAGATCCAGGTGAAAAAAATAGGAAGGCGCGCGCATATTGTACGTACCTATGGAAAGCTGAGCTGCGAGTGGGAACTTGGGAGTACATGGTTCTGTTTTTGCGTCGTCGCTCTGATAACCTGGACGGCACTTGCAATCGTAGGATCCCTGGGTGTCCTTGCAAACGCCGTAGCAAGGATACTCCGTCGGACGTGCACATTCGTCGATATCTGTGGCGTCGATGACGCACACATAGACACCCAAGCATCTTTATACTATAGTACGTAATAGTTGTATAAACATAATTATATATGTGCATGCGTACGTACTGGTGCATCCATTGACGACGTAGGGGTTGCCTTCGTAACCTTTGGCGCAGCTGCACTCGTACCCGGGGCCATTGGTGGAGTCGACGCACTCACTGTGGGCGCTCACGCAGGCGTACCCCGGGTTCTTCGCCGCGGCGGCGCAGGACATGGGGACGGCGCTGCCGCTGCTGTTGTCGCGGATGGCCCAGTCGAGCCACAGCGGCATGCGGGTCCGGTTCACGTCCATACGAAGGTCGGCCGTCCGGAAGGTGTAGTAGTCCCTGTCGACGATGAAGGCGTAGTCGCAGGGGCAGAACTCCTGGTTTTCGTGCGACCACGTCTCGAAGGAGATAACGTTGTCGGTGAGCTCCGGCGGGATGTCGACGTGACAGCAGCCGACGCCCGCGCACGCGCCGTCCCGCGCGCTCCGCGAGTCGTTGCTGTAGGCCACGCACCCCGTGTAGTAGGTGTACGAATAGCGGCCACCCTTCCCCGCGTCCCCGCTCTGGATGTAGGCCATTGTGTTGCATCCGAGGATGACGAGCTCGTTGTGGGTGTTGGAGATGCGGTACACGCCATCCGCGTTGATGTTCACCTTGCCGTTGAAGGTCCCGGTGAGGCCGCCGGTGGAGTTGAAGCACTGCCACGCCACCGGTAGCATCACCCGGGCCTCCGGGCGCGGCGCCACGGACAGCTGCAGCACCTGTATTGCCTGGCTGGTGGCCGCAAGCACCGGCATGGAGCCGGCGCTGCCGTTGTTGACGCACGAGATCTCGAAGCCCTTGCGGAAGCAGCCGGTGCCGATGCCGAACGGGTAGGGGATGTCGACGCCGCCGCAGCTCGCCTGGCAGCCCGGCGTCACGGTGAGGCTCTCGGAGGTGGCCGCCACTGCCGCTAGTAGCAGCGCAGGCAGCCAGAATGCTGTCTTCATTGATGAGATGCTGATCGATCGATCACTGCTTTTTCCGGTTGCTAGGGTTAGCTGGCCTGCATGGCACCAGCGGCCTTCCCAGCGTTTATGTAGAAGAGCTAGCTGCAAGTGTCTTCTTAAAAAATTTACCGGCCTTTTGGTGTTCCTTCAAAGGTCATTTGATGAGCTAGCTAGCATCGTCTTATATATTAAGACTCAAACTACGAGTATGAAAGCTTGCAAACTTCACCAATAAATGCCTGGTAGTGGACGTGACTCTATAATAGTACAATTGGATGTTAGTCAACTAGCTAGACATATAGATCAGCTTCAGCCCTTCCAGATAAACCTGCAGCCCGGCTAGTTGGGTACTTAGGTTTGTAGCAAGGTTTCAAATAGCGGGCTAAGATATTTAGCGGATGGGTTCCGCAGAGGTTACAAAGGCTATAGCGGGCTATAGCCTCAAATAGCCTCATTTAGCGGATTAGTAAAAGTATATGTAAAAAACTCAGAATTCAATGTTTTATGCACATACAAGCATATAATCAAGGATATTTTAGCATACAAAAACATTCATAGCAGCAAATAGTGAGGCATAGTGCATTCCTTCAGGACATTATCAAACAAACACATAAATTCAATAGATTATAGTCCATAATTCTCCAAATAAACTCACAAACTAAATTGATAAATCATAAAGTTGAAAATTCCTTAAACTAAACTTTAAGTTGAAAATTCTTCTTATAATCACTTAATCACAGTATCTATACCTAACTTTTAGAGAACTATGTGCTCATCTGATACTTTACATGATACAAAGCTCATTGTGCAACACTCAACCAATGCTAAGGCAAGTACACAACAAAGTTTACTTTCAGTCGTAGCAACGGCTCAAAGGACTAAATTTTTGAACAACAAATCTCTTGCTAATGCACAAGGCAGGACATTGGGATGAAAACATCATACCAGTGTTGTGGATCTGAGGTTGGCGGTGAGAAATCGGCCGCAGCGGCGCTGGAGCGGGCGCCAGTAACCGCATGCTCCATAGAGGTGGCTGGAAGAGATCCCCACGGTGGTGGCGCTAGCGCATCCCCACGCATGTCCCTCGGCGAGGCATCTTCCCAGCCTACGGGGCACGTCGGAGAGGCCCACGATTGGATGATGACCTCGTCGTGGCGGCGGCGGCCGGCACAGGCTCGGGAGGCGTGGCGGCGGCGGCGGGTGGCACGGGCTCGGGAGTCGGGAGGCATGGCGGCGGCGACGGGCGGCATGGGCTGGGGAGGCGTGGCGGCGGCGACGGGCGGCACGGGATCTGGAGGCGTGGCGGTGGCGGCGGGCGGCACGGGATCTGGAGGCGTGGCGGTGGCGGCGGGCGGCATGGGCTCGAGAGGAGTGGCGGCGGCGGCGGCACGGGCTCGGGAGGCGTGGCGGCGGCGGCGGGCGGCACGGGCTCGGGAGGCGTGGCGGCGGCGGCGGGCGGCACGGGCTCGGGAGTCGGGACTCGGGAGGCGTCGCTATGAGGCTGTGTGTGAGGGGCGGCATGAGGCTAGGGTTAGCAGGTATTGTAACGCTGCGGCTGTGAGTTTTGGGCCAGGCCGCCAGTCCGAACCGTTTCGGCCCACTTCAAGGTTTTTCCCCTCTTTAGCCGGCTAAACATCAGTGTATTTAGCGAATTTAGCCGGATTTAGCCCGCTAATAGCGGCAAACGATGTTTAGCGCTAAAAGTGAGTTTTCTTAACCTTTAGCCTTCCCAAAGGCTAAATCCGGCTATAGCGGTGGCTATAGCCGGCTATTTGAAACCTTGGTTTGTAGTATACTACATTTGATGAGGGCGTTTATTGGAACCGGGTTTACTCCTCGGGCTACAGGTCCAAATGGGCTGAACACAACTAAACCCACGGAGCAACAGAGCAACAATCTTATAAGTGGTATTGGGCCTTCTCCCCCTAAAAGACTAGTCCAATGGGTGACGGCTCCCTCACACTTATAAGCTGTGCTTTCTCCTCTCCCACAACCAATGTAAGATTATTCCTAACAATCTCCCCCTCACACATTGGTTGGACACATCTGCAACCCTGAGGTCCAAGGAGATGTTAGGCGCCTGGGCTTTGATACCAAATGTTAGCCCAAGAAAAAAAATCATAAGATCACACAAATCATAAAGTGTGGAGAGAGATAAACACTGGAAGGCGTTGCCTTCTTTGTTCATGTACTGCTCGCTCAATTTCCAAACATATTACACGGAGGTATAAATAGCCCTCTGGAGATAACTCAACATTTAAACTAGCAATCTGCATGCAGCCACACAGATAACAAACTCACACAAACTAACTGAATCCAACTCGATGCACACAATGACTCAACTAACAAACTCTTGCCGATTATCTAGCAACTAACACCCATGACTCGGCCAACCCAACGACTAATTAATTCATCTCTAAACTAAGTCAAGATTTAAAACCAACAATCTCCCCCTAATCTTGACTTGCTTACAACAGTACTGGTTCGTCATCAGTATCCGCCTCGATGAGATATGCCTGCGCTTTCTCCCTCTTGTTTGGCTTCTGGCAATCTGAAGCAAAGTGTCCATAATCATTACAATTAAAATACCTTACTTTTGCCTTGTCAATTCATCGGTATCGACGTTCACTGCCGCCACCAAAACCACCTGAGGAGCCTTCACCTTCATACTTCGTCGACCGGGCCTCCCACTCTGCGCACGTCAGGAGCAAGTGCTCCTCGTCTTCGTCATTGTTGCCGTAGCGACGTTCTCCCTCTTCCTGCGTCTTCAACCGGCCGATTAGCTCTTCGATCGACATATTCTTTATGTTACCGAATTGCTCAATCGTGGTGTCGACATATTCGATCAACATTGTTAGGAATAATCCCACATTGGTTGTGGGAGAGGAGAAAGCACAGCTTATAAGTGTGAGGGAGCCCCCACCCATTGGACTAGTCTTTTGGGTGGAGAAGGCCTAATACCACTTATAAGGTTGTTGCTCCGTCTCCGTGGACTTAGTTGTGTTCAGCCCATTTGGATCTGTGGCCCGGGGAGTAAACCCGGTTCCAACATTTGGTATCAGAGCTTGTGTTTGAACATCTTCATCCATGTCGTCGTCGAGCTCGTCGAGAAACGTCACCACCGATGGGGGCGTTCAAAAGACCGGCGATGGGAGCGTGCCGAAGGCGTCGGCGCGCGAGGGCAGCATCTCCCTCCCGTATCCCATGCTCACGAGGAGCAACTACACGATGTGGGCTGTGAAGATGAAGGTGTTCATGCGCGCTCAGGGCGTGTGGAACGCAATTGTAGATGAAGTGGTGAATGAGCGGTAAGATCAAATGGCGCTCGCGTCAATCTTCCTCGCGGTGCCGGAAGGCGTGCTGCTGCTTCTAGCTGAGAAGGAGACCGCAAAGGAGGCCTGGAACACCCTGAAGGTAATGCATCTCGGTGCCGATCGCGTCAAGGAGGCGCGTGTACAAAACCTCAAAGGCGAGTTTGAAAACTTGCGCATGAGGGACACCGAACAGATTGATGACTTCGCGATGAGGTTGACGACAATCGTCAGCAAGATACGGGGTCTAGGTGAAAAGATGGAAGATGCCTACATCGTGCGAAAATTTCTTCGTGCAGTACCTAAGAAGTTCTCTCCCGTCGTCACCACGATTGAGCAATTCGGTGACATAAAGAATATGTCGATCGAAGAGCTAATCGGCCGCTTGAAGACGCAGGAAGAGGGAGAACGTCGCTACGGCAACAACGACGAAGACGAGGAGCACTTTCTCCTGACTCGCGCAGAGTGGGAGGCCCGGTCAACGAAGTATGAAGGTGAAGGCTCCTCAGGTGGTTTTGGTGGCGGCGGTGGACGTCGATACCGATGAATTGACAAGGCAAAAGTAAGGTGTTTTAATTGTAATAATTATGGACACTTTGCTTCAGATTGCCAGAAGCCAAACAAGAGGGAGAAAGCGCAGGCATATCTCATCGAGGCGGATGCTGATGACGAACCAGCACTGTTGTAAGCAAGTCAAGATTAGGGGGGAGATTGTTGGTTTTAAATCTTGACTTAGTTTAGAGATGAATTAATTAGTCGTTGGGTTGGCCGAGTCATGGGTGTTAGTTGCTAGATAATCGGCCAGAGTTTGTTAGTTGAGTCATTGCGTGCATCGAGTTGGATTCAGTTAGTTTGTGTGAGTTTGTTATCTGTGTGGCTGCATCCAGATTGCTAGTTTAAATGTTGAGTTATCTCCAGAGGGCTATTTATACCTCCGTGTAATAGGTTTGGAAATTGAGCGAGCAGTACATGAACAAAGAAGGCAACACCTTCCAGTGTTTATCTCTCTCCACACTTTATGAGTTGTGTGATCTTATGATTTTTTTCTTGGGCTAACAGCGTTGACCTCGAGTCAAGCATAACAACGAGGTTTTGTTTTTCACCATCACTGTCCTTCCCATATAAGATGGTGCAGTTAGTTGTTCTGCCTGACTTTTCATGGAAGATTTTTTTACAGTATATTATACTGGTAGAAGAAATATGGTAGTTGTTGTGGTATCAGCACAACAGGGGGTACAGGGTATCCTTCTCCATATGAGACGTAGCACCAGGAGAGCAAGATAGGGATAACTGGCTATGTGAATAAGTGGATCTGACCATCTTGTATCCCCTTAGGGATTTATATACATGAATGGAGTAGGATGAGAATGTTCCATCCTACCCCTTGATAATTATAAAAGGTGAAGATACATTGGTACATTTCTCTATACTATTGAGCCTATTACATATTAAGCCCGTCCACAGCCTAGTTATGGGGGCTGGACCACCCCCACAACATCGCTCCCTCGATAGCAAGCGTAGAGGTCCCGAGGGGCGAGCTGCTGTGATCGATTGCCCCAGCCCCCCGTCCCCCGACAACAAGCACAAAGGTCTCGAGGGGCAAGCTAATGCGACTGCCAGCTCCAACCCCCAGGGGTTTGGATGCTCTAACCCTCCGGAATAGGGTTCTTTAACTGATCCTGACGTGGTTGTGGCGATGAATGGAGGCAAAGTTAGGTGCGGGGCCACCCCTTCGAGACGACGCATATGAGGGCTACGGAGTCCACTGACACAACTGGAGGCGCCGTGTGGAGGTGGTGCATCGGACATGGGCAACACATAGATGTGAGCAACAAAGCCTCATGCCAAAGCTATGACCGTCCTGACGATGTCCCGCCTCCAACAAGGGTGGTGCCAAGGAGGAGTCATGGGTCGGGCCAGCCCTTCGAAACGCTGACTACAAAGAGGACGGCAAAGTCTTGTTATCTCACCTCAAAGTCTTGGCCATCCCGTCAAGATCCTGGCCCAAACGCTGGCGGCGTAGAGGTGGAGCCGTGGGTTAGCCTGCTGATCGATCACTGATGAGATGGTGATCTTCATTGATGAGATGCTGATGAGATGGTGATCTTCATTGATGAGATGCTGATCTTCATTGATCGTGGGTTAGTTGTGGGTTAGCCCGCCGCTATCTTCATTGATGAGATGCTGGCCGTCGATCACTGCTTTTTCCGGTTGCTACAGTTAGCCTGCATGGTACCAGTGGCCTTCCCAGCGTTTATGAAAGCAGCCTGTATCGTCTTATCCCTAATTACTAACACTCAAACTACGAGTATGAAAGCTTGCAAACTTCAATAAATGCATGTCAAGGACAGGCCACTGGCCTGCTGGTGGAAGTGAGTCCATAATGCAAGTGGCGGATCATATTATTGATTCACATTATAATACAAGTGGCTGATCACACTATTGATTCACATTACAATACAAGTGGATGATCACATTATTGAGGGGATGCAACACACTGACACGCATCCGCTCTGTCTATACGGTTTTCTAGTCCCATTATTAATTGATTCACATGGCAAGATCCGCATTCGAGCTCGGCTCGGCGCGCTCTGTTTATATGAACATCACCCAAATGAATATTATTTATATGAACTGTTAGTGATATACCTTAGAGATAATTATAGAGATGATTATATCACTACTATGTTTATGATCTTTTGAATAATATATTATTTTATCCCTTAAATAAATGTCTTTCATATTGATCAACAAGTATGTGACTTGTTCGTGAAACTCTTTATTTATGTTTTTGATATTATTCTAAATTATCCCTGATCTTATATCATTATGTAGGACAATTATGATTTACAGATCAACACATGTATTGATTGATGATCATGTTTCACGGATCATGGATATAGGATATCAAATCAATAATGTGGACACATGTTAGAGAATATGATGTTGGATTGACCCACCATGAGACACTGCGGGAATTGTTATATTTTTAAGTGTCATCAGTTGGTCTCATATATAGTGTATGTGGGATCCTTAGACCTGATATCGTTATTGTTTCCTACATGTGTAATAGTTTACTTAGGGGTTATCAAATACTACTCTGTGACTGGGTGGTCATAAAGGTAGCTTTCGGGTTTACTATGAAACATACGGAGGAATATGAGCGATCAAGATGGAATTTGCCCCTCTTATATAACAGGAGAGATATCTCTGGGCCCCTCGATGTTGTTGGATTAAGGAAGTGCATGGCCATACCGAATGTGGTTGAAAGTCAATTACAACTGAGTAATCCATCACAAGTTCGAGTGAAGGATCGAGCTATCATAAGATAGCACGTTTCTCGCTTTGAATTCAATCTGGTATCGTGAGGCAAAGGGATCTGTACATAAGCATTATATAGGTTCATATGATATGATTTTTATGTATATTTGGGGGTCGTTATGTCCTGCTAGGGACCGCTACTGACCTATGGACCGAAAAGGAGTTTTTGACCCACAGTGAAATGTACATGAATCTACAGGGTCACATACTTAATGGGCTAGAACGATAAGGGTCCGGATGATAGTTTCCAAGTGGGCTTCGATATCCACTCGTATCGGATATGGATCCAATTGGAGACTATATAATAAGTGGTGCAGGGGCTGAGGGCAACATCCCAAGAAACCCTAGCCGCCACCTCTCATAACTCCTGCCGTGAGCGCTGGTGCTGGCACACCGACGCACAGTGTTCCCTCCCTGGATGTGTGGACCTCGGTAGAGGCGCTGCTACGACTGCGGTGCTGATCGAAACGATCGTAAGGAGGAGACAGTTGGCCA
This sequence comes from Melocanna baccifera, assembly GCA_036346265.1. Lineage (NCBI taxonomy): Eukaryota > Viridiplantae > Streptophyta > Magnoliopsida > Poales > Poaceae > Melocanna > Melocanna baccifera. The sequence goes on along the minus strand of CM070704.1, from coordinate 20,687,458 downwards.
AAAGACGATCGACTACTATCACCCACACCGACGCGCTCTTCGTTGAATCGGCTGCTTCAACTCTTCTTCTGCTCACTACGCGTCTAGTGGTAACGATCTATGATCTCTTACTCGCATGGCTTTCTGATTTACATGGTAGAAAATTTAATTTGCTCTAATGTAGTCTACCCGTATCCCAACATGAATAGTGTAATTTAGAGTAAATATGTATATATGTAGATACGTTTAGTGATAAAAACGTGTGCTCGTACTCGTGAGACTTTTGGATCTCTATCTCATCTTAAGCATGTGCATTAGACACATCTACGTAAATATGTGAGTGTAGTGTGGTGTATATGCGTGTGTATGCATGAGTATGTATTTGTTGTACTCCCTTCAAAACAAAGTAGGGTTGTTCCATGTATGTACGAGACTGCAAACTACCAACTATGCTAGGACAGTAATTAATATCCCAAACGTTGCCAGAAGGCCCTTGTTTTCTGTCGGAATTGAGCTAGTAATACACAGAAGCCATGCCGGACTCATATGCCTATTTTTTTGTGTACACGACGCCAGATATATACAACGTGAAAAGAGAATGTTTAACGGCCCAATTTTGACTTCCAAATAAACATGCATGAATTTTCATAAATTTTAAAAAACTTTGGTGCATTTTTAAAATTTTCCTTGAAGCTTGGTTGAAGTTTGATATTTTTTAAAATAAATTCCTTGGCACAAAAATATGAAATCAAAAATTCTAAAATTAAATTGGATGCTGGTGAATTTTTCTTAAAATTTTTGCATGCAAATTATTTTGAGAATTCAAACCAAAGTAGAAGTTTAAATTCTATTTAAATTCCCTTCAAGGCCATTGGGTCGAATCTCGCTCGCCGGTCCAACCCACTTCCCCTTTTCTTCCCATGTTGCGGCCCAACCAACTGGCCAGCTTCGTGCCACACGGCCCATGCACGCACGTGCCCCACACACCATCCTAACTCGCCTCACTCACGCGTGCCACCGACCTCACTCACTCACCCATCAGCATGCACTTTTCTTCTTCCTCCCTTGTTTCTTCCTCGGGCACGCCCGACCTCATCTTCTCACCTATTTTTGCATGCAACCAAGCAATGAAGGCTCTGTGCCTCGAGCCAAGCGTGTCGTGACATGGTTTTGTTGCCGCGAGGTAGGCCCATCAACTGATGGTCTCTTTCTCCCTCTCTCACGCTCTCTCTCACTCGGTGTCCAAGGCCACTCATAGTGCCCAAGCTTGTTCTCCCTCCTCTCCTCTATAAAATCCGAAGCCAACCATGCCACCGAATGCACCCCACTTCACTCTTCATCTTCCATGAACTCTAACCCTCTCTTCGCCTCCGATTGAAACCAATCAAGCCTTGGTCTTCAACTTCCATCACCAGCTTCCATTGCCGAATTGCTCTGCTCCAGTGAGTCCCCACCAATGCCATTGTTCTTTCCGAGTTTGCCTCATCTCTGCCTACCCCATGCACACCCTCTCTTGCTTGTTTGCTCCTAGGAGCACTAAAACTGAGACTCACACCGTGCGCCATGTTCATCATTGACACCACCGCCTTTGATCTCCCCCTTCGTGCTGTCCTCTAGTAATCCCTCTTGTTCTCATGTTATTCCAAGCAAAGCTAACACTTTAGACTAGCTTAGATGCACCATCACCCTCACCCTCACCATCACCCTCATTGTTCTGCCCCCACCACCATGGAGCACCTAGCTCACTGCTGCTAGACCATGGAAATCAAGGTCTCGCCCGATGGTATAAAATATTATCTGACAAGATATTTGCCGAGACTTGACACGACATTGCTGGCATTTCACGAGAAGCTGGTTTTCAAAAAAAAAAAGCTTTTCATACAAAAGAGTGACACTTGACATTTTTGGGAAGGTTTTCACCTTCGCAAAATGTGAGACCTGGAGTAGAAACTCCCAGACCCCCTGTGTATTACTGTACTAGTCCCAGAGATCAATGCTAGCACACACAGTTCAAACAGAAAAGATGATACATTGCCAACAACGCTTTATTACAATAGTATCTGAAGTTTTACAAAGGCCATTGCCTTACTAAGGTTCACAGAACCACAAGCAAAAACACAGCGGAAGCAAAAGATAACTTGATCGACCCATCAATCTGCCACAGGCAATTGGTAGGGAAGCGAATCCTAGGCATCAGGAATAATCCACCGCATCCACATTCGCGCGAAGTCATACTCTCGACAGATCTTCTCCACTCTCTGCTTTTATATTTATAGAGCAACAGGTGAGTACAAAAATGTACTCCGCAAGTCTTGGGAAAAATGCATAGATGTAAGGTTTTACAAAGGAAGGCTATATGGTTTATTTGCAAAAAATCAGCATTTTATCTCAAATCTACATAATTACTTTAAAAGCCATTTTGTAAACAACATGTTTTCAATAAACGAAATTGGATAAGTACTTTAGTGAAGGTTAAACTACCAACACTAATATCTCGGGCCATCACGGCCAATTTTCAAAACCTCGAGTTACACCCGATCTCGAACAAACGAGAGTTATACTACTCCCGAGTTTTTCTCCAACTCATTTTGTTTTGAAATCAAAACCAAAATTTCTACCATGTGAATGCATTCTTTGCCCGCCCTTAACCGTGGGCACGGCTATTCGAATAGTTTCAACTCTGCAGAGGTTGTACACTTTACCCACAAGAGATTAATTATCTTAATAGTCAACACGCTTCCTTTGGCATGAGACCCAGATAAATTATCACAAAGCCTTTCGCCTACTCCAGTATAGTTTAAATACCACCCGCTAAGGTTTCACCACAACTCGAATCCACGAGTTGGAGCCCCTCTTGCGCCATATGAGTCTGATGAAACCCTGTCCCTCACTATGAGTAACCATACACCACGGCACTCAATACACCACTGGTGATATCTAAACTACACTATTATAGGGTAGTTAGCTAGGTCGTACCCATATAGACTTGTGGTTGTACTGTTTTGCTCAGTTTGGACAAACACAAGCGTCGGTCCTTAATCGACCAGGGTGGCTCATTCACAAACCCAACAATTCTCGTGCTAACTGCACCAGCCAAACCTTCCATCCACCCTTGTCAACTTTTCCCTTTTATTTTCAAATTAACAGTGGTAACATCCATTACCACTTTTCAAACAAAATATTTAACAATGGTAACATCCATTACCAATGTTCAAACAGAATTTTTAACAATGGTAAAATCCCTTACCAATGTTCAAACAAATCACTCATCAAAACATTTGATAAACATGCTGCTCATTTGAGTATTATTACATTCATTTGCTACGCTAAGCATTTGCTAGTATTTAAACATTCAACAATTGTAGCACTAACTCATTATTGAGTCAAAAGGGATATCCTAAGTTGACAATGGTACAAGGTACACAATTTTCAATGGAAGGTATAACAAATTGGGTCTTTAACTAAGTTTTCTAAATTAAATTATCACTTGATATAACATAAGCATGCATTAATTTAAAAATAACTACCTACTCATTTTATAAATCATTGGAGCAAGTTGATCAAAGGAAACTTGCAAAACATAGGAGCAAAATGGTCAAAGGAGACTTGCCTTCCTGTGTCTGGTTGAAATCTTCCACAACTTGCTCTTGAAATTGCTCGGACAAATCGGTCTCTACACGTAAATCGAGAATTCCAAATAAATAAAATAAAATAAAGACTCAAAAATTGAAAATAAATATACCAAATGAAAGATGGAAATTTTAGATGAATTTAGAAATTTGAATGGACCAATTTGGAGCTAAAATGAAAAAGATATGGCTATTTGAAAATCTCAGATTTGAATAAATCCAGAAATTCGGAAATCTCTGACATGTGGGGTCCACTGGTCAGAAATTTTATTTAGAATAAGTCTCTGACATGTGGGACCCACTGGACTCGGGACCCACTTGTCAGTGGCTAGCGCAGAGGGGTGGTCGCTGACGGGTGGGGCCTACCTGTCAGCGTGGAATAAAACGGAGAAAACTCAACCTCAGCGCGCGGAGCGGGGCTCGAACGCGCGCCGAGGGAGTGGGAGGGGGAGGAGAGCGGCGCTAGCCAAGTGAGCGGGGAGGCACTGCCTACCCTTAATGGGTAGGTAATCCTCTTGAGGATTATCTGCGGGGAGGCCGGCGAAGCAACGTGGCACACACGTGGCTGACGCGTGGTCGCCGCGTGGCTGCCACGTCACTGCTTTTTGCCGACGTGGCCGCGCACGCGCAAGGTGGCGGGGAGGCGCTCGGGTGGCGCTGACGTGGCGTCGATCTGGCCGCCACGCCTGCTGCCACCTCAGCCCGACGGCTGACGGGGTTGGCGGCCGGTGGTGGCGCACGGGGACCGAGGGTCGCCGAGTTCGTGATCGGCGCGCCGACCAAGGGTACCAAATGAAGAGAAGGATGCAGGAATGCATCGGTACCTTCTGCGCGAGGCCGAGGTGACCGGAGGAAGAATCGGCGAGAGGGCGGCGGTCGGAGGAACCTCACGGCGGCGGAGGTGATCGATGGCGCAGCGGCTTCGGGAAAGAAGTCGCGGGAATCGCCTTGGCACCAACAACGTCGGGAAGGTGTCGGCGAGGAATGAGGAAGCCCGAGGCGGCGGGTTGCTCGCGGAGTATTTGAAGCCGCGGGAAGAAATCGGGCGTAGGGAGGGCTCTGGCGCTCGGGTGATTCGTTTGAGAGGTGAGGAGGCGGCGCGTAGAGGACCTCGGGTGCGGGTTTTATAGGCGGGGAGGGTGTAACGGTCGCGCGGTTCGCGGACTTGGCCGCTCGGAGGAGATGAATGCGACGGCGAGAGAGGAGTAACGCGCGTCTTTATGCGGCCCGACGCGGTGGAGGCGGGGATTAATATGCGATCGGCACGGAAATAATCGGCCAAGCGAAGCTTTTAAAGCTTGCTTTTTCGATTTAATAAGCGGCGGCGGCGAGTGATCGCGCGAGGAAGAAGGAAGACAATTGGGGGCGGAGGACTGGCGAGGGGCCCGCGCGTCGATGAGAGAAGAAAAAGAGAAGGAAATCGGCGGCGGTTGGATTAGTGGCGTGTGGCATAAGGAAGAGATCGGGCCGCTGGATCACGGGCGAAGGGTAAGTGAAAGGAACGATCGAGATTCAATCCGACAACACGAGTTAGATCCGGCCGATGGGGTGTACTAAGTGGCAGCGGGCGGTGCGATTTAATCGGCAATCATGAGCGGTCAAGATGGCGACACACGTCGAGAACGAGCGGCTTTGACAGTGGGACCCGCGGCGGTGAGTCCACCTGCACCGGTCTATGGCGAGTGGGGCCCGCTTGTCGGCGCAAATCGAAAAAAAAAAAACTCAACCTCGCGCGAGCGGGCTCGAGCAGCGCCGAGGAGCGGGGAGGAAAGAGCGGCGGCGGTAACGATCGGGCGGGGAGGATCAACCTACCCTATAAGGATGATTAATCCTTTTGAGTGTTAGTCGGGGGTTAGCCGGCCGCCGTCGGATCGCGACACTTGGCGCCGCGAGAGAGAGGAAGGCGGGATGAGGCGTGAGCGGCGGGGATGAGCTCGGGCCGGGAGGAAGGGCTCGGATGCTTGACAAGTGTCGGCCGAGGAGATTTGATATTTAAATCTTTTATATATATTTGAAATCATTAGGAGACTTTAAAATACTCGAGAAAAATACCAAATAAATTCCAAAAATTCCAGAAAAATTCACATAACTCATGATAATGTTTTAAACATATGAAAAATATTTCCAACTTATTTGGATATTAAATTTTCTTTTCAACGAAACTTTAACTTGAAAAATTCGAGAAAATTGGAAATTATTAATTTAAAACTATTTCTTCAAAATAAAAGCAAAAATTGGGATGTTACAAACCTACCCCCTTAGAAGGAATCTCGACCAGAGATTCGGATGAACTGAGAAATAGATTAGGAAACTCTGCTCGAAGATCCTCTTCTCGTTCCCAGGTTGCTTCTGACTCTGGACGGTTGCTCCATTGCACTTTACAGAATTTGATAGTCTTGTTTCTTGTGCAGCGCTCTGCCTCTTCCAAAATCTTGACAGAAATTCAATATGTCAAGTCCTCTTTTAAATCAACATCCTCAAAAGGTATCAACTCCTCTGGTACTCTCAAACACTTTTCAATCTGTGATACATGAAATACATCATGTACACACGACAAGCGAGGTGGAAGTTCTAGGCGATAAGCGACTTCACCTCTTCTTGCTATAACTAGAAATGGCCCAATATACCTTGGGGCAAGCTTACCACTGACTTTGAATCGACGCATTCCTTTCATAGGTGACACTTTCGGATACACATGATCGCTGGCGTAAATTCCAACATTCTTCGACGATTATCGGCATAACTCTTTTATGCAGTGCGTGCTGTTTTCAATCGTTCTTGGATTAAGCGAACTTGATCTTACGCTAACTTTAAGATATCCGGTCCGAATACTTGACTCTCTCGGTCTCGACCAATATAACGGTGTTCTACATTTTACGCCATACAAGGCTTCAAACGGAGACATCTTGGACTAGATTGATAACTATTATTATATGAAAATTCCGCATAGGGCAAACTTTTATCCCAAGCGGCTTTATTGGCTAAAGCACATGCTCTCGACATATCTTCCAATATCGATTTACCGTTACATCGACCATCTGTTTGAGGATGATAAGCGATCTTGAAATTTAAATTGGTGCCCAAAACTTCATGAAGCTTCGCCAAAATCTTGAGGTAAATTGTGTTCCTCTATCTGACACTATCCTCTTTGGAACTCCATGCAAACACACAATTTTTGACATATAAAGCTCTGCCAATCTATCTCCGAATATGTAGTCTTCACTGGTATAAAATGAGCGACTTTTGTTAAGCGGTCAACTATAACCCAAATTGAGTCATAACCTAACTTGGTTCTTGGTAGTCTGTTATGAAATCCATTCCAATTTCCTCCCATTTCCATTCGGTATATGCAGAGGTTGCAAAAGACCAGCAGTCTTTGATGCTCTGCTTAACTCTTTGACATATGTCACACAAGGCTACATATTCTGCAATTTCCTTTTCATCTTGTTCCACCAGTAACTTTCCTTTAAATCCTGATACATTTTTGTACTTCCAGGATGAATTGAGTATCCTGATTCATGAGCTTCTTTTAAGATTAAATCTTTTATCTCCTTTTTCTCGGGTACTAGTATTCTCTTTCCAAACCAAAGAATTCCTTCTTCATCTTCTGAGAATCCAGGCGCTTTACCTTTCTTCATATTCTCTTTTATCTCTTTAACATATTTATCCTCTCGCTGAGCTGCCTTGATCTGATCTTCCAAGGTAGAGTGAACCTTCAATGTAGACAGAATACCTTCGTTAACTATTTCCAAATTTAATCGTTGGAATTCCTCATGGAGGGTTAACTGCTTATCTGGAATTGACAGATTATTCATATGACTCTTTCGACTCAAAGCGTCGGCTACCACATTAGCTTTTCCTGGATGATAGTGTATTCCCACATCATAATCCTTTATCAATTCGAGCCATCTTCTTTGTCTCATATTAAGATCAGGCTGGGTGAATATATACTTTAAACTTTTATGATCTCAGATATATTTCACACGATTCTTGATTAAATAATGCCTCCATAACTTGAGCATGCACTGCAAAGACAACTAGTTCTAAATCATGAGTGGGATAATTTTCTTCATGCGGTCTTAACTGCCTTGATGCATAAGCTACCACCCTTCCTTCTTGCATTAACACACAACCAAGACCTTGTTTTGAAGCATCACAAAATATCTCAAAATCTTTTCGAATATCAGGTAACCGCAGAACCGGTGCTGAAGTTAACCGTTTCTTTAACTCTTGAAAACTATCCTCACAGGATTTACTCCATTCAAATTTCTTCTCCTTCTTTAACAGCTGGGTTAAAGGTCTGGCAATCTTGGAAAAACCTTCAATAAATCGACGATAGTAACCGGCTAAGCCCAGAAAACTTCGGATCTCGGTTACTGTCTTGGGTGGAGTCCAATTTAATACATCCTTAACTTTTCCAGGATCTACAGATACTCCTTCTGCTGAGATCACATGTCCCAAAAACTCAATTTCCTTTAACCAAAATGCACATTTGCTAAATTTGGCATATAACTGGTGTTCACGGAGTCTTTGCAACACTATCCTTAGATGACCTTCATGTTCTTTGTTATTCTTTGAATAGATGAGAATGTCATCTATGAAAACAACAACAAACTTATCTAAATAATCCATAAAGACTTTATTCATCAAGTTCATGAAATATGCCGGTGCATTTGTCAGACCAAAAGACATCACCGTATACTCATATAATCCATATCTTGTGGCGAAGGTCGTCTTGGGTATATCTTGAGATCTAATCTTCAATCGATGATATCGACCAAGATCAATCTTGGAAAAGACACTTGATCCTATGAGTTGGTCAAACAAATCATCAATCCGAGGTAAGGGATACTTATTCTTTATAGTGACTTCGTTTAAAGCTCGATAATCAACGCACATCCGTTGACTACCATCCTTCTTCTTTACTAGAAGCACCGGGCTCCCAAGGCGAAGAACTTGGTGCGATGAATCCTTTCTCATACAATTCTTGGATCGCCTCTTGACTTACGCTAAATCATCGGTGACATCCGATAAGGTCTTTTGATATTGGGTGTGCGGTGCGGTTTTATAACAAATTCAACTTCTCGATCGGTGGTAATCTGGCAAATCTTCAGAAAAACATCCGGTACTCGCGAACTATCGACACATCTTCCAAACTTTTTCCTTTTAGGTTTGGTTAACATCTTGTCTTTCTTTGAGTGCATAAGCGCCTCATGTCTTATCTGAATTCCATCGAATTGGTAAGGATAATGGCACGATTGGCACAATCTATCATCCTTTATACTTGATCAACCAATCCATACCAAGTATTATATCTATGCCATCGAGTCTATTATAATAAGGTTAGCTAGGAACTTTACTCCATTTATAATTATGGTTGCACTAGGGCTAACCAAATTAGTCCTCAATTCTTTTCGAGGATTGGACTATCATAAGGTCCTTTAGCAAACAAATTTTCCAATTATTCTTTTCAACAAAAGCCTTTGTTACGAAAGAATGTGTAGCTCGAGAATCAAATAATATAATTCTTGATGCTGAGTTTACTAGAAACTTACCGAACTACATCGGTGCATCTTCCACGCCTCTGCGGTAACATGGTTGATCGCCCTCGATTAATGTTTTGTGGAGTCTTGGGAGTTTGAGGGCTTCCACGTCCTTGACCATTGGTTGGAGCTCTTGCTGGTGTAGGGTCAAGATTGAAACGAACCGGGTTACCGCTGCGTTTACGTGGGCGATTCTTGGCATAGTGTCCCATATTCTTGCAATTGTAGCATTGCACTCCTGCGGCTACATTTCTGTTTGCTTGCGGTTGGGTTGCATTTCGAGTTCTAGGAGCTTGAGGTAAGGGACGAGGTGCAGCAATCGGTACCCTTGTATGATTATGAGCTGGGGTCGGTTGTCTTGTGATGGCGTGAATCGTGAACCGCCGCATGATCGCTGAGCTTGGAACTTCCTCTTAGGAGTCGAAGAGTTGGCGTTGAGCATCTTCTTGCAATAAAGCTTTATTCACTAGATGCTGAAAAGTAGGGTAGTCATTGGAGACTAATTGAACCTTGAGGTTGGGGTCTATCCCTCCCATAAACCTCCAAATCTTTGCGGCATCGATCGCCACATCTTAGGGGCATATCTAGATAGTGAATGAATTTGCTTAAATAAGCGGAAGCGCTCGAGTTTCCTGCTTTGTAGATGATGGAACTCCTTCCTCTTCATTTCCATAATACTCATAGGAATATGAGCATTACGGAAGGCTTCCAAAAATTCTGCCCAACCAATGTTACGAGCATCACGGTGTGCGTGCGATAATTGTCCCACCAATTGGCAACAACTCCTTGGAGTTGATGAGCAGCATATATAACCTTCTCATGTTCAGCACATTGAGCTAAATTCAGCTTCCTTTCCACTTCCTTAATCCAATCATCCGCCTCCAACGGATCGGCGAGATCTGCGAAGGTCGGAGGTCGGGTCCTCATGAATTCCCCGAGCTTAGACTGCGGTGGGTGAATAGGTACTTGCTGAGCTTGATTGACTTGATTTTGGGCCAAAGCCTGAAGAAGTTGTAGTTGCATGGCCATCATTTGTTCCATGTTGGGAGCTTGGGCTGGCGGAGGTGGAATTGGGACCTCATTGTTGTTGGGCGCTGGGTTGTTGTTGATGTTGCTTCTCGTGTTCACCATCTGAAGCTCCATCAAGAAAAGTCTGAAAAGAGGAAAAGCATAGATGAGAGGCAGGCGATTTATCATCCCAAAACCACACACAAGATTAACACAACAGAATGAGAAAACTCAACTTTTGAAATTCAAATTAACTTTTGAAATGGCTGTACCACAAATGCATAAGGCTCGGTACAATCCATTTTATTACATCATATCATTATAAAAGCGTTCTAGTATCGATAAACAACTGAAGAAAAGGGGTAGTCTATCTAACATCTAATTGTCCTCAACAATGATACGCTCCTCTGGCTCCTCCTCGGGATCCTCCTCTGAGTCCGACGAGTGACTCTGTCCACAATCACGGCAGTTGTTCGTGACGCGACCGTGATCGGCTCTGGTGAAAGTAGGTGATCCGGAGCGGAATCTTTGGCGTCCTCGGTGGATCCGTCGATGTCGAGTCGGTAGTGGATCGGGCGTCGCACACTCTTCCTTGCCGTGAGCCTAGTGCGAGGTCCTGAGAGTCTGACTGGAGCAGCAACAGGAGCTGGTGGAGTCGGTGTAGTGGTGGCAGCTCGAAGACGCTCCACCTCTGCCTCGGCCGTGTCCTCGCTGTCTGGCGTCGGCGTGGCGGTCGACTCTGCAGCACTGTGCTCGGAGAGTGTCGGAGTGGTCGTAGCTCGGCGTCGAAGCATTCGGAGAAGTCCTATCTCTGCCGAGCTCGGCGTAAGTCGCGGTCGATGCTTGGGTGAAGCGCACTGATGAGACAGCGTGAGTCGTCCACCACGATCTGGAAAGCCTCGGGGTGAGTTTGTCCGTTCGTAGTCGGAAAGAAGCGATGGGCGTCGTCGTAACTCCCCTTTGTGCCTCCTGCACAACTCTGCTATCGCCATCTTGGCTGCATCTTGGATAGCGTCTGTACAGTGGGTCCGAGGGTGCTCAATACTGCAGTAGACGGGGTTAAGCTGCCCATCTGGAGCATAGATGAATACTTCCATGGTCCATGAATCCATAGTCATCACTCTAGTGTTCCGCCCTCTGAAAATGGGCCGTTGATTATATTTCGATCTGCATTAACTGTCGTAGAAGAGTCGCAAAAGCTCCCTCACTCTCGCCATGAGAATGGTGATCCCACGGGGCTGAAGACGACGAAGAACCTGCCATCTATAAGTTTGAGAATAAGGAGAGATTAGTAAAGATTTTTAAATAATGAGAGTAGGACAAGAACAAGATACTAAGTAAGGAAAGAGTAGAAGCAAAAGAAACTTATATTTTTGTACATAAATTTTTATTAAATATAAATCCTTAAAGCTTCCCAAAACCTAGGGCTCGTCCTACACCAAGATGGCTCGATACCATACGTGAGACCCGGGTAGAAACTCCCGGACCCCTGTGTATTCTTGTACTAGTCCCGAGATCAATGCTAGCACACAGTTCAAGCGAGAAAAGATGATACATTGCCAACAACGCTTTATTACAATAGTATCGAAGTTTTACAAAGGCCATTGCCTTACTAAGGTTCACGAACCACAAGCAAAAACACAATGGAAGCAAAGATAACTTGATCGACCCATCAATGCGCCACAGGCAATTGGTGGGAAGCGAATCCTAGGCATCAGGAATAATCCACCGCATCCACATTCGCGCGAAGTCATACTCTCGGCTTGATCTTCTCCACTCTCTGCTTTTATATTTATAGAGCAACAGGTGAGTACAAAAATGTACTCCGCAAGTCTTGGGAAAAATGCATAGATGTAAGGTTTTACAAAGGAAGGCTATATGGTTTATTTGCAAAAAATCAGCATTTTATCTCAAATCTACATAATTACTTTAAAAGCCATTTTGTAAACAACATGTTTTCAATAAACGAAATTGGATAAGTACTTTAGTGAAGGTTAAACTACCAACACTAATATCTCGGGCCATCACGGCCAATTTTCAAAACCTCAGGTTACACCCCCTGATCTGAACAGCACGAGAGTTATACTACTCCCGAGTTTTTCTCCAACTCATTTTGTTTTGAAATCAAAACCAAAATTTCTACCATGTGAATGCATTCTTTGCCCGCCCTTAACCGTGGGCACGGCTATTCGAATAGTTTCAACTCTGCAGAGGTTGTACACTTTACCCACAAGAGATTAATTATCTTAATAGTCAACACGCTTCCTTTGGCATGAGACCCAGATAAATTATCACAAAGCCTTTCGCCTACTCCAGTATAGTTTAAATACCACCCGCTAAGGTTTCACCACAACTCGAATCCACGAGTTGGAGCCCCTCTTGCGCCATATGAGTCTGATAAACCCTGTCCCTCACTATGAGTAACCAGATACACCACGGCACTCAATACACCATGGTGATATCTAAACTACACTATTATAGGGTAGTTAGCTAGGTCGTACCCATATAGACTTGTGGTTGTACTGTTTTGCTCAGTTTGGACAAACACAAGCGTCGGTCCTTAATCGACCAGGGTGGCTCATTCACAAACCCAACAATTCTCGTGCTAACTGCACCAGCCAAACCTTCCATCCACCCTTGTCAACTTTTCCCTTTTATTTTCAAATTAACAGTGGTAACATCCATTACCACTTTTCAAACAAAATATTTAACAATGGTAACATCCATTACCAATGTTCAAACAGAATTTTTAACAATGGTAAAATCCATTACCAATGTTCAAACAAATCATTCATCAAAACATTTGATAAACATGCTGCTCATTTGAGTATTATTACATTCATTTGCTACGCTAAGCATTTGCTAGTATTTAAACATTCAACAATTGTAGCACTAACTCATTATTGAGTCAAAAGGGATATCCTAAGTTGACAATGGTACAAGGTACACAATTTTCAATGGAAGGTATAACAAATTGGGTCTTTAACTAAGTTTTCTAAATTAAATTATCACTTGATATAACATAAGCATGCATTAATTTAAAAATAACTACCTACTCATTTTATAAATCATTGGAGCAAGTTGATCAAAGGAAACTTGCAAAACATAGAGCAAAATGGTCAAAGGAGACTTGCCTTCCTGTATGCAGTTGAAATCTTCCACAACTTGCTCTTGAAATTGCTCGGACAAATCGGTCTCTACACGTAAATCGAGAATTCCAAATAAATAAAATAAAATAAAGACTCAAAAATTGAAAATAAATATACCAAATGAAAGATGGAAATTTTAGATGAATTTAGAAATTTGAATGGACCAATTTGGAGCTAAAATGAAAAAGATATGGCTATTTGAAAATCTCGATTTGAATAAATCCAGAAATTCGGAAATCTCTGACATGTGGGGTCCACTGGTCAGAAATTTTATTTAGAATAAGTCTCTGACATGTGGGACCCACTGGACTCGGGACCCACTTGTCAGTGGCTAGCGCAGAGGGGTGGTCGCTGACGGGTGGGGCCTACCTGTCAGCGTGGAATAAAGCGGAGAAAACTCAACCTCGGTAGCGGGCGGGGCTCGAACAGCAGAGGAGTGGGAGGGGGAGGAGAGCGGCGCTAGCCAAGTGAGCGGGGAGGCACTGCCTACCCTTAATGGGTAGGTAATCCTCTTGAGGATTATCTGCGGGGAGGCCGGCGAAGCAATGTGGCACACACGTGGCTGACGCGTGGTCGCCGCGTGGCGCCACGCCACCGCTTTTGCCGGCGTGGCGCGCCGCGCGCAAGGTGGCGGGAGGCGCTCGGGTGGCGCCGCGTGGCGTCGATCCGCCGCCACGCTGCTGCCACCTCGGCCGGCGGTAGCGACGGTTGGCGGCCGGTGGTGGCGCCACGGGGACCGAGTCGCCGAGCTCCGTGATCGGCGCGCCACCAAGGGTACCAAATGAAGAGAAGGATGCGGAATGCGCCGGTACCTTGCGCGAGGCCGAGGTGACCGGAGGGAAGAATCGGCGAAGGGCGGCGGTCGGAGGAACCTCACGGCGGCGGAGGTGATCGATGGCGCAGCGGCTTCGGGAAGGGGTCGCGGGAATCGTCTTGGCACCAAAGAACGTCGGGAAGGTGTCGGCGAGAATGAGGAAGCCCGAGGCGGCGGAATTGCTCGCCGGAGTATTTGAAGCCGCGGGAAGAAATCGGGCGTAGGGAGGGCTCTGCGCTCGGGTGATTCGTTTGAGAGGTGAGGAGGCGGCAGCGGTAGAGGACCTCGGGTGCGGGTTTTATAGGCCGGGAGGTGTAACGGTCGCGCGAAGTTCGCCGGACTTGGAACCGTCGGAGAGATGAATGCGGCGGCGAGAGAGAGAGTAACGCGCGTCTTTATGCGGCCCGACGCGGTGGAGGCGGGGATTAATATGCACGATCGGCGCGGAAATAATCGGCCAAGCGAAGCTTTTAAAGCTTGCTTTTTGATTTAATGGCGGCGGCGGCGGCGTGATCACGCGAGGAAGAAGGAAGACAATTGGGGCGGAGGACTGACAGATGGGCCCGCGCGTCGGTGAGAGAAGAAAAAGAGAAGGAAATCGGCGACGGTTGGATTAGTGGCGTGTGGCATAAGGAAGAGATCGGGGCGCGGATCACGGGCGAAGGGTAAGTGAAAGGGAACGATCGAGATTCAATCCGACAACACGAGTTAGATCCGGCCGATGGGGTGTACTAAGTGGCAGCGGCGGCTGCGATTTAATCGGCAATCATGAGCGGTCAAGATGGCGACACGCGTCGGAACGAGCGGCTTTGACAGTGGGACCACGGCGGTGAGTCCACCTGCACCGGTCTATGACAGGTGGGGCCCGCTTGTCAGCGCAAATCGAAAAAAAAAAAAGAAACTCAACCTCGCGCGCGGAGCGGGGCTCGAACGCGCGCCGAGGGAGCGGGGGAGGAAAGAGAGCGGCGGCGGTAACCAGTCGGGCGGGGAGGATCAACCTACCCTATAAGGATGATTAATCCTTTTGAGTGTTAGTCGCTGGGTTAGCCGGGCTGCCGTCGGATGCGCGACACTTGGCGCCGCGAGAGAGAGGGAAGGCGGGATGAGGCGTAGACGGCGGGGATGAGCTCGGGCCGGGGAGGAAGGGCTCGGATGCTTGACAAGTGTCAGCCCGAGGGAGATTTGATATTTAAATCTTTTATATATATTTCAGAAATCATTAGGAGACTTTAAAATACTCAGAAAAATACCAAATAAATTCCAAAAATTCCAGAAAAATTCACATAACTCACTGATAATGTTTTTAAACATATGAAAAATATTTCCAACTTATTTGGATATTAAATTTTCTTTTCAACAGAAACTTTAACTTCAGAAAATTCCAGAAAATTGGAAATTATTAATTTAAAACTATTTCTTCAAAATAAAAGCAAAAATTGGGATGTTACACAAAAATGGGGAGCATGTGTTGCCGCTAGATTTTGGTAGGCAAAATAATCGGCAAATGTATTTTTGGCATTTGATGTAATTATAAGAAAATATCGAGATTTGCTAGAAATCATAAATAAGCATTTGCCACGCTAAGAAGCCTCTGGAAGATGCTAACTAAGAAAAGGTGGATGCGGAGAAGGAAATCATTGAGATGAGATTGGAAACGAGGAGATTTGAAGTCGGACATGGACTCTATCCAAGGAAAGGTTGAGACGACATTAACATAGGAGACTTGAAGCACAATCCAAGATTGAGTCAGTCATTTTAGGAAATAAATACCCTATACTAGTTGAAGAAAAAATGACACACGCCAACCTTTATTATCTTTTTGAATCTACTTTTTCTGTACCTTAGGAGTAGCCTGATCAATATTGCTTTGTATCAACGTGTTAATTAATCTGTGAGTTACATCTCGACGGTTGATCAATCTATGAGTTAAACCTATCCCCTATTTTGATATTTGTTCATGTTCGTTATTACTTCGAATAGGCGTTTCATACAGGATGGACTTTCGTTCATATTTACCTATTATCTATTTTGTCGATTTGCTAGAAAATCAGTTGCTACATCACATATGCTGTTAGAGAACACTCTCTATAGAGACACGATGCTGTTGTCAGAAATTTTTGGACGCACCAATTTGGAATCGGAGGTAGTAATTACATTTCGCAATCACTCAAACCAATCAGTCTAGTAGAATTAATCTGTCATTGACTTGCAGTGTTCGTACCTCTTGCGCAGGGGCGAAGATGGGCCTCGGGCCGATTGGGCAACGGCCTGAGGCCCAGAAAAATAACAGTGCTAAATTTTGCAGTTGGGCAACGGCGGAATGGCCCGAATCGCCTGACCGCTTGAGGCCTACCCTAACTGCGAGTCGCGAGAGGAGCTCCTGTCGGTCTTGCCAGTCTCAGCCGCATCTCCGCGCGACCGTGCGCGACACACCGCGCTGCCGCCCCAGCCCCCCACCACCGCTCGTGAGCCCGTGACGCCGCATCGCGGTCCCCCGCCTCAGCGCCTCCTCTCCACCTCGGCCCACGGCGGCGCGGCACGGCCCCCCCGCCTCGGCGCCTCCTCTCTGCCGATCTCCGCCGCGGCACCGCCTCCGGCCCCCACCTCCTCTCCGGCCCCCGAGCCCACCGGTGCCTCCTCTCCGCGGCTTCGCCAGTCCACCGCGACATCGGCCCCACTGCTTACCGCCTCACCGCCGTCCGCCGGTGCTGGCTCTCCGCCTCTCCCAGTCTCCCGGTGAGCTTCTGTGAATTGTGATGGACTGATTGTTGATTTGTTGTCACTTCATTAGTTTGTGTTTATAAATTCAGTACTAGCAGCTGATTCACTTTCTTGTTTCATCATGTTTTAGCTTGCCAGAAATGCTTCCTGCCACAGCACTAGTACTGTCATATAAACATTCCAGCTTGCTAGAAATGTTTTAGTGTAGAGTATGTTTCTAAAATATTATCATTAGGATAGTACGTCATCTACAATATCCTAGTACACTTATGATTCAAGGTTTGACTTTCTATTTAAATTTTTGCGATACTAGAATTAAAAATGCATGATGAAGAGGACCAAGACATTGGCATCTTATTTTCCATCGCAATCCAATTCCAATCAAACTCTAGAAGCAATAGGAACTAGAGGTAGTAACACCCCACAAAACAATCCCTGTGTTGTGCTTAATCCGAATGACATTATTGCCGATCCTGAGCTTCGAAATCCAATTGAAGAGTTAGATATGGATATTAGGGATGCCACTAGAAGGGAGTATTTGCTATTGGGACCATGCCGACCATTTGGCCATAAATTTCCAAGAAAACAAATAAGTGGTAAGACAAGAAGCTTTCATGAAGAATGGTTCAAAAGGTATGATTGGTTGGAATACAGTGTTGCTAAAGATGTCGCATATTGTTTTTATTGATATCTCTTCAAGCAAAGGAGACCTGACAACTTTGGTGTTGATGCATATACAAATGTGGGATTTAGTTATTGGAAGAATGCAATTCAATCTTTTAATGAGCATTACCAAAACTGAGTTACGGAACAAGATGAGTGATGAATGGATGAATGATTGCATGATATGCTATATTGAGCGAGATGTATTTGCAAGCATCGATGATAACAAGATTTTACAACGTTTTCAAAATATGAGGACGTGTAAGCAAAAACTACCTCATGCTAGTGTTATGCTACATTCTTATTTCATAATTTGCATTAAAAATAATGTTATGGTCTTATTTCCCTGATTTACATATGTAATTTTATCTTTGCAGGTTTAGGTTCTCGTACTATTGTTGGTGAAGATATGACAAGCTCAAATGAACCAAATCTTTGTTAATTACGCAAAAATTTTCTCATGCTAGTGGTATGCTACATTTTTCTTTTTGCTATGTTTTATCTATTTTATCATATCGTTCAACATGAAATTTAAATTTTATTTTAATTATGTATTTATATTGTACTTTTGTTATACCTCAGTACGGATAGTATTTGATATTAGTTATAGACGTCCTTTTTAGTTTTGAGCTTGAGGTTCTGATAAATTCTGGCTCCGCCATTGCTCTTGCGTTTCTTTCGGCGCTTGCAGTGCATCTCTTGGTGGGCCGAAGAATCGACCTGCTTGGTGGGCTGTAGTATCGAATATAGGCAGACGGAAGCCCAGGCACGTCGGTCGATGGGCCTAGCCTGCCTCTTCTCCTTGGCACCTTCCTCAGTCGCATGCATTTGATACGAAACATTTTCTTTTTTTTTCTTTTAACGTTTGAAGAGATAATTAGACCAGAAGGAATGCAGGAATAGATCCTGACCATTAATTACAATATATACAAAAGATATGACATTGAGCAAGCAAACTCGGGAATAAGAATAACTCATCCTTCCATCTTATTTCGTGTCCTCTATGTTGCAAAGAAGGATCTCAGGAAGACAGAAAGAATAACAATATACACAAGTATATTGCTTATCTCCTTTGTTGGTATAGTACGTAGCAGAAAAAAAATTATTGACAAACAAATTTACATATTGACAAATTTGGGTTAAGTTTTTTAGAGGTATCTAAACTTGTACGGCTTTCTATTACACCTACTATTGACATACATGCATACGTACTAGTGACAAATATAGATAAGTGGCACATCCGTCGTTGTGATGGGTTATGTCTGTTAACAAATTGACGATGAACAGTTGAACTGTAACGTAATCATGTAATTAATCAATTATCACGATCGAAATAGAACAAACTAGATTAATCACAAAAGAGACACCAATTAAGAACGAACACCAAGAAAAGCAATATTTATTAATTCTCATATCTGTTTACATGGTACAATGCATCTCTATTTATAGTCTAAGCCAGAAGCAATTTTAGTATTTGCCTACATCGCAACCTTATAGGTTTCGTAACACTCTCCTTTGGACGAATACCATGGTATGCACATGTTTCATTAAAAACTCTTCCTAAAAATCCAGTGAAAAAAATATAGAGAAAAGAGTACATTGTATCCGTCCCTTATGATGCTCTTGTTGCCTCATTAAAAACATTCACGTGAGAAAACTTTAGGAAAAACACACAAAGGAAAAAAAGAGTGCAACATTTAGATCTTCAGGATCATGTATGTCTTTTGGCCTTACATAACGGTTATGGCACAGGGATTTACTACTTCTAAACCTTGTAACTCTTTAAGCCATCTTATACCTATGTCTCGAACACATTTATGGAAACTAGAGGCTTGAAGAGATTTTATGAGTAAATCTGCTAGATTATTATAAGACTTAGCTTTTAATACTTTTGTCTCTCCGTTCTTCTGGAGCTCATGAGGATAAAAGAATTTAGGAGTAATATGCTTCGTGATATTACTCTTAGCATAGCCTATTTGCATCTGTGCAACATAAGCGGCATTATCTTCATAGATAATAGTGGTGTCGTCGACGGTATTCATGCCATATGACTTCTGGATATGGCTAACCATCCGCCTAAGTCAAACACATTCTCGTGATACTTGATATAATGCGATTATTTTTGAGTGGTTGGTAGACGTAGCTACCAAGGTCTGCTTAAATGATCGTCAAGAAATGGTTATATCACCACAATGAAATACAAATCATATCTAGGATTTCGCATTATGTACATTAGACATATATCGGGCATCTGTATATCCAACCATAGTCAAGTCTTGGTTCTTCGGGTAAAATAATCTAAGATCATGTGTACTCTGAAGATAGCTTAGTAGGGTTTTAATATTATCCTAATATCTTTAGGTTGGAGCTGCACTGTGTCTAGCTAGAAGGGAGGGGCGTTGGAGTGGGCCAAAGGCTGGGGAGGAAGGTCGGCCGGGCCGACGGTAGGTGCACGCAGGAGCATCGAAGCTGGGCCAGCTCGGCTGGGTAGGTGCTAGGAGTAGAGGGGAAGGAGGAAGAAAAGAAGGAGAGGGAGGAAGAGGCCGGGAGAAGAAAGAAATTTTAGAATTTGGATTTTCGGATGTAATGATTAGATGAGAAGTTTTAACATTAGTTTTGCTTTTTGATTTCTTCTTGGATCAAAATTAGTTTTGCAATTACACTTGTTCTCATTTTGGGATGTTACATTGTGACGGCGGCGACAGCCTTGGGCGTAGCATGGTGGCGGCCGTATTGCAGTGGGGCCTCCGGGTGCGTGGCAACGTCGGTCGGCGTCTGTGGGAGGTGAGTGTGGGCAGCTAGCATCAATTTGCAGCGGCGGTGTCCACTTCAAGCGGTAGTGGTCCGGCGGCTAGCGAGGCCTTAGGCTGGGGTGTAGCTCGACGGCTTTCTTGGGCGCTCCAGCAGTCATGGCTATGGCTTCGGGAAGAGCAATTGAAGGTTCAAGCCGGACAGTGATGGCACCTTCGGATGGTGGTGGGAAAACCAACATCGGGCGGCCAAGGTTCAGCTCCATGCACTACTATAGAAATCATCATCACAGACGGTTCTAAAACGTCATCATAGACGGTTTTTTGAACCGTCTGAATTTATGGGTCAGTGATAATCGAAAGTTATCACAGACGGTTTGTGAGCCGTCTGTGATAAATACAATACAGACGGTTCGTAACTAGAACCGCAGTGGCAAATACTATCACGAGCGGTTCTATATATAGAACCGTCGTGATACTCACACATCACGAGCGCTTTTGATTTAGAAGCTGCTGCGTGATATGTGAATATCACAGACGGTTCTAAAAATAAAACCGTCTGTGATATGTGATCACAAACGGTTTATACTACAAAACCGTCTATAATAGTTCATTCTATACCTAAATATTTTTTTATTTTTCAGTTAACCTCAGGAAATATTATGTAACATTCCAAAAATTTTATTCCTTTATTAAAATGTTTATTTGATTTTCCTGGATTTTATTCCAAGCCCTGATTTGAGAAAAACAAAAGTATTTTATTTTATAAAGGCCAAAAGGGATTTATTGCACTCATGAAAGTCAAAATAAATGTAATTCTTTTCCTAAAAGTTAAATCTGTAATTACTTTAATTTTCAGAAAATTATAAAGATTTAAAACCCCCTTTTAAAGTCAAATTGTGTTTGTGTAAAAATCAATTATCAAAATTGGTTGAAAATATTTTTATTAAGTCTAAAATAGTCCTATAAGGTTCTCTGAATTTTTTTGGATTTTTCAAAATTTATTTGGTATTTTTCTGAATTTTCTAGAGCTTAACATCATTTCTGGAAATCAAAAAGGAAATTAAAAATCCAAAACCCTCCCAAGGCGACAAGTGTCACCCATCGGGCCGATCCGCGCCGCCGGATCTAACCTCAGCCGTCCGATCTCATTAAAACCCTCCCCCTTCCCCTCCTCTCCTGTCGACACGTGGTGTGATCGGGGCCGTTCACCGTTGTCGGATTTCATCCCGCTCGTCTGCAGCCACTTACCCCTTCGCCCGAAACACCCAACGGCTTGGATTCAATCTCCGTTGTCGGATAGAATTGTGGCCGTTCTCCTTCACTTACCGGTTCACCCTTAATCCAACGACCCCGCCTTCACCCCTGCCACTTGTCGAAGATCCGACCGCCCGCCCTTCCTCTTTCCTTTCTCCCTCTCTCGCTGACCGGTGGGCCCCTCGTGTCAGACCCATCTTCCCCGCCCCTTTCCTTTCTTCCTTGCGCGATTGCCGCCCCGCTGGCGCCATTGAAGCCGAAACCGAAGCTTTTAAAGCTTCGGTTTCCTTCCCAATTGATTCCCCACGCCGTTTGCAAATTGAAATCCTCCCTCTGTCGCATCCATTTCTGGCGTTACCTCCTCTTTTAAGCCCCCGATCGCCACCGCATTGAAGCTCCCGACCGTTACGCCGCCGGTGTGAAGGTGCACGGCCGTTACCCCATCCTCAGCCTATAAAAAGACCTCCCCGAGCATCCTCTACCCACACCGCCTCTCCCTCACCTCTCAATCGAAGCATCCGAGCGCCGAAGCCTCTCCAAGCCCGATTTTCCTCTCCGCGGCTCCGACAACTCTGGCGAGCAATCGCCATCGCCTCAAGCCTCCCCCGAGCTTCACCGACGCCTCCCCGACGTTGCTGGTGCCCAGGCGATCCCCGACGACCACTTCCCCGAGCTTCTGCGCCACCGGAGCTCCTCCGCCGCCGTGAAGCCCTCTCCGACCGCCGCCCCCCTCTACCGATCTTCCTCTTTGGCCACCCTCGGGACCTGCGCTAGGTACCAGTCCACTCCCCTCACTCCTCTCTTCATTTTGGTGCCCTCGGCCGGCGCCACCGCTCACCGGAGCTCCGGCGACCATCGGGCCCTGTGCGCCACCTCCGGCCGCCCCGGCCACGTCAGCGCCACCGCCCAGGTGGCAGCCCAATGGCAGCCACGTGCGTGCCACGCCTCGGCCACGCAAGCATTCGACCGCCACCTCGCGCGCACGCGCCCACATCAGCTTGGTGTCGTGACGTGGCAGTCACGAGGCAGCCACGTAGTGCCACGTGGTGCCACGTCGCAGGCCACATCCGCCCCAGATCGGCCATGCCAGCACATCGCCAGCCGCGTGCCACCTCACCCTCACCCCGGGTCCATGCGCTCGGTCCACCGTGCACTGGCCCGCATGTCAGCTCTCGCCCGATTTTAATAATCCCAGGGCTGACGTCACGCTGACGTCATAAACCCATTTCTCCGTATAAAAACAATTCGGCCGAAAACCTATTTTCCTTGCTGACATCATAATCTGTTATTTCCTTTAGAAAAACAATTCATGCTGACGTCATAAATGTTTTTCGGTTTAAAATTAATTCCAGAAATTGAGTATTTTCCTTTTTAATGTATTTAAATTTTGGAAGGCTATAGCTTTTTCATTTTAACTCCAAATTGACCCGTTCAAATTTCTAAATTTTTCTAAAATCATGATCTATCCATTTCTGGCATCATTTTAAAATTTTGAATTCATTTGAATTTTGTTTTTGAATTTTTTTGAATTGGCTCTTTACGTTAGATTTTGACGATTCCGGAGAGTTCGAGTTTGACGATTCTCAGCAGGACTTCGATCAAGGCAAGTTACACCTTTGACCATATTGAACCTAATATTTTAAATTTATTTATGTTGTTTTACTGTATATGCATGCGTATTTCTATTCGAATTTAATTTAAATTCATTTTAAATGTTAGATATACCCATAATCCTTTGAATATGGCCAATTTGAATCTCGAACTCATATACTTTGTCACCCTAGCTGAAAACTAGTTAGTACCATAGTATTGACTAGAAATTTTATCGAAATGCTTAGCCTAGCATAGTATAATCTTAGGTAGGATAAATTCTTTCATATGAAATGACAGTCCTTTTTGAATTCTTGACTTCGGTGAGTCAATGGTAGTTTATAAAATGATTTAAAAATAAAAATAGAAATTTATGATTTAGACTTAGACTAATGGTTAGGTGGTGGGTGCCGGCATGCCTCGTGTTTGGTGACACCTGGTCGATTGTCGTGCATGTGGGTATGTGGTTGAGCTTAGTCAACTTAAGGACCGTTTCTGTGAATTATTTTACGAAGTCACTTCGTACTACCACAAGTCCGGTATGGGACGGACCTGGCTTAGTAACTTGTGAAGTTCCAAATATAGTTTCGCTATAGGCTGAATATGAGCGTGGCGTAGGCCGCGGGAAGTCTCACATGGCACCAGAGGGGGCTCCAACTCGTGGATTCGAGTTGTGGTGAATCCTTAGTGGCGGCGTGATTATTTTGGCTATGGATCATCGGAACAGCCTTATCATGAACTCTCCGCCGCACACCTAAGGCAGTGTGTTTATCGCGTGGCTCAAGTGAGAGGGAATGTCTTTGTGGGTAAAGTTGTACACCTCTGCAGAGTTAAAACCTATCCTGGATAGCCGTGTCCACGGTCATGGACATGCTGAGTAGAGTCTTCACATATTAGACTTGAATTTCATAAAACTTGATTTTTGGCAAACTCAGTGGTTTTGGTAATGGTCCGGGTGGATTCCCGCGGTTAGGTTAGTATAGGTCGGAGCCTACACTAACGATACTACTTCGCAAAAATGATGTTAGTATTGATATATTGAAAATTCAACTTTTCATACTTATGCTATTGTATTTAAATTCAGTACTGCTTTTCGCACGAATAAACTTAATAAGCCTCCCTTGTTAATCCTATGCATACATGAACTCTGTTATATTCTCGGTGTAACTTGCGTAAGCACTTAGTGTGCTTACCTTGGGAGTACTTTTTGTGCTCACCTTGCTAAATCTGCTGTCAGACTTAGGCGGCGACTACGACGGTGAGGACTACTTTAGCGAATAGGACGCGTCTTACAGTCATTCGCCTGTGGGAGGCTGGATAGGCTGTTCTGCTACCTTTTACCGTTTTTCCGCTGCTTTAATTTCTTTTGTTGGTCTTGCACCCCTATATTGTAAGACTTGGCCATAAGCTCGTATTTTCGTTTAATAATATTCTGTGGTGATTTTTGCATAATATACATTACTGTTGACCCTGTGTGCACTAGCTTTTCCTAGGATAGTGCGATTTACACAGAGAGACTTGGAGTCGTTGTTCCGGGTCCCGACATATTAGCTATGCTTTTTGAAAACAAGCGAAAACAAGCAAATACAATATCAAACATAGCAGAGAACATTTTATTTCCATTACAATCCACCCTTACAACATCACACGATTATAATCCACCATTACAACATCATAAAATTACAATCCACCATTACAACATCACAATATTACAGTTCACCATTACAATAGCAGAGAACATAGCAGAAAACAATGGAAGTAACAATGGAGGCTACGATGAAGAGAACAATGAAAACAACATAGCAGAGAACAATCCACCATCACAAGCTTAGGTAGGCCTTCTTAGCAGCTGCCTCGCTGTAAACTCCCAGGCAACAATGGAGGCTACGATGGAGACCTAAACCCCACAGAATCAAATACTTGAAGAAACAATAGAGGGAGGAAGCGGGAAACAATGGAGACCTAAACCCCACAGACGCATTTGAAGGGAGGGGGTGGATGGGTTCGGGTGAGTATTTATAGAGGAGTTCTACACGAACTCAGGAGGGAAATTATGAAATTTTAGAGATACACGAAGCGGGAAACATATCACAGACGGTTCTTAATTAAGAGCCGTCTGTGATATTGCCTATACATATACCGATACAATATAAACAACTAGTCTCAAAGTATGAAATAACAAAGTTCTGTATAGCTTATATATACTCATTTGAAAGGTTTCGACAAGATCTACAACTTTGCAGTTGAGACAAACCCCAAATTTCGAAGGGAAGATCGAAAATTTTGGCAAAAATAGAATTCAAAAACTTCTAATTCGAAGTTAAGGCTACAAATGACCGATTTTTGGGGTCTTCGAGGTCGACAGGCACAAGCCGGTCATTTTTTTTGGATCGGGTTCGTCGTTAGCATTCCAACGAGTACAAGAACGTCAAAAACGGACACTGTATGCAAAAGTTATACCCATTTTACTGAAGGTGTGTCAAAACGGAATCCTACTCGAACTCAGACGGTAAATTATGAAATTTTAGAGATATGTGAGGTGGGAAACCTATCACAGACGGTCCTTACTTAAAAACCGTTTGTGATAGTCTGGAATATCACAGACGGTTTGTAATTAAAAACCGTATGTGATAGTCCAGTATCACAGACGGTTTTTCAGTAAAAATCGTCTATGATATTCCAGATTATCACAGACGGTTTTTAACTAAAAACTGTCTGTGATAGTCCTGTATTACAAACGGTTTTTCAGTAAAAATCGTCTGTGATACTCCTTCAGCAGCACAGACGGTCTCCAAATAAAAACTGCCTGTGATAGTGTACATCACAGACGGTTTTACAAAATCGTCTGTAATTTGGCGTCTAGTATTAGGCTTTCTGTAGTAGTGATGGTGGCGGCATGATTCTCAGCATGGATGCCTGATGCAATTTTCGGACGGCGGTATCCGGTGCTGTTTTGCTGGCGATGACCTCCCCGAATACGGTGTCAAAAATCCAGCACATGTCTCTCTAAGCAATCTTGATCTCTAATATATTTTTAGGACCGATCTAGATTCTAGTAGATTCATCTAACATATTCATGAGCATGCTAGCAAATTTCATATAGATCTAAAACTGGAATAAACTAGAATACACATATGATTTGATCATGGCACTGCAGCGAGAGTAATAGCACCAGACATGTTAGCTAGTGGATAGCACGGCATGTTATTTGCGCGTACGGCATTGCAAATTCCATATCCACAGAAACACATCCAGAGGATAGCACGAGGTGTCGTCCGCGACAACTAGGGGTGCAAACGGAGCGGATATTTTCCGACCGTCCGTCCGTTTTAATTCGGATAGAATTCGGAGCAAATTTTTGGATATCCGGATGTTTTGCCGGATACGGATACGGATTCGTTGCCGGATACGGAAACGGATTCGGAACAAACATTATCCGATGGATACGGAACTATCCGGATATTTCTTCGGATAGTTACCGGATTCAAATTCGGATTCAACTCAAAGCTAAATTCGGATTCGGTTCGGGACAGCCCAACCTACACTTACTAAAAAGGTCATAACTTTCACAAGCGGAGTCCGATTCGAGTGTTCTTGTACTCGTTGGAAAGCTTATTTCAAGACCTATGCAAATGGATAAGGTCTCATCTTCAAATACAACATAAATCATCTGCTATGACCAAAATAATATAATGGCATGTAGCTAGTTAGCTATTATTTGTTTAACTAGTCTCTATCATTTACATGCTACTTTGCTAACTAGAATTTACTGATTGCTTAACTTGTCCATTTCATCATGTGAAATTTCATCATGTGAAATTTACATGCTACTTTGCTAACTAGAATTTACTGATTGTGTAACATCCCAATTTTTGCTTTTATTTCGAAGAAATAATTTTAAATTAATTATTTCCAGTTATCTGAATTTTTCACAATTTAAAAGTTATGTTTAAAATAAAAATTTATTACCAAAATAGGTTGGAAATATTTTTCATGTGTTCAAAACATTATCAATGATTTATGTGAATTTTTCTGGAATTTTTGGAATTTATTTGGTATTTTTCTGA
Source organism: Melocanna baccifera (assembly GCA_036346265.1). Classification (NCBI taxonomy): domain Eukaryota; kingdom Viridiplantae; phylum Streptophyta; class Magnoliopsida; order Poales; family Poaceae; genus Melocanna; species Melocanna baccifera. The sequence goes on along the minus strand of CM070704.1, from coordinate 20,660,288 downwards.
ATATTTTAAGCCTTCTAATGTTTTCTGTAATCTTCAAAATTATTTAAAATCCAAAACCCTCCCGGGTTGCCACGTGTCGCCCATCTGGCCGTTCATCCGCGCCGCCCGAACCATCTCGGCCGTCTACGCCTCACACCGCCTTTCCCCTTCCGCTGGCCGCCAAGTGTCGCGCATCCACGTTTCGCGCCCGCGGCCGCGCTCATCCGAGCCGCTCGCTTCCACTTACCGCTTCGTCCACCCTCTTTTCCCTCTGCCGACGCGTGGCTTAATCCGCGCCGTTCTCTGTTGCCGTACCGCATCTCGTCCGCCCGCTGCCACCTAATACCTCTCATCGGCTCAGATTTAATCCAGGTTGCCGGATTGAATCTCGACCACACCCTTTCACTTACCCCTTCCATCATCATCCAACGGCCCTCACCTTTTCTCTTCGCCACTTGTCACAAATCCCGCCGTTGCCCTCTCTCTTCTTCCTTTCCCTCTCTCACTGACATGCGGGGCCCATCGGCGATCGTCTTCCCGCCACCTTCTTCCTCCCGCGTCTACTTGCTGCGCCGTGTCGAAAAAAGCGAAGCTTTAAAAGCTTGGTTTCTTAACCAATTATTTCCCGCACTAATGCACATTCAAATAGCCGCCTTCCAAACCATTTCGGCATTATTTCCTTTAATTATGCATCGTGCGCCGTCGCCTTCATTCTCGGGCGGTTCCAAGTCCGGCGAGCTTATACTGCCGTTACGGCCTCATCCTCTATAAAACCTGCCGCCCGAGCCGTGTCTCGATTCCCTTCGCTTTCTCCACCTCCAATTGCCCACCGCCGAGCGAGAGCCCTCCTCGCTTGATTTCCTCCGTCGGCCACCCTCGACTCCGGCGAGCAATCGCCGCCGCTTCAAGCCTTCCGAGATTCACCGGAGCATCCTCGGCGTTGTTTTGGTGCCCGAGCGATCTCGGCGACCACTTTTCTCGAGTTATTGCGACCGGAACCCCTCGCGCGCCGTGAAGCCCTCTCCGACCGCCGCCCCTTTTGCCGTCTCGTCGATCCGACCATCCTCGATAATCTGCGCAAGGTACCAAAACATTCCCGTCTCTCCTCTTGCTTTTGCGCACATCGGCGGCGCGCCGCCGTCGAATGCCGGTGACCCTCGGGTCCGCGCGCCTCCGTCGGCCGGCGTGGCACGTCGGTAGCTGCGTCCGGTGGCAACAGACGTGGATGCCACCGGGATCTTGTGTCGGCACAAAACCCGCCACGCCAAGCCTCCACACACTCGCCTCGGCCACGTCGGCCGCCGTACACACGTGGCGCACGGTGGCGACCACGTGTATGCCACGCTCGCATCGCCGGCCTCCCGCTGTTAATCCTTAAGAGGATTACCTACCCTTATGGGGTGGCGGTGCCTCCCGCTCACTTGGCTAGCGCCGCTCTCTTTCCCCACTCCTTGGCGCGCGTTCGAGCCGCTCCGCGTGGCGAGGTTGAGTTTTCTCCGTTTTAATCCACACGACAAGTAGGCCCCACCGTCGACGACCACCCTCTGCGCTTGTCAGCGACAAGTGGGTCCCGAGTCGATGGGTTCCACATGTCGAGACTGATTGTATTATGACTCAGCGACCGGTGGACCCACTGTCGGTAATTTCGAATTTCTAGATTTAATCAAATCGAGAATTTCAAATAGCCATATCTTTTTCATTTTAACTCCAAATTGGTTCATTTAAATTTCTAAATTTATCTAAAATTCCAATCTTTCAATTGGTAGGTTTACTTTCAATTTTTGAATTTTTATTTTATTTTATTTATTTGGTTCTTTTGATTTACGTGTAGAGACCAATTTGTCCGAGGCTTTGCAAGAGCAAGTTGTGGAAGATTTCAACCCAGTGCAAGAAGGCAAGTCTCCTTTGACCATTTTGCTCCTATGTTTTGCAAGTTTCCTTTGATCAACTTGCTCCAATGATTTATAAAATGATTAGGTAGTTATTTTAAAATTATTGCATGCTTATGTTATATCAAGTGATAATTTGATTTAGAAAATTTAGTTAAATACCCAATTTGCTATACCTTCCATTGAAAATTGTTTATCTTGTACCATTGTCAACTTAGGATATCCCTTTTGACTCAATAATGAGTTAGCATTATATTGGTTGAATGTTTAAAATACTAGCAAATGCTTAGCGTAGCAAATCAATGTAATGATGTTCAAATGAGTAGCATGTTTATCAAATGTTTTGATGAATGATTTGTTTGAACATTGGTAATGGATGTTACCATTGTTAAATATTTTGTTTGAAAAGTGGTAATGGATGTTACCACTGTTAATTTGAAAATAAAAATGAAATTCAAAGGGAAAAGTTGACAAGGGTGGATGGAAGGTTTGGTGAGTGCGATTAGCACGAGAATTGTTGGGTTTGTGAATGAGCCACCACAGTCGATTAAGGACCGACGCTTGTGTTTGTCCAAACTGAGCAAAACAGTACAACCACAAGTCTATATGGGTACGACCTAGCTAACTAACCTATAAAAGTTTAGCTTAGATATCACCGGTGGTGTATTGGGTGCAGGTATCTTGTTACTCATAGTGAGGAACAGGGTTTCTTGTACTCACATGGCGCAAGAGGGGCTCCAACTCGTGGATTCGAGTTGTGGTGAAACCTTAGCGGGTGGTATTTAAACTATCTTTGGAGTAGGCGAAAGGCTTTGTGATAATTTATCCGGGTCTCATGCCAAAGGAAGCGTGTTGACTATTAAGATAATTTATCTCTTGTGGGTAAAGTGTACGACCTCTGCAGAGTTAAAACTATTCGAATAGCCGTGCCCACGGTCAAGGGCGAGCTAGGAATGCATTCACATGGTAGAAGTTTTGGTTTTGATTTCAAAACAAAATGAATTGGAGAAAAACTCGGGAGTAGTATAACTCTCGTGATGTACAGATCGGGGTGTAACTTTGAGGTTTTGAAAATTTGGCCGTGATGGTGCGAGGTACTAGTGCTGGTAGTTTAACCTTCACTAAAGTACTTATCCAATTTCGATTATTAAAAACAAGTTGTTTACAAAATGGCTTTCAAAGTAATTATGTAGATTTGAAATAAAATGCTGATTTTTTGCAAATAAACCATATAGCCTTCTTTTGTGAAGCCTTACATCTATGCATTTTTCCCAAGACTTGCGGAGTACATTTTTGTACTCACCTGTTGCTCTATAAAAATAAAAGCAGAGAATGAAGAAAATCAAGCTGGAGAGTATGACTTCTGCGCCGAATGTGGATGCGGTGGATTATTCTCGGATGCCTAGAATTCGTTTCCCCAGTCAATTGCCTGTGGCAGATTGATGGGTCGATCAAGTTATCTTTTGTGTTTCCGCTGTGTTTAATCTTTTGTTTTAAGGTTCTGTGAACCTTTGTTAGGCAATGGCCTATGTTATCTTCAGTTACTATTGTAATAAAGCGTTGGTGGCAATGTATCATCTTTTCTGTTTGAACTGTGTGTACTAGCATTGATCTCTGGGACTAGTACAGTAATACACAGGGGGTCTAGGAGTTTCTACTCCGGGTCTCACAGAAGTGGTATCAGAGCCATCTTGACTGTAGGACGAGCTCTAGGTTTTGGGAAGCTTTAAGGATTTATATTTAATAAAAATTTATGTACAAAAATATAAGTTTCTTTTGCTTCTACTCTTTTCTTACTTAGTATCTTGTTCTTGTCCTACTCTCATTATTTAAAAATCTTTACTGATCTCTCCTTATTTTCAAACTTATAGATGGCGGGTTCTTCGTCGTCTTGACCCCATGGGATCACCATTCTCATGGCGAGTGAGAGGAGCTTTGCGACTCTTCTCGACGATTAATGCAGCATCTCAAATATAATCAACGGCCCATTTTCAGAGGCGGAACACTAGAGTGATGACTATGGATTCATGGATCATGGAGGTATTCATCTATGCTCGGATGGGCAGCTTGACCCGTCATCGCAGGATTGAGCACCCTCGGACCCATCAGACGGACGCTATCCAGATGCAGCCAAGATGGCGATAGCGAGTTGTGCAGAGGCACAAGGAGGAATTACGATCGCCCTTACGCTTCTTTCCGACTACGAGGCGGGACAGCCCCACCCGAGGCTTTCGGATCGTGGTGGGCGACCCACGCTGTCTCATCAGTGCAGTTCACCCAAGCATCGTCCACGACTTACGCGAGCTCGGCGGAGATAGGACTTCTCCGGATGCTTCGGCGTCGAGCTACGACCACTCCGACACTCTCCGAGCACGGTGCCAGAGTGAGGCCGCCTGCCCGCCGACGCAGCAGCGAGGACAGGCTGAGGCGGCGGTGGGCGTCTTGAGCTACCACCACTACACCGACTCCACCAGCTCCTGTTGCTGCTCCGGTCAGACCCTCAGGACCTCGCACTAGGCTCACGGCAAGGAAGAGTGTGCGACGCCCCAGTCCGCTACCCGACCTCGACATCGGCGGATCGGTAGAGGACGCCGCGCCTCCGTTCGGATCACCTACTTTCACGAGCCGATCACGGTCGCGTTCGCGAACAACTGCGGTGGTTGTGGGCGAGTCACTCGTCGGACTCGAGAGGAGGATCCCGAGGAGGAGCCAGAGGAGCGTATCATCGTTGAGGACAATTAGATGTTAGATAGACTACCCCTTCTTCAGTTATTTATCGATACTAGAACGCTTTTATAATGTTATGATGTAATAAAATGGATTGTACCAAGCCTTGTGCATTTGTGGTACAGCCATTTTCAAAAGTTAATTGAATTTCAAAAGTCGAGTTTTCTCAATCTGTTGTGTTAATCTTGTGTGTTGTTTTGGGATGATAAATTGCCCGTCTCTCATCTATGCTTTTCCCTCTTTTCAGTACTTTTCTTGATGGAGCTTGGATGGTGAACACGAGAAGCAACATCAACAACAACCCAGCGCCAACAACAATGAAGCCCCAATTCCACCTCCGCCACCCAAGCTCCCAACATGGAACAAATGATGGCCATGCAACTTCAACTTCTTGAGGCTTTGGCCCAAAATCAAGTCAATCAAGCTCAACAAGTACCTATTCAACCACCGCATCTAAGCTCGGGAATTCATGAGGACCCGACCTCAGGCCTTCGCAGATCTGCCGATCCGTTGGAGGCGGATGATTGGATCAAGGAAGTGGAAAGGAAGCTGAATCTAGCTCAATGTGCTAAACATGAGAAGGTTATGTACGCTGCTCATCAACTCCAAGGAGTTGCTTGCCAATTGGTGGGACAATTCTTTGCTGCACACCGGATGCCCGAACATTGGTTGGGCGGAATTTTTGGAAGCCTTCCGTAATGCTCATATTCCTATGAGTATTATGGAAATGAAGAGGAAGGAGTTCCATCATCTGCAGCGAGGAAACTGAGCGTTTCCGCTTATTTAAGCAAATTCTTTCACTATCTAGATATGCCCCGGAAGATGTGGCGATCGATGCCGCAAAGATTTGGAGGTTCATGGGAGGATAGACCCCAACCTCAAGGTTCAATTAGTCTCCAATGACTACCCTACTTTTCAGCATCTAGTGAATAAAGCTTTATTGCAAGAAGATGCTCAACGCCAACTCTTCGACTCCGGAAGAGGAAGTTCCAAGCTCGGCGATCTGCGGCGGTTCACGATTCACGCCACCACAAGTACAACCGACCTCCAAGGTACATAGTCATACAAGGACACCGATTTACGCACCTCGTCCTTTACCTCAAGCTCCTAGAACTGGAAATGCAACCCAATCTGCAGCAAAAGCAAATGTAGCTGCGGGAGTGCAATGCTACAATTGCAAGAATATGGGACACTATGCGAAGAATCGTCCACGAAGCGTCAGCGGTAACCCTGGTTCGTTTCAATCTTGACCCTACACCAAAGCAAGAGCTCCAACCAATGGTCAAGGTCGTGAAGCCCTCAAACTCTCAAGACTCCACAAAACATTAATCGAGGGCGTATCAACCATGTTACCGCAGAGGCAGCGGAAGATGCACCAGACGTAGTTCTGGGTAAGTTTCTAGTGAACTCAGTACCAGCAATTATATTATTTGATTCTGGAGCTACACATTCTTTCGTAACAAAGGCTTTTGTTGAAAAGAATAATTGGAAAATTTGTTTGCTAAAGGACCTTATGATAGTCAATCTCACGGAAAAGAATTGAGGACTAATTTGGTTAGCCCTAGTGCAACCATAATTATAAGCGGAGTAAAGTTCCTAGCGAACCTTATTATAATAGACTCCGATGGCCTAGATATAATACTTGGTATGGATTGGTTGACCAAGTATAAAGGCGGATCGATTGTGCCAATCGTGCTATTATTCTTACCAATTCTGATGGAATTCGGATAAGACATGAGTCCGTTATGCATTCGGGAAGGACAATATGTTAACCAGTCTAAAAGGAAAAAGCTTAGAAGATGTGACAATAGTTCGCGAATACCCCGATGTATTCCCTGAAGATTTGCCAGGATTACCACCTGATCGAGAAGTTGAATTTGTTATAAATCCGTGCACGTGCAGCTCAATATCAAAGAGACCCTATCGGATGTCGGTAGATGATTTAGCGAAGTCAAGAGGCAGATCCAAGAATTGTATGAGAAAGGATTCATCAGACCAAGTTCTTCACCTTGGGGAGCCCCTGTGCTTCTAGTAAAGAAGAAGGATGGTAGTCAACGGATGTGCGTTGATTATCGAGCTTTAAATGAAGTCACTATAAAGAATAAGTATCCCTTACCTCGGATCGATGATTTGTTTGACCAACTCATAGGATCAAGTGTCTTTTCCAAGATTGATCTTGGTCGAGATATCATCGATTGAAGATTAGACACGAAGATATACCAAAGACGACCTTCGCCACAAGATATGGATTATATGAGTATACGGTGATGTCTTTTGGTCTGACAAATGCACCGGCATACTTCATGAACTTGATGAATAAATTCTTCATGGATTATTTAGATAAGTTTGTTGTTGTTTTCATAGATGACATTCTTATCTATTCGAGGAATAATAAAGAACATGAAGGTCATCTAAGGATAGTGTTGCAAAGACTCCGTGAACACCGATTATATGCCAAATTTAGCAAATGTGCATTTTGGTTAAAAGAAATTGAGTTTTTGGGACATGTGATCTCAGCGGAAGGAGTATCTGTAGATCTGGAAAAGTTAAGGATGTATTAAATTGGACTCCACCCAAGACGATGAACAGAGATCCAAGTTTTCTCGATTAGCCTTTACTATCGTCGATTTATTGAAGGCTTTTCCAAGATTGCGGACCTTTAACCCACCTGTTAAAGAAGGAGAAGAAATTTGAATGGAGTAAATCTGTGAGGATAGTTTTCAAGAGTTAAAGAAAAGGTTAACTTCAGCACTGATTCTGCGGTTACCCGATATTCGAAAAGATTTTGAGATATTTTGTGATGCTTCAAAACAAGGTCTTGGTTGTGTACTAATGCAAGAAGGAAGGGTGGTAGCTTATGCATCAAGGCAGTTAAGACCGCATGAAGAAAATTATCCCACTCATGATTTAGAACTAGCTGCTGTTGTGCATGCTCTAAAGTTATGGAGGCATTACGTAATCAGTAATCGGTGTGAGATATATACAGATCATAAAAGTTTAAAGTATATATTCACCCAGCCTGACCTTAATATGAGACAAAGAAGATGGCTCGAATTGATAAAGGATTATGATGTGGGAATACACTATCATCCAGGGAAAGCTAATGTAGTAGCCGATGCTTTGAGTCGAAAGAGTCATATAAATAATCTGTCAATTCCAGATAAGCAGTTAACCCTCCATGAAGAATTTCAACGATTAAATTTGGAAATAGTTAACGAAGGTATTCTGTCTGCATTGAAGGTTCATCCTACCTTGGAAGATCAGATTAAGGCAGCCCAACGAGAGGATGAATATGTTAAAGAGATAAAAGAGAACATGAAGAAAGGTAAAGCACTTGGGTTCTCAGAAGATGAAGAAGGAATTCTTTGGTTTGGAAAAAGGATTCTAGTACCTGAAAAAAAGGAAATAAAAGATTTAATTCTAAAGGAAGCTCATGAATCAAGATATTCCATTCATCCCGGAAGTACAAAAATGTATCAGGATTTAAAGGAAAGTTACTAGTGGAACAGTATGAAAAGGGAAATTGCAGAATATGTAGCCTTGTGTGACATATGTCAAAGAGTTAAAGCAGAGCATCAAAGACCTGCTGGTCTTTTGCAACCTCTGCATATACCTGAATGGAAATGGGAGGAAATTGGAATGGATTTCATAACAGGACTACCAAGAACCAAGTTAGGTTATGACTCAATTTGGGTTATAGTTGACCGTTTAACAAAAGTCGCTCATTTCATACCAGTGAAAACTACATATTCGGGAGATAGATTGGCAGAGCTTTACATGTCAAAAATTGTGTGTTTGCATGGAGTTCCAAAGAGGATCGTGTCAGATAGAGGAACACAATTTACCTCAAGATTTTGGCAGAAGCTTCATGAAGTTTTGGGCACCAATTTAAATTTCGATCTTGCTTATCATCCTCAAGCAGGATGGTCGAACGAGCGGGTAAATCAAATATTGGAAGATATGCTGAGAGCATGTGCTTTAGCCAATAAAGCCAGCTGGGATCAAAGTTTGCCCTATGCGGAATTCTCATATAATAATAGTTATCAATCTAGTCTGAAGATGTCTCCGTTTGAAGCCTTGTATGCAGAAAAATGTAGAACGCCGTTATATTGGTCGAGACCGAGAGAGTCAAGTATTCGGACCGGATATCTTGAAGTTAGCAGAAGATCAAGTTCGCTTAATCCGAGACCGATTGAAAACAGCACAGACCAGACAAAAGAGTTATGCTGATAATCGTCGAAGAATGTTGGAATTTAAGCCAGGCGATCATATGTATCTGAAAGTGTCACCTATGAAAGGGATGCGTCGATTTAAAGTCAGTGGTAAGCTTGCCCCAAGGTATATTGGACCATTTCTAGTTATAGCAAGAAGAGGTGAAGTCGCTTATCAGCTAGAACTTCCTCCTCAGTTGTCAGATGTACATGATGTATTTCATGTATCACAGTTGAAAAAGTGTTTGAGAGTACCAGAGGAGTTGATACCTTTTGAGGATGTTGATTTAAAGGAAGACTTGACGTACCCAGAACTTTCTATCAAGATTTTAGAAGAGGCGAGCGCGCACAAGAAACAAGACTATCAAATTCGCAAAGTGCAATGGAGCAACCGTCCGTAATCAAAAGCAACACAGGAGCGAGAAGAGGATCTTGACGAGTTTCTGATCTATTTCTCGCTTCTTAGAATCTCGGGTCGAGATTCCTTCTAAGTGGGGTAGGTTTGTAACATCCCAATTTTTGCTTTTATTTCGAAGAAATAATTTTAAATTAATTATTTCCAGTTATCTGAATTTTTCACAATTTAAAAGTTATGTTTAAAATAAAAATTTATTACCAAAATAGGTTGGAAATATTTTTCATGTGTTCAAAACATTATCAATGATTTATGTGAATTTTTCTGGAATTTTTGGAATTTATTTGGTATTTTTCTGAATATTTTAAGCCTTCTAATGTTTTCTGGAATCTTCAAAATTATTTAAAATCCAAAACCCTCCCGGGTTGCCACGTGTCGCCCATCTGGCCGTTCATCCGCGCCGCCCGAACCATCTCGGCCGTCTACGCCTCACACCGCCTTTCCCCTTCCGCTGGCCGCCAAGTGTCGCGCATCCACGTTTCGCGCCCGCGGCCACGCTCATCCGAGCCGCTCGCTTCCACTTACCGCTTCGTCCACCCTCTCTTCCCTCTGCCGACGCGTGGCTTAATCCGCGCCGTTCTCTGTTGCCGTACCGCATCTCGTCCGCCCGCTGCCACCTAATACCTCTCATCGGCTCAGATTTAATCCAGGTTGCCGGATTGAATCTCGACCACACCCTTTCACTTACCCCTTCCATCATCATCCAACGGCCCTCACCTTTTCTCTTCGCCACTTGTCACAAATCCCGCCGTTGCCCTTTCTCTTCTTCCTTTCCCTCTCTCACTGACATGCGGGGCCCATCGGCGATCGTCTTCCCGCCACCTTCTTCCTCCCGCGTCTACGCCGCGCCATTAATCAAAAAAAGCGAAGCTTTAAAAGCTTGGTTTCTTAACCAATTATTTCCCGCACTAATGCACATTCAAATAGCCGCCTTCCATAACCATTTACGCATTATTTCCTTTAATTATGCACCGTGCGCCGTCGCCTTCATTCTCCGGCGGTTCCAAGTCCGGCGAGCTTATGCTGCCGTTACGCCTCATCCTCTATAAAACCCGCGCCCGAGCCGTGTCTCGATTCCCTTCGCTTTCTCCACCTCCAATTGCCTTTGTCGAGCCGAGAGCCCTCCTACGCTTGATTTCCTCCGTCGGCCACCCTCGACTCCGGCGAGCAATCGCGCCGCTTCAAGCCTTCCCGAGATTCACCGGAGCATCCTCGGCGTTCTTTGGTGCCCGAGCGATCTCGGCGACCACTTTTCTCGAGTTATTGCGACCGGAACCCCTCCGCCGTGAAGCCCTCTCCAACCGCCGCCCCTTTTGCCGTCTCGTCGATCCGACCATCCTCGTAATCGCGCAAGGTACCAAAACATTCCCGTCTCTCCTCTTGCTTTTGCGCACATCGGCGGCGCCGCGCCACCGGAATGCCGGTGACCCTCGGGTCCCGCGCGCCTCCGTCGGCCGGCGTGGCACGTCAGCTGGCTGCGTCCGGGTGGCAACAGACGTGGATGCCACCGGGATGCTGTGTCAGCACAAAACCCGCCACGCCAGCACTCCACACACACTCGCCTCGGCCACGTCGGCTGCCCGTACACACGTGGCGCACCGGTGGCAGCCACGTGTATGCCACGCTCGCATCGCCGGCCTCCCCGCTGTTAATCCTTAAGAGGATTACCTACCCTTATGGGGTAGGCAGTGCCTCCCCGCTCACTTGGCTAGCGCCGCTCTCTTTCCCCACTCCTTCGGCGCGCGTTCGAGCCCCGCTCCGCGCGCTGAGGTTGAGTTTTCTCCGTTTTAATCCGCGCTGACAAGTAGGCCCCACCCGTCAGCGACCACCCCTCTGCGCTAGTCACTGACAAGTGGGTCCCGAGTCCAGTGGGTTCCACATGTCAGAGACTGATTGTATTGCGGACTCACTGACCAGTGGACCCCACCTGTCGGTAATTTCCGAATTTCTAGATTTAATCAAATCTGAGAATTTCAAATAGCCATATCTTTTTCATTTTAACTCCAAATTGGTTCATTCAAATTTCTAAATTTATCTAAAATTCCAATCTTTCAATTGGTAGGTTTACTTTTAATTTTTGAATTTTTATTTTATTTTATTTATTTGGTTCTCTCGATTTACGTGTAGAGACCAATTTGTCCGAGGCTTTGCAAGAGCAAGTTGTGGAAGATTTCAACCCAGTGCAAGAAGGCAAGTCTCCTTTGACCATTTTGCTCCTATGTTTTGCAAGTTTCCTTTGATCAACTTGCTCCAATGATTTATAAAATGATTAGGTAGTTATTTTAAAATTATTGCATGCTTATGTTATATCAAGTGATAATTTGATTTAGAAAATTTAGTTAAATACCCAATTTGCTATACCTTCCATTGAAAATTGTTTATCTTGTACCATTGTCAACTTAGGATATCCCTTTTGACTCAATAATGAGTTAGCATTATATTGGTTGAATGTTTAAAATACTAGCAAATGCTTAGCGTAGCAAATCAATGTAATGATGTTCAAATGAGTAGCATGTTTATCAAATGTTTTGATGAATGATTTGTTTGAACATTGGTAATGGATGTTACCATTGTTAAATATTTTGTTTGAAAAGTGGTAATGGATGTTACCACTGTTAATTTGAAAATAAAAATGAAATTCAAAGGGAAAAGTTGACAAGGGTGGATGGAAGGTTTGGCTGGTGCAGTTAGCACGAGAATTGTTGGGTTTGTGAATGAGCCACCCTGGTCGATTAAGGACCGACGCTTGTGTTTGTCCAAACTGAGCAAAACAGTACAACCACAAGTCTATATGGGTACGACCTAGCTAACTAACCTATAAAAGTTTAGCTTAGATATCACCAGTGGTGTATTGGGTGCCAGGGTATACTGGTTACTCATAGTGAGGAACAGGGTTTACTGTACTCACATGGCGCAAGAGGGGGCTCCAACTCGTGGATTCGAGTTGTGGTGAAACCTTAGCGGGTGGTATTTAAACTATACTGGAGTAGGCGAAAGGCTTTGTGATAATTTATCTGGGTCTCATGCCAAAGGAAGCGTGTTGACTATTAAGATAATTTATCTCTTGTGGGTAAAGTGTACGACCTCTGCAGAGTTAAAACTATTCGAATAGCCGTGCCCACGGTCAAGGGCGAGCTAGGAATGCATTCACATGGTAGAAGTTTTGGTTTTGATTTCAAAACAAAATGAATTGGAGAAAAACTCGGGAGTAGTATAACTCTCGTGATGTACAGATCAGGGGGTGTAACCTGAGGTTTTGAAAATTTGGCCGTGATGGTCTGAGGTACTAGTGTTGGTAGTTTAACTTTCACTAAAGTACTTATCCAATTTCGATTATTAAAAACAAGTTGTTTACAAAATGGCTTTCAAAGTAATTATGTAGATTTGAAATAAAATGCTGATTTTTTGCAAATAAACCATATAGCCTTCTTTTGTGAAGCCTTACATCTATGCATTTTTCCCAAGACTTGCGGAGTACATTTTTGTACTCACCTGTTGCTCTATAAAAATAAAAGCAGAGAATGAAGAAAATCAAGCTGGAGAGTATGACTTCTGCGCCGAATGTGGATGCGGTGGATTATTCTCGGATGCCTAGGATTCGTTTCCCCAGTCAATTGCCTGTGGCAGATTGATGGGTCGATCAAGTTATCTTTTGTATTTCCGCTGTGTTTAATCTTTTGTTTTAAGGTTCTGTGAACCTTTGTTAGGCAATGGCCTATGTTATCTTCAGTTACTATTGTAATAAAACGTTGTTGGCAATGTATCATCTTTTCTGTTTGAACTGTGTGTACTAGCATTGATCTCTGGGACTAGTACAGTAATACACAGGGGGTCTAGGAGTTTCTACTCCGGGTCTCACAGAAGTGGTATCAGAGCCATCTTGACTGTAGGACGAGCTCTAGGTTTTGGGAAGCTTTAAGGATTTATATTTAATAAAAATTTATGTACAAAAATATAAGTTTCTTTTGCTTCTACTCTTTTCTTACTTAGTATCTTGTTCTTGTCCTACTCTCATTATTTAAAAATCTTTACTGATCTCTCCTTATTTTCAAACTTATAGATGGCAGGTTCTTCGTCGTCTTCAGCCCCATGGGATCACCATTCTCATGGCGAGAGTGAGGGAGCTTTTGCGACTCTTCTACGACAGTTAATGCAGCATCTGAAATATAATCAACAGCCCATTTTCAGAGAGCGGAACACTAGAGTGATGACTATGGATTCATGGATCATGGAGGTATTCATCTATGCTCGGATGGGCGGCTTGACCCGTCTGCGCAGGATTGAGCACCCTCGGACCCATCAGACGGACGCTATCGAGATGCAGCCAAGATGGCGATAGCGAGTTGTGCAGAGGCACAAGGAGGAATTACGACGATCGCCTACTTTCTTTCCCGACTACGAGAGCGGGACAGCCCGCCCCGAGGCTTTCGGATCGTGGTGGGCGACCACGCTGTCTCATCAGTGCAGTTCACCCAAGCATCGTCCACGACTTACGCCAGAGCTCAGCAGGAGATAGGACTTCTCCGGATGCTTCTGACGTCGAGCTACGACCACTCCGACACTCTCCGAGCACAGCTGCTTCAGAGTGAGGCCGCCCACAGATCAAATTAACTTACTTCCATAAGATGAAGAAAATGGAGAGATCATGGCATATATAAAGGAACTAAATCCGATAAGGCCATATCTCCGTCGACAAGACCATGGAATGAATAGGTGGCCCAATCGATGTGACATTTCAGCACACTGTCTAGCCAAAGGCGCGCAATGTCCTACACCACGGGATGAATGGGTGCCGATCGAGCATACTACAGATTAGATACGCCATGGAAGTTTCCTAGCCAAAGCTCTAGAAAGCTACACTGTCGTCATAGCCGGCCCACTCCTTTTTCTAGGCCCTCAACCTCCGGGGATGCTTGCTAAACATGTTATTTCTCCTAAGGTGCCGTCTACAACTACTATCTCTACGTTTTACTTTGTTGCGGTTGTTTCATGGTAGAATAAGACATATAAAGGGTGTTCAGAATGACCATGACTTAAAATTTTTTTGCACTGTAGTTAGCGAAGATATCTAATTATCTGACATAATTAAATTAGAAAAAGATGAAATTAAAGAATAGTATACCATCACTATCACCAACGGAGCCATAGTACAATGATCCCTTAGCACAAGACAGGGAAGAGGGGATTCCCGATAATGTGCACAAGCTGCTGAGGTATCGCTGGGCCATGGTTGCTTGGACTTATCCATCCATCCATCCATCCATCATTCCTCCTCCTAACTTTCCCTACACGCCAGGCAGCCGGCCGGCTTTATTTCCTCCTTCCTCCCAAGACTCTTTCAGAGATCCGGCCGTAGCTCTCAGCGCGCACCTCACCTTGCAAAAAAATTCTTCAGACACATGCACGTGAGCCTGTCCCCGCGAATTCTCCAACACCAATCCTTGATTGGTATGCATCATGCTTCAGAAATCAGTGGAGGAAGCTGCTAATAATTCAGAGCAGGGAAGCCAGCTTCATGCTTCTGATTCAGTCGGAGGAGGCTGTTGAGCGAGACAGCGAGCGGTGGATGGAAGCTAGGCTGCCTGCCGTGGGTGACGGAGTCGTCGAGAACCTGCCAAGGGATTGGGAGGCACGCGGTCTAAATGGTGTCTCAACAGAAAGATCGTTGCTTGCCGGTGTCCCCTGCATCGATCCATGCTTCACCAACTACGTACATCGATCACGCCTAGTTCGTGCCTCTGATTTATCGGCCGAAATCGAGCCTCTGAATTGTATTGTATTTTCCTCTTGAGAAACTTGCATATATTATATTATACTATGTTCCCGTCAACCTCGATCACTGATTTCTCTTCGCGACTTAATATGTATTTATTGTCCTTCCAAGGAAGGAAATTAAAGGCATCTTACAGTAAGAAGATAAAATCTCGATGAATTAATAATCAGTGAAGCACACATCTACGGTATCTGAAACAAATCAATACACATATATAATTTCTGAAACAAAAAAAATACATATCATATATACATGCATCTACATCCGAAGAAACTGTGAGGTGTCATATCGCCGTCGTCGTCGTCGTCATCTAATAAAATTCATCGGTAACAACAACTAAAAGCTAGCTACGTCAACAACAACAACACCACCACCACCACCACCTTTCTTTTCCCAGATGCAGGTACTCCATCCTCCTCACGCATTAATTAACTTGTGAAAAAAAAACGAAGCTAACCAATTAAAGGAGAGGGGATTATATATATATGTAGTGATTAATTTTGCTAGTGAGCTAACTAAATCATGGATGGATGGATGGATGGATGGATCAGCAGGCGGCTGAGTTGGTGAAAGGACTGAATTGGAAGTGCGCTGCCCGGCTGGGGCCGGCCGCCTTGGTGAGGCGGTCGGCGGCGGCGGGTGGTGGTCCGGCGAGGCGCTCGCAGGAGGGGCAGATGGAGAGCGTGGCGGCGGGGAGCTGCGCCATGAAGAAGCCGGCGGCGGGGTGGGGGTGGCTGAGGGCGCGGAGCTGCTGGAGCTCGCGGTGGAGGCGGCGGTTCTCCTCCGTGAGCGTCTCGCAGCAGCGCTTCAGCAGCTCGCAGTCCACCTCCGTCTGCTTCAGCTTCGTCCTGCAACCATCCATGCATCCATGCCGTCCACACATCAATACTAATTAATCGATTAACCAGTTGCTCGTGCAGGTGTGCAAATTTATTCGTTGTGGACGTTGTTCTTGTGATCGATCCGTTTTTACGGAGCAATCTTTACTGGTGAACACAAAGACTCAAAGAGAAAAACTTGATCTTGCATGTATCCATGCAAGCATGAATTAATGGATGAAAAAAATATTTTACACTACTTTATTCTTCCTCGAAAAATAACATGAGTAGCTAAATTTAGACAAAATTTGGTGAGAAATAGCACGACGAAAAAAGGGGGGGAAATAGAAAAAGCGAAATGGATAGAGATCCTGAGGTGAATATGACTGACTAACCTGGCTCTTCTATTTTGGAACCACACCTCCACTTGCCTTGGCCTGAGGTTGAGCTGCCTGGCCAAAGCAACCTTTTGCTTCTGCCCAGATTCATTAACCAAGAAAGCAAATCGATTAAGGAAAAAATTGCACATATGTAATTGATCATTTCTAGTTAATAAACCAGCTTAATCGATCGATCCGAAATTAGTGAAGCTAGCTAGCTACATGTATAGCGTGCAGCAATAGTATATGTACTTACAGGGTTGAGGGTGCTGTGCTCCTTGAAGCGATCCTCCAGCAGCGCCGACTGCTCCTTGGTCAGCCTGAGCTTCTTCCGGCTATTGCATCCCTCGTCGTCGTCCGCCGCTGCCGACGACGTTGCCGAGTAAAGCGCCCTCTCGGTGGCCTCGTCGTCGTCGTCCTCCGCCCGTAGCTCCCTCTTCACGGCGGCGATCAGTGGCCGTACTGGCGCGCTGTCGGCCGCGAGGCTGAGGGTCAGCGACGGCTCCAGCGCACACAGCCGCGATGGCGGCCGTTCTTGCCGCTGGTGGTGGCCGGAGCCGAGGGAGAGGCCCAGGGCTAGGCCGACCTCTTCTTGCGCCATATACACTTGTCTAGGGATATACGCAATGGTTTCCTCTTGCAAAACTGCACTCCCTATCTGCCTGTATGTTGTTCTAGGCTAGCTACTTAATTCTCTACCTTTAATTGTGTGTGTGGAATGGAGAGAGAGAGACTGTGTGTGAGCTAGGGAGGTGAGAGACTGTGTGTGAGGAGGGAGGGAGAAGGGGGGAAGGGGGAGAGAGAAGGGGGGCATGGACACCCATACATATAGGCAGGCATGATGAGCCAAGACAGACAGAGAGACACACAGCACAGTGATGCACTTCACACTCGCAAAGGTTGACAGAAAAGAACAAGCTAGGTCGGAGGAACTGAAGGGGACTAAAGGCGTGATCGAGCTCCCTTTTCTCCAATCTTATTATACATATAATTGCCTTCCTTTTCTTTTTCCACATCTCCCGCTGGCCAACTACTTTGTACGCACCAGCATATGCATGGTTATCTTATGGTTCATGCATGGGTTCAAATCTTTAAAAATCATAATAGAACTTTTGTCATCGATCAGAGAGACAGCGTACCACATCGCTAGGCTATGCTATATATGCATATCCACAGAATTGATTTGGCAATCACATACATTAATTTAGCTAGTGGAAGATTTATTCTGAACTGGGGTACTGTCATTGTGCCAGCAGCACTCATCCTCCACAACAACCTGTGCCCATTTTCCCCTCGTAGTACTACCATCTGTCAAGATTGCTCCATCTTCCTGTTCAAGGTAGGCCGGCCGGTGCCCTCTTTCCACACCATCTAATTGCTTTCCACATGGGACTTCGAATTGGGCCAATGGAAAGGTCTATCTGATGTGGGACAGGGGTGGTTAGCTCATGTGTTGTAACAACCTTTTCTCTATGTTTGTTGAAAATAATTCTGCCGAATTCATTTTAATTAAAGTCTATATCAAGTTGAGTCCGAGTCAGTTTTAGAATTAGAAATTTATGTTTCAGAGTCGATCTCTGTATCCAAGTCTAATTTGTAAAGCTGTGTATAAATAGTGGAGAAAACCAAAGAAAAGGTGTGATGATTTGAGCACCACCAACATATTTGTGTCATATTCTATCGCTCAAGATTTTCGTATTGTCGTCGCCATTCTCGAAGAGCAGAGAAAGTGGTTGTGAAGAAGAGGAGATATTCGGACCAGTCCGAACGACTATAATATCTGAGCGGCCAATCAACACACCAAAAGGCTCTGACTATCAAAGAAACTTACAGCATTACGATCGAAAGTTACTGTAGCACACGAGAGTTACTGTAGCACTCGTAAAGTTACTGTAGTACTCGTGAAGTTACTATATCACTCCTGAAGTTACTATAGTACTTTATGGCTACTGCAGCAAACAAAGGTTACGACTACTACTCAAAGTTGGAGTCAACATCAGCTGAGACGTGGTTGAAATCGGAACATTCATCTCGTGGTTGTAACCATAACATACACAGTAGTTGGATTCACTATGTAATTCTACATGTTTGGCTACTCCTTTAATCATAATTAACAAGTGGTATAACAAATCTCTTACTAGCTAGCTAGTGCACATCATGCCTCTGTAGTTGGGCAAAATAAAAAAGGTGCACTGTGCCTTGAAGAGAACAAAATTGTAAATTGTTGTATGGTTAGGAAAACTAGGAGGTATATATTCCATCTCTTTCTTCTTTGGCCATATGATCCAAAAGATCACGTGTTTCGCAAAATTCCAACTAGAAATCGGTTCTTTCATGACAAGATCAAATTATTTTGCACGTCTACTATGTAAAGGCAACCCCATGGCATCCATTTGAACCAATGGAATGGGGTCACATAATGGAAGTGGCATTTCACGCTCAATTACTATTTCTTTATAGTTTTTCCGCTTAATAAGAGATTGCAAATTTTTTCCTTTTCTTTTCCATCGTGTCATGTTTCTATTTGAGAAGGAAGGGATCTCGATATGTCTTTCCTTTCCTTTTCCAATCATGTCCTATTTCTATTTGATATGGAAGGGATTTTGATACGCCTCAATGACTTTTGGATCTATATTGTGTGGAGCTGGAATCTGCCAACGCTTACATGTGCTTATTATTACATAGTGTGGAGCTGGCATCTATATACTCTTCTTCTATCCTACATTCTTGATGTATGCCTAAAGACTAATCGAATTATCAAAAATATCCGATGCGAAAATCTAATGGTGCTTCTTCTTTTAGTTATGATTTGATATTGTCAATACAAAATAATCTTACATGTTCCTTTTGCATGCCATGCTTTCAGGCACAAATCAAGGGTTACACATGAATGTATGGAGCACCTGTATCTCACATGCAAGATTGGTCTTAGCGTTGTTAGATCGGTAAGGTCAATCCTACTAGTGTCTTTACTTTCGTTGGTCGTTCAAGCCCAAACCCTACTTCTAGACTGAGACATACCTTTGCACATTGTGATGTTCAGGGTTTGACAATTTAGTTGAGTCAAACCTTGCAAATATTTTAGTTTCTTGAATTGAACCATGTAAGATATTGCTTTCAGAGAAACAAAATAATGAAGTAAATTTAAGATTTGTTTCTTCTATGTTATTGTTCTATGCACTAAAAAATAACTACAAAGTCAAGAGCATTTAGTTTGATCTAGAATTATCATCACTAGCTTTTCAGCTTTCAAATGAACAAAAGGATAATTGTGTATGCATTCCATATGCTAGCTGCAATAATAACAAACTATTTTGGTAGTTGTCGATGCTCTAATATCGATCTTATGTAATATTATTGGATTCGAGGGAAAGCTTTCAAGACGGCGAAAGTGCACACACAAAGAGAGGACACGCGAAGTTTTATATAGATTCAGGCATTCTCCTAAGAGAACAACAACCCTATGTCCTGTTCTATTACTGCTGTGAAAATGGTTTACAGTGCAAGAAATTACTGAATGGATTACACCCCACTGGATCCTATCACTCACACTGCCCTCCCCTTCTCTACACAAAACCTATCTCTTATATAGCTGGCGAACAGGTGGAACTTGCTTCTTGCCCAGGAGGCGCCTTGTTGCTTCGGGAGTTAACCACTAGACGGTGGTTAATGTTAGAGAGACGTGGGAGCGGTTCGCCATAGGACGGTTGTTATCAGAGAGGCGGGGATGAGATCATGTGCAGTTATGGTATGTAAGCGCACGCTTAACTGCCTTGTTAGACCATCCTACTATGGAAGTGGGTCAGTTGCTAACTTGGCAGTTGTAACTGGACTTAACTGAGTAGCCGTAGGAAAAGCTTACGACTGAGTGGTCGTATGAGCTTACGATTAGGTAGTTGTAGCAAGACTTATGACTAGGTAAGCCATGAAGGGTTTACGACTAGGTAGTCGTAGCGGATCTTTTAACTAGGTAGTCGTAAAAGGGCCTACGACTAAGAAGTCATAGCAAAGCTTATGACTAGATAGTCATAGAAAGGCTTACAGAGTAGTCCTGATGAATCTTCTACCTTATCGCCAAGGAGTATATTCGAGGAATATGATGACATAATAAACTAAAGAATTATTTTATTCTCGTCAGTAGTCATAAATTACTCTAAGAAACATATATGGATTTGCGTTTTTGGATTCAATAGCATTGCAGGGGCACTTTGTATTCTGGGTCATCTATTCCTAGATTAATTACCACATAATAACGACAACTAATCCGTGTGTCATGCGTATACCATATACTAATGTAGTATAGTGGTATAGTACAGTTGACTAATAGTTCAATTATAGTTTAGTAATACCGATCAAGATATTGTGTATGCTGCACATGAATCTAGCTAGGGACTTCTTTAATGATTGGCATCCGACCACAACGTAATGGAATATAGTGAGAAACTAATTAATCCCCCATGCCATGCTTATCCTTAATTAATTAATTAATTATTTAGTTAACCATCATCGACTTCAGTTGATGCCAGCAGATGAAAAGAAGTAATAAATAAAGGGAAAGTTGCAAAAACACCCCCTGGAACTATCACTCGAGTTTGAAAGCCCCCTGCAGCTTACTTTGTGGCATTTACATCACGCCTACAAGTTCCCTCTATTTGCAAACTCCTCCTTGTTAGCATTTTTTTCTGTCAATTATAATGTACACCATGAAGAGAAAAGTGGATTAATAGGTTGTTGACTATTTCTAAGGCCGGCCTCTTTATGCCTTTTCATCAAAATTAGCAAAGAAAAACGAAAAGTATTAGGAAAGACCCTAATTAAGTACCATCAATTATATGATTAGTACCAACATCATCAACTCTAATTTTCCTTTTAATTAATGTTTCAAAGAGAAAACGATGGATTGAAAGCAGAAAAGGACCTGGACGCAGCAGGGTTGCCCCCCCTGCGAAGAAAAATCCTGCCGAACGTTGACGATTCGTTACGGCTGCTTTGATACGATGACGAGGATTGTATGTGGGCCCCACCAATGATATGCCCTCATGGCTGGCGCGACATTCGTTCGATCCCCTTTGGATGGTGGGATGATCTGGAATGACCTCGACCCGCGTGTCTCTGGATTCTCTGCGCATGGCTTCTCTCCAAGATCACCTACTTAAAAAAAAGAGTTGGTTGGTGGTGGTGATATCTGCCTCCCACCTCCCCCATTCCACGTGCGTTGATAGGTATACCTCGGCTCTCAGCATCTGCGCCCAACACCCCCAACGAGTTCCCGGCTCCCTCCCACCCTGTGTCCCTATCCTCTTCTCTCTCAAACTCGATCACCTCTCCCCGGTCATGCGCCTGCCCTGTCACCGTCCTTATGTCCTCACCGCAGCATCCCTGCTCCCAATGACTTCCATACCGCGGCGCTTGCACTAAGGTTCTCACCTCCTTGTTGCACTACAGGTAGGCTATGCAAGCACAATTTCAAAAATCTACTGCACAAATAAGGAATCTATGCTAGTAATAGATCCCGAAATTACCATTAGATGCACAGACTCATATTGGAAGTAGGGTTGATGTAGTGTGTTAGTGCTTTGGTAGTCGTACTAGCCGGACGTCTCCTCCTCCAGCTCCTTGTGATCGTCATAGATTGCGGATCGTTCTAGTGCTGAAGTTTCGCATCAACACCTCCAAAGGTATCTACACATACAGGGCAGGAACACCAAGCGCTGGAGTGCTAGCGTCGGCTGTGTGGTATTGAATGAAGAAGATGTGGCAACTAGGGTTTTAGAAATTCTAAAATCTCTCTCTGAAACCATATGCCACCACCCCTCTACAAATAGGCATCCATAATAGGCCTCAAACTTAAGGTCCATTAGGAACTCGTGGCCCATATGAATTCAAATCACCATTTGAATTATGTCCCAGGACTTTAAGCATGCGACCTTATAGATTGATACACACTTGGACATGGCCCAAGTACTCCTCATCCAATAATCGGTAGCAGCCCCTAGCAAGACATGTGACTCCCAAGTATACGTCAAGCTCAATAAAACCTCAATAAAACTTATATGCATTTCCCTTTATTTCACGATATCGGTCAAGCTCAAGGTGAGTATGTGCCATCCTTGTTAGTTAGCTTGATCACTTTTTCTCAATTATGTGACTTGAATTCCTCAACTATGGTTAACTCTTTAACCGCGAGTAGCATGATCATGCATTTCTAGAATCCAATCACTCGAGATGTCTAGAGATATCTCTCCCGTTGCATAGAGGGGAAAATCCTATCTTGATCGGCCATGCCTCGATAGATGCATCATAACAAAACCTGAAAGCTGCCTTTATAACTATCTAGTCAGAGGCAGATCTGGGCCTCAGGCTAGGTGGGCTATAGCTCGAGGCCCAGAAAAAATAGCAATGAAACTATTCCCACGTAGGCCCAAGAAAAATAAGTTACAGTGGCCTAGCCCGAGGCGGCACAACCCACCCAGCCCAAGGCCGCCGCCCTCCTCCCCCTCGCAACCTCACTCTCCCCCTGCCGCCCTCCTCCCTCTCCCACCCCCCGCCGCCCTCTCCTCCCCCTCCGCAGATCCCCCTCGCCGCCCTCCTCCCCCTCGCTCTCCCTCCCACCGCCGCCCCTCCCCCTCCGCAGATCCCCCCACCGCCGCCCTCCTCCCCCTCGCAGCTTCGCTCTCCCCCCGTAGATCCCCCCACCACCCTCCTCCCCCTCCGCAGATCCCACCCCCACCGCCGCCTCCTCCTCTCCCCCCGCCGCCTCCCCTCCTGGCCTCCCCGCCGTCCCCCTCCTCCCCCTCCCGACCTCCCCTCCTCCCCTCCCCGCCCCCTCTTCCCCCTCCCCTCCCTCCTCGCGCGCCCGCCCGGCCGTCTCTGCCTCCTCCTCCGCCCTTCGGCGCTCCGCCTCCTCCACCGGCGCTCTGCCTCCTCCTTGCGGGTTGCGCTCGTGGTTGACGTCGTGGTCGAAGAAGGAGTGGAGGAGGAGGACGGCGAGCGCAGAGCCGAGGGGCGAGGGGCTGAGCCGCCGAGGGCTGAAGAAAAAATGGAAATGTGCATGAAAGTGGCCAAAATCAAGAGTTCTTTGGTGGTCATCTACAACTTTAGTTCTGAAAGTTGTTCTGTGCAATATTATATAATAAGCATTGAAACAAATCTTATTTGTTGTATTCCATATTTTATTTTCATACTGTTTTAAGAGATCAGAGCAGATGGGATTTTAGAATTGAGCCACAAAATTGGTTTGGAGTTGAGCAAGTGGAGTGCTACTGCTGGATTAAAGTATAAACTCTATTCAAGTTCCAAAGCACATGACCACAGAAATCATGTGTACTTCTGTTGCTTCAGTTATTTAATCCAATAATGCTTCTTTTTTTCATAGACCAATTGGAGTGTTGGTCTTCATGCAATGTGGTATCCTGAAGATCTGCTTAAGGACTATAGACAGCACAACTAATATAGCAAAAATTGCTAAGGTATGTTGTCTATGTGAATGTTTCTATTAATATGAATTTTTAAGTTTTGCCATGTTTTCTTATTATATTTTATGTTTTAGCATTGAACTTAAGTTTCATATCAATGATGTATTATTTGTGATGTACCTTTCTTATGCCGTGGTGTGGGTGTAAATTGACGTTAGTTAGAGTCTAGAGTTTAGTCCGAGGCATAGCCAAATCCTAGCTACGCCACTGTACCCAGTTACAGAGTAACGTTTGGCAATCCCTAAGTTAGCCATTATGCATCTTGAGTACGTGCGACGATCTCAAGTCTAACGACATAGCATACATATTGTAAATAAGACCAACTGATGACATGTTTGAATACAAAGTTCTCGTAGTGTCTCATGGTGGGTCGATTCAGCCCCATGTTCTCTAATATGTGTCCATATTATTGGTTTAATATCTCTGTATCTATGACCTATAAAATATGATCATCAATCAATACATATACTTTCTCCTCGGAAAAAACTGTGGCGTTCCCTTCTCCGCGCGCGGGTACTGCCGCCCCGCCGTCACTGTCGACTAGGGGCGGCTCCACCGCTCCATACGTGTTGTACAGCCTCGAGCCACAGCTTCACCTTCCCCTCCAATCTACCACAATTTAGGTGCATTCTTTACTTGCTTTTCACTATCGATTTGTTTGCTTGCGGCGATTACTTGACTTGCTTCATGAATCAATGTGGATCCATTATCTCTTGACGATGACAATTGCAATCCAACCAAAACTGAGGATGGCTCAATGATGGAGAGGAATCTTTGCTATGTCGTTAGCCATTTTCCAACTAATGTTTCTAGACAAATTTTTTTTATATATATTTTGATCTTTTCTCATCGAAGGAAAAAATTATTCCCTTCTATAATTAACAGAGTGCGGGCTAGCAAGGCCAGATTTCAGTGCTTTGAGTGCGAAAATGGTTAGAGTTTTGTTTTCTAAGTATGGCCAGTTAATCTTGTCATGAACTTTCCTTGTTGGATCTAATTACTGTAGTACTTATATAAGAGATGGGATTTGGCAGTGATAGCATCACAGTTGTGTTCCCTTAGGGCCAAAGGTAGATAATTGAGTGTAGGGGAATATCAAGAAGGTGTGGAACTGGGTCATGAGTATAGGAGAACCCTTTTTTTTATAGGAGTATATGTGATGGTTGATGTTGTGGAGGTATACTCTAGCGTTTTCTATAACCTATCCCCTGTGTAGCTTTAAGAAAATGCATTGTCCATGATCTTAATTTGGTGTAGCTAAATGGAAATTGTCCTAAGAAAAATAGTCCTAAGCATCTTTTGCTTCCAAGGAAATTCCCCTTTAGTTTAGTTTGCTTGCATGGAAAATTCCCCTGGATGAAGTGTTACAAACAAAGTTTCCAGGTTGTTACTTGATGCTTTTTTTTTTCAATTGGCTAACTTTCTAGGTTGTTACTTGATCTTTGGTTAATCTTGTTGTTTTCTTTCGATTGGCTAACTTTCTAGGTTGTTACTCGATGTTATACATTTTTCATCACACTACCCCATCATGTCATTTACTAATGTATTATTTCTCCGAAATTACGTGGTTAATTCGGATGCATAACGATGACCACAAAGAGAATAAGATCACAACCATGACCACAAAGAGAATAAGATCCTATGGTGCCACTTAATAGCTTCCTACCTCTCTCTCTCTCTCTCTCTCTCTCTCTCTCTCCAGGCCAGCTTACACCTGACCTAATGCAGCACTCACATGTGTATCCCTATCCAATAGTCCAAACACATGGATACCTTGCCAGTTTACGTGTGATGACGATGATATCATGTACTGCCGCTGGCTACCACTCAAACCTTTTTATATAAAATCTTGTTTGCTTTTCATTTCACTTTTTCTCTCCTTCTCATGACAGTATATATGCTCGCCAATTTTGTTTCTAGCCCATATTGGTATTTTAAACCATATATATGTATATATCAATTATTTTGCCGTCCTCCTCATCTCTTATATCTCATACCACAATATAATAACTAACATGTGTCAATGTGAAGAGAATATGGAATCGGGAGTGCATGATATTTCCAAGTACTAGTAAAAAAGGTTTGGTTTTGGCTCTTCGTTTCACACGTCAAAAGCAAGGAATGTTTCTAGCTTTCACCCTTCCAAGATGGTTATGTCAGAAGCGAGAAAACATGCTTCTTTAGCAACACTAATCATATCTGACGACAATTTCTCTGTCTCCACCACATGATTTAACGGGCAATCAAGTAGTAAATGACTACGCTATATATAATGGATAACTTGGGATTAATTCCTTTTAATTGCAGCAACCACGACGTGCCTCTGATGTAGCCTTCAAATTAAGGTCTGCAACCAGAGCAGTGCAATGTCTCTCGGGACTATCTGACTAGACAGCTCAATGATTAAGGTCACGACGTATAAGAGAATGAAAATTTCTCACGGTGATTAATCATGCACGGTAGGGGATCAATTAAATATCTCAGCCGTTGATCGATCCCGTGTGCTAATATCTAGACATGATATATATTCGCTGCCGATATATGCAAATACAGATCAAGAACTAGCTTTTCATCGGCGGTCAATATATTACTGGCAGATTTAACATCAACAGTAGTCTCTCTCTCTCTCTCTCTCTCTATCATGTGTAGACAGTAGAACATCACTGATAACGAGTTGACACAGCTGGGACGAGGACAAGGGTTCTGATGAATTTCTAATCCATGTTCAGGTGGGAGATCTGAATCACGCTCGCCCCAATCGCCATCACCAAATCCACCACAATCTACGATCGATCAAGATGTTTTGCAACCCAACATGAACGACCTGCATGGGTAGCGTGTGATGTAATGTAACCAATTAATCATCCATGCTTTTCAATCGTGATCCAAACCTTAATTACCACCCAAGATCGATGAAAATGATGCGTGCATATGGAACCAGATATTTCTTTCCCAGCTAGATCATATGCATGCAGCAGGTGCCCACGCAAACAAATTAAAACTCGTTAATTCAATCTTTATCATTTGGGATATGGATATCATTTAATCATGCGGTAACTCAACGGGCAAAATTTTCCATTGTTAGTCATGCGACGAGTAATCACGCGCCACTAGGGTAGGTTAACTTCGTCCAATGATCTTGGAAATCGAATGGAAATTGCGCAACAGACATATTGGATGACGTTGATGATGATGGCCTCATTCTTTTCAGATTATGGATTCCCCCGAACAAATAAATGGAACAGTCTCTCTGCTATTATTTCAAAGTGATTTATCAGGACAGTTTTTTTGAAGCGTCTTATCTAGGGATGGCAACGGGTACCCGAAACCCGAGTACCGGATAGATTTTACCCGATAAGGAGGCGGGTATGGAAAGATATCTTCACCCGCGGGTATGGAAAGATATCTTCACCCGCGGGTATGTTAATGGGCAAAAAACTCTACCCATCGGGTATGCGGGTGCGGGTATATACTACCCGTACCCGCATACCCGCGGGTAAAATATACCCGGCCGGGTGTATACTAGAGATAGCAACAGGTACATATACCTGTGGCCCGTATATATATATTCGAAACGAAGCCGATGGAAATACCCGCATCCGTATATACCTGTGCCTCGTATATACCTTTATCAATTCGGGTATGGGTTACCTGTCGGGTATAAATACCCACGCGGGTGCGGGTACGGGTAGGTTTTTATACCCGGGTGCGGGTACGGGTATTGTAGCGGGTGCGGGTGCGGGTATCGGGTACGGGTATGGTTTGGCAATACCCAGCGGGTATCTACCTGTTGCCATCTTGAGTCTTATCGGTATTCGGTTCGTTCGCACAAACGCTGATTTCAGGACAAAAAAACTATCAACTATAACCATAAATCATAAACTTAATCGAAAAAAACACATCTGATGACTTAGTAATTCACATCACTGTTGGTGCATGGATGAGTCATGGCATCGCCATGATATTCTCTTTTAGACTTTTACACGCACGATCGCACGCAAGCAGTTACCTCTTTTCCACCTCGAAGAGCTGGAATGTACTTGGGATTGGGCCTTGCATGATTCTTTCTTCCTCGAATTGCCAATGAGTCACTCTCTTTAATTTGTACCCATTACTATCTTGCAAAAAAGGCCCGGATTTTAATATATAATTGTTTTAGCATTTAATTTTTCTTGATTTTATGATGTTGTGGTTGTGCAGTTTGTCTTCTCTTTGTTTAATATGATCATATGATGATGGATATAAAGAAATTATCTCTCCCCTAATCAATTAATTGTTAGTGCTAAATTAATTTCTGGAAATTAAATAACAAACTCAGGGAAAATGATTGCAAAAGGAGTTTTCTCGAACACACCGCAATGCTGTACAGATCCTAAATTAATATTTTTTTCTCTATCATTCATGCATATATCTATCAAGAGCAAAACTGAAACCATGTATGGTACCAAGCCATAATAAGTTGGTGCCGACATTTTTACCTAATATAATTTATTCTTGGGCAAACAAAAGGTAGCTTGAGACTTGAACTTTTCTGCAAAAGAAAAGAATCTGTCACTTGACGAAAATCAAGCTGAAATATTTGGTCATCAGTGTGAAACGGTGCTCAATTCTCTCCAACATGAGAAGTATCCTATCCTACGGTGATAAGGCATCGAATCAAAAACTAGTATGCTTTTTGTCTTTCTCCGTGTACCAAAAGTGCCTTAATAATTAGTACTATAATTCTATGCCGAAAACGGGGGATTAATAGGGATCTGCCAATCTGTAACACCCTATTTTGTGAAATTTGGGAAAAAAGTTTATTTGAGAATCTCTTCAAATTTTGGGGGAAAAAATAGGAGTTCAAATTGAAACTAAACTTCAAATTCAAAAACAAAATTTAATCCAAAATCCAACACCAAAGTCAAATCTGAATTCAAATTGAAAACCAAAACCAAATTCAAATCAAAGGGAAATACAAAAAAAAAATCTGAAATCAAAATCTCAGCCTGGGCCAGCCCACCTCTTTCCCTCCTTGCTTTTTGTTGCAACCCGGATTTGACAATTAGAATCTCATGTGTATTTTGAACTACTCCCTGCATTAGTACCTAGCTCACACAATATAACATCGGCAAATCTCACATCCATATATGCATGGCAATAAAAGGAGTACTTAATATTACGTAGGCAATCATAAATAGATCTTATGATCAAGTTTTACACAACGGGTCGACATGCTAAATGAGATTGTTCATAACAAGTAGCAAAATGTAAGTAGACCAAAAGGGCCTCCGTGATCTGCCACAAGCAATCAACTGAGGCTAAACCTAATCCTGACCTTCGTCTTCCATGTCATAGCTAGAGGCATGGACGTATCTATACATTGGATCATCAACTCCATGGTCTAAAATCATATATTAAGCAACAATGAGTACAAAAGTACCCAGCAAATCCCTATAGCAGAATACAAGAGTGTGTGTACACACACACACACACACATACATACATACATACATACATACATACATACATACATACATACATACATACATACATACATACATACATACATACATACATACATACATACATACATACATACATACATACATACATACATACATACATACATACATACATACATACATACACACACACACACATATATATACACACACACACATATATATATATACATATATATATATGTATATATATAAGGCTAAACCAAGTAAAGGTCTTATGTCTCTTTTAGGATAAAGCTAACATTGGTGCCATAGTTATAAAATTTATGTGTCATTACATTGGTGTGTCATTGGTGTTGGTTATACAAAATTTTTTTTCACTTGGGCGAGTGATCGTGTAGCAAAGGGGGAGTGTGGATTTACCGTGCAGTTGAAAAGAGCACTATAGAGTATGTGTGGTCGAAAAGAGCACTGTAGAGTATGTGTGGTTAAAAGGAGCACCATAGCAGTCGAAGACTATTAAAAGTCAAAGAACACCGTAGCAGCTGAAGGGTTTTAGAAGTTAGAAGAACATTGTAGCAATCGAAGGGTATTAGTAGTCAGAAGAACACTGTAGCAGCTGAAGGATATTAAGAGTCGGAAGAACACTGTAGCAGCCGAAGAGTGTTAGAAGTCATAAAGAGCACTATAGCGGCCGAAGAGTGTTAGAAGTCGTAAAGAGCACTGTAGTGGCCAAAGAGAGTTAGAAGTCGTAAAGACCACCATAGCAGCCGAAGAGTGTTAGAAGTCGAAGAGAGTACTGTAGCAATCGTAGAGTGTGAGAAGTTGAAAGGAGTACCATAGTTGATCGAAAAAGAGTACTGTAGTACTTGAAAAGAGATTATTCATAATGAGCAAAAACTCAAATGCTTATAACTTTTGCATACGAATTCCAAATTTAGTGATCTTTGTTTCTAAATTCTTCTAAAATGATGATCTTTTAGAATATACAAAAATATTTAAGTTTTCCTCTATTTAAATTTATTTGGCTCATATTTGTATTTATTTGGATTTTTATCGATTAGACAACGCCGCGCCAGACAACTTCGAGAATGCGCCCTTGACATTCTCTGAGCAGCAAGAACAAGGCAAGCACCCTCTTTGACCATGTTGATCTCAATATTTCAATTATTATATATTATTTACAAAAATCTATTATACATGCGTGTATATTCTATTAAAATTGCTATACTATGGGCAGTAGTAGTTACAACTGCTCATATGCATTGAATCTCCTTGCAAATTTGATACCCACAGTGTTGTAACATCTAGGACATGGTTTAGACAATATCTGCTATCAAATTGGGAATATTATATTTATATATTGTCTAGATGCTTAGCTACGCAATAACTTTCTCAAAGCTTGATGTTTCGGAAACTATGCGCATGGACATCATTGTTTCAAAATGTTAGACCAGAGGAGGAACCCTTGTTAGTTTGGTACAAAACAAAATAAAAAACCTAGTTTTTGGATGTGGACAATTTATATGATAAACTCTCAAATGTGAGGAGAAGCCTCGCATGTAAATAGGGGAAGATTCTCGCCCAGATCAATTAATGACCGAACATTATTGCCTCACATCTAAGTCACATTGTACAACTACATGTGATATATGGGTTTTAGGTTTAGCTGATTAAGTTGTCTAGTTCTAACCTTATATTGTGGTTGGCGCATATATAGTGAGGGCATTCTGAGTGAAGGTCTGCTCCTAGGGGCTCCCTTTACCAAGGTATTAGGACCAAAGTTTGCTAATACAATGGTGAATGCTCACTTAGGGGATGGATAATCTAAGTGAGGGTCTGTCATGCAACTCACTTGGGGTACCCAAGTGAGGGCTTGTCTATTCATTGGCCTGGTGCAATATTATGACTAGATGATGTAAAGGCTATATGATAATTACTTTTGTCATACGCCAAAGGAAGCGTGAAGTTATCAACAGTATAATAGATTATCTTATATGGGTAAAGTTGTACAATCTCTCAAGAGTGTTAAAAACTATTTAAATAGCTATACTTGTGGTCATGAGCACTACTACAGAAAACCGTATTACAGACGGTTGGAAAACGTCATTACAGACGGTTTCGTGAGCCGTCTAAATTGATAGGTTAATAATGATACAAGGTCATCACAGATGATTTTTGAACTGTCTGTGACATAAATATCATAAACGGTTTTTAATGAAAAACCATCTATGATAGTCTTTTCTACCCCTAAATCTGTTTTTCTTTATTAGTTAGCCTTAGAAAAGGCTAGCCATGCCCTCTGAAACAAGCAGATCAACATGTACATGTATTCATCCAATTCACATCTTAATTCATTTCATAAACAAAAACATCTATTTCGCAAATCAATTAATTGAAATGAAATAAAATATCCATTAGAAAATACACAATTACAATTGATGTCAATGTTAGCCCAAACAAAAAATAATTCTACGTTGTGGAACTCTCAATCTGATTTTATGACTCTAGACACCAAAAAGTATGCGCACTCTCCTCGAATGCGTGCAAGGTCGGGCTGTTGCAACGCAGTTGTAAGGATGGACGTAGCCTATCGGTAGGAATATCAATGTGCGTACATATATAACTTGATAAGTATGAAATAATTATGAGAAGATTGATAGCCTTAGGATTGGTGATCTTCGAGGAATTGAGTAGTAGTCTCATATAGTGGCAAACGTAGAATCCACACGTGTTGCCCGGCAGCTGCTGGTGGCACTGCAAAAAATAGAATATGTTAATTCAAAAGACATTACTACCAAGTGTTGTATATGATTAATTAATTAATGTGTACTAGCTAATACCCAAAAATTTCGAACATGTTGCAAGGCGTTGGCCTCTTTCATCGAGCCACGTGCCTCTACAACATACGTGACGAACGACCTATGTGATTCGAAAAAGTTAGCTTAGTCATTCGGGAGGAAAGAAAGAATACAATATAGTTATGTATGGAGAAAATGTACTTACCTATCGAGTAATTGGCTAATAACTGTGTAGTCGGTTTTGTTCTTACTTAGAGAATCAAGATATACTGCCTTATTCCATTTTGGTATAATTACAATTAAAATCCAATGGAACCCCTAATTGTAGGGTATAAATACAAATTCCTTATCGTGGTGAGCTAGCAGTACTGTTGTAACATACGTCTCGATGAAGGATGCATCCTCGTTGATGGTATCCATGGCGACCAAGCGTGGGTCCAGGAAACCAATTGGTGATTTGGATGATCTAGCTTCAGTCACCATGTGTCTATATACATACACACAAAAGCAATAAATTATATATGACATTTATTGGTATTACATGAATGGATACTGTGATTGTACACATTTATAGCATCCAGCATCGAATGAGTGAGGCATCGAGAGTGTTGAGCGTGAAAAGAACAAATAAATCCTCAAAGGTCACCGCGAAGACACAATCGCCGTTCTTCCTGTGGCTTATTGGCCTGTTCGATATACCAACAGTGTAATTTTTGGCAATTAAGTCCTAGGGTTCGGAGGTGTAACATCCTGAATTTCGGATCCTCAAAATTTTGAAGAATTTAATATTTTTAATTGCATCTTATGGGCATTCCAATTTCTTTTGACAATTTTAATTGAGTTTTCCAAAAATGTGTTATGCAAATTAGGGCATAACTCCCAGATGAACAAAATAAAATAAATAAATAATATATAGCAGCTACAAAGTAAAATAAAATGCAATGTATGAAAAACAAAACTCAGGTATAAGAAAGTAAAACAAAAAGGAGAAATCTAAAATTTAAGCAGTATATCCGAAAAATAAATGAAGGTTTTGAGCTCAAAAATTAACTACAAAAGTAAAATTAAATGAAATAAAATAAACTGCAGTTTGCAATTCAATTCAGATTTTAGCTTATGCTTAAAATAAAAATCCAGATTTCCTCAATTCTCCAAATTTGGCCAACCTATCTTTCCCCTGCTTTCTTTCCTTCCCTCATTGTCCAGTGGGCCCACCCCTATTTTTCTCACCCTCTCTCCCTTTCCTCTCACTGCCCATTGGGCACAGCGCAGCGCCCTCCTCCCTTTTCTTTCTCTCTCCCTTTCCCCTTATTGCCCTGCGGGCCACACAGCGCCCCCCTCTCCTACCCTTTTTCTCCTCCCCTGGTTGTAGCCGTCCCTGGTGTTCTCCACATGCCACCCCTGGCCCCACTCCCTCTCCTCGGAATTTTCGCACTCCTCAATGCCCTGCTCCCCGCGCCCATGCCTCGCTACCCATGCCGCGCCCCACGCCGCTCCCTGTGCATGCATCACGCCCCTGCCTTGTCCTGTTGCCGCCCATGCCGTCGGCCATGCCGCCACTAGCTATAAAGCCGCCCCGAGTCGCCAAATACTCTGCGCCTTTCTCCTTCTTCCACGCTCGGCCTCACCTGTGCGCGTCCCACACCACCGCCGCCGCCCGGGCTGCTCCGGCGACGCCTCCCCAAATTAACCGCGTCATGGCGCGCCTCCCACTCCTAAGAACCTCCTCCAGCATTTGATTAGATTTTCTCAGAGCGAAATCGCCGCACGGGCTTCCTTCCCCAACTCGACCTAAAGCCACCGCCGCCCACACCATTTCCTCCTTGGCCCATCCCACTCTAATACCTTGCGGCTGGAGCTCCACCCCGACAC
Organism: Melocanna baccifera; assembly: GCA_036346265.1. Taxonomy (NCBI): domain Eukaryota; kingdom Viridiplantae; phylum Streptophyta; class Magnoliopsida; order Poales; family Poaceae; genus Melocanna; species Melocanna baccifera. The sequence continues at coordinate 20,626,504 of CM070704.1, read as the reverse complement.
CCTCTGGCCTCCCCAACCACCGCCCAGGCTTCTTATCCACCCCACCTCGTTGGCACCAGAGTCCACCCCGTGTCGCCCCATGTTCACGCCGTCGGGCCGCCTCGGCAGCTCTCTGGTCAACCTAACACCGTTGGTAAGTTGCCCTCAACCATCTCCTACTTGTGCTCTCCTCAGTTCATCCTCCCTCGCACTCTGGCACCGATGCCTCTTCCTCCCTGTGCGCGCCGGCCACTACGAGCTTGACTGATCGCCACTACCTTGACTTTGGAACCCATGTCGCCTCCAAGATCACTAACCTCCCTTGGATTCACTTTGGCGGTAGCCTTCCCCTCTTTGACCTCCCAGCGCTGGCGCCGTCGGCACCTGCCTAGAGTCGGCCGCCTCCTCTGCCTAGGTTGGAACTAGTTTGGCCGAGCTCCCCTTTTCCCCCTCCTCCTGTTACTGCCTATCTTCATTTTCTTTCCATGACCGGTGGACCCTCTCTGCTAGATGGTAACAAGGGTGTTCAAAATCTGTTGGTGATTAATACATTTGGTGCAAACTAAAGATGGAAATTTTCACTAAACCAGCATTTCATAAGAGAAGATTTGATAGATAGAAATTGCATAAAGAACAAGTCCCAAGTCCTACACATAAGTAAAAGAATTGTAAAGTTGACTAATATTAGGGTAGCATGCTAATTGTGATTAATTCACATGTGATTAAAGTTAGAATTCACTAAAAGTGCAACTCATGATTATCAGTGAAGGTAGAGTGGATTGAAGTACATGTATTGAAAATTTATGCAAAATGAAAAGATTAAAGGTTTGATATTGACAAAAATTTACATGTTAATTATGATTAACAAATTGATTAAATCACATGTCCTTTCAGATTTGTAAAAATTATATAGATTAGTATAAGGCTCGGACCATAATCATCATTTCTAGACTTTAAAACTTTATGAGAATCCTTTTCGAATATTGATTAATTGACTCAAGTATTTAGCCACTATAAATTTTCGATTAGTAGTCGTCTTGCATATAATTAAATCCCAACATGACAAGTATGCCTTGGTTTATTCATAGTGTAAGCCGTAGGTAATTAAAAATTTAAGTATCCTAAACGCCCTTTTTAAAATAGCAGCTAATATAACTTAATTAGCATAAACTTAAATGAAAGTGTAATAGCAGATAATCCAGCTAAGAATATTTGCATATATACATATATGCATATATGTAGGCTGAGGTGAAAATCAAGTAAGGTTCTAATAACAATGTCAGAAGAACTAAATTTGAATAGTTACATGATCATAAAGCTTAGTAAATGATCAATAAAAAGTGTTATTAATAATTATCTTGCAACATAGAAGACTAAATGAAAACATTGTACGAGATAACTGTGGGTAAATACCCAAAGGTCACAAGGTTGTAACTAAAAATGCATAGATTATCAAAGGCAAATAACTAATAGGGCTTTACATTTAAAAGCGAGTCTAAAAGAAAAGGGTGCTAAGGTATAGATTTGAATATGCGAATGATAGTGAAAATGTATAGTTGGGTCCGCAAGAAAAGATCCTAAGTGAAGTTAAAATCATGAAAGATAATAAATGTGAATATATGTACATGAAGCGTTAATGGCCCTCAATTCTCACAACATCGTAACTAATATCATATCAAAGCATAACTTCGTACATCCATTAAAAAGGACCCGTGGGTCATTAATCGTTAAAAATAATCTCGCTAACCTACACCTTAGTAAACAAGTTAGTATTAGGCCACATAAAATAATACGTCTCCCATTTGCTAGAAGTATAGAATATAAGACAACCTTGATAAGTCAACAATCGTATGCATTGTGCATATGACACATACCTTAAATCATAACTGTTAAACACGACAAAACACTGTCCCGCTAATTTCATAGCTCGGTCAGTAGGTATACCTTAACTCATGGAACTTCCATGATAAATATAAAAATTATAAAATAAATTATTAGATGAAAAGTCAAACCATGGTAATCTACCGTTGGCTACGCCTAGCCATTTTTGAACCCGAAGCAGAATATTTTGGCAACTACTCCTCTCGCCATAACACTTTATCCTTTTGCCATTCCTCGCTCCGCTCCAACCCCATTGACTCCGTCAATTCTCCGCATCTAATAAATTCTATCAAAAGTCACCCTTTAACTCATAATAAAGTTAAGTTGAGTTTATTTGGATTTGCTCGGATCTTTTTGAGTTATTTGCATTCTATTGCTTAGCGCGTAATTAGAAATTGGAATCCTGGAAGATCAGTGGATCCAGTGAGACCAGAATCTATAAGACAGTGAAGATCAGAAGCTCGAGATCAGCAAACAAGAAAGCTTTGAGTAAGCTCAAGACCGCGGTAAATCGCACCAGACGAGTTAATACTTTGATCATTTTGAATTCCCACTTTTCGCAAATTATTTACCTTTAAATTATCAATTGCATGCTGCAATTTTATATGCTATATTATGTTGATTTCATGCTCTAGCTAGCTGCCCTTTTTATTAAATGCCACTATTGTACTTTCTCATCATATTATACTGTGAACCTTGTTATCCATAGGAAAATCTATAAATGTAATTGTTCCAAAAAATTAGTTACGTTTATATTTTACGGCCTAGCAATGCTTAGTTTCCGGGGGTGTTGAGAATACCCCAACCTCATGTGCAAAGGCAAAGAGCAATTTTGGGAAAGTTGTAGTTGGAAATGGTCAGGTATTTCTGAAATGGTTATTATTTTATGCCCTCAGAAATCCCCAAATTGCTTATGTGGCTGGGCGGCTGGTTCGGGGGTGTGGTGCACCGATGTGCACGAGATTGGGGTTTTGTGGTAGAACCGCCCAGATAACCATGGTCCGAATCGGGTCATGACATCCCATTGTAAAACAGTACAACCACAAGTTTGCAAAGTGCAACTTGGCTAAGTAAACCCTACCGAACTTTGGACTCATCTCACAAACTGGGGGGAAAGAAGGCCATGGCAAGGAGGGGCTGAAGGGACACCAGTGGAGGGTGACTTGTTTCTCTTATTTTACTAGCGTATAGGAAGGGAGCTCAAGGCACTAGTAAATGAGTGATTAACATCCCGCGCAACGTATGAGACCCACCGCAAGTGGGAGCAGCCCATCAGGTGAGATGAGATCCCGAGGTCAGGTAGTGTTGAAAGGTTACTGTGGTGATCTACTCAACTGCATGACTAAGGAATCATGCAGGGCAACGAGCTGATTGTCTCTTGTGGTGAAAGTGTACAAACTCTGCAGAGTCAAAACTATTCAAATAGCCGTGCCCACGGTCAAGGATGAACATGGAAACTTAACTCTGATATAGTTATATTTCAAATACAATTTTAAAGGTTATTTCAAATACAATTTTAAAGGTTAGGACATGGAATGGGAAAACGAAGGACGATGGATTGTCCTGGTTTGTATTGTCCTAGGTGTCGTCCCAGTGGTAAGTTAAGCGGCTATAACGCTGAAAAGTGGATATATGGTGCAGGTGACATGTAACGGTGGATGTGATCTATATCAATACTATCATCACAATTCCTTTTACAACGTTATGATTTTAGTCTAAATGGCTAAGTCTAGGAAATTTTTATACATATATCTTACGTCTTATGAAAAGCAATTTCTGGAAAAATAAAATAACCCGAGCCTATCCTTTGTCAAGCCATGTATATTATATATTTGCATTCTGTCTAATGGCTCGCTGAGCACGGTGGTTAGTGTGCCCACTCTCGCTCACAAAAATCCAGAATCAAGAGTTAAATCGCTGCACTTTAACAATTCACCAAGTCATGATGGAGCAGAAGACGAGAAGGCCAAGAACTATGTCGCGAACCCCCAATTGGTTGCCTGTGGGTATGTTCTGTGGGTCCCACCTGTGTACTTTATTTTCGCTACTGCTTTCGCTATTTTTGGCCTGATCGGCCCATGCGTAAGTATTCCATTATAATTACGCTTCCGCTTGATATGTATTTTGATATTCAATAATGTATATATAAGCACTATCTACTGATCTAGAGAATAGTACGGTGGAATCACAGATGATTCTGGATTAAAAATTCAGGTCCGAATTTGCGGGCCAATGGCAGATACGGGATATCATCATCGGTATTCTTTGATTTTCCCCTGCTGCCTCGGCTGTAGGTCGACTTCATGGTAGTCAACTGTAAAGGTAGCACTGATGCAAGTTGCTTCACCGGGAATAGCACCCGTGGACATGGCACCGGTGTAGGTAGCGGTGGTGCGGATAGGCCTTGTGGAGATGGCACCAGTGCATTTAGCTCTGGTTCGGATTGCCCTTTTGGACCTGCCATTAGTGAAGAAGCCTCTAAGCTGATGTTGCTTTTGGGTTACTGGATGAATATTCCAATGGCTTACCTTAGAGTCACGAGCTTGTCGTTAGGGGGCTTCGGTAGCGGGACAACCTCGAAATTGGCATGTACACTATCCACATTAACTTTTCTGAAGCCAGGTGCTAAAGGTGCACCGTGCACCATGGCCCCGTGACCAGACGGATATGCTTGGCCCCAAGCAACTTTCAAGGGAACGGAGGTATATCTCACTTGGAGTTTGCACTTCGTAGGCTCCTACATAACGATACAAAATTAGCTACTCCAATAGGCCTATCAACGGATCAAGCATTTTAGAGATAATAATTATTACCATGATGTCGTTCACAGGAAATCTAGCCTCGCTTTTCGTCGTAGGATTGGATGCGTAGCTACTCCAATAGTTGGGGGAACTAGCTAGCACAAGAGCGACGACGGCGGCCTGTTGATTTTCTGTATATCTTCGCATCTCTTCTCTAAGAGATGATTTGATCTCCTCTCGTAGCCGTGCATTATGCTCGGCTTTGGTTCTCTTTCTACTCCCATACAATTCGGAGTCATCTGAGAAACCTTGTTTCCAAGGAACATAAAGCCCAAAGTCTCTCGTATGGCCCGGGTGCTCCTTGTTTTTTAGGGCCGCGGAGAGTATATCTTTCTCTCTAATTGCCTGGAATGATCCCTGTGAAGATTCTACACTCAGCGCTTCTTGCAAGAGCTCGACATGTCATTTCACTTCCTGCGAAGTTGTGGAATAATTACAAGCGTCTAGAACCATCTAAAATAGAACCGTATGTGATAATAATGATATCATAAACGGTTCTAGCTTAAAACCGTCTGTGATAACAATATCACAGACGGTTCTGAAATAGAACTGTCTGTAATAAGCCCTTTGTTTCCTCTGCATTGGAGTTATTACCTACACCAACCAGCAGGCACTGTAATAAGACCTCACAGAGTGTATTTCTTTACAACAACCCAATGAACATAGATATACATATGTATGACTTATTTTCAAAATTCACCTATATATCACATATTTTCACATATATATAAATGCAAATTCACAAATACATCACACACATGTATTGTTATATACAAAAATGCAAATTCACATATACATCATATACATGCATTGTTATATACATAAATGCAAATGCCCACATATATATCGCACATTCTCATTTCACTTGCTTATTTTCTTTAAAATTATCCCTTCACGATGATCAATGCGTATGTAACTAGTTTCGTCACGTTGTTCGTCATCGACCTTTATGCCATTTCCAAAAGGAAGTAACTCGTCAAATTGATTGTATTCGTCCTCGTCCACTATATTCTCTACATCGACAATTCTCCTTTTTCTATGAAGAACTACATGACGCTTCTTATTTTCTGGATCGGTTATATAGAAAACTTAAACAACTTGGTTAGTGAGTACGAATGCTTCGTCTTTGTATCCGACACGTTGGAGGTCCACGGTAGTGACACCATACTTGTCAACCTTCACATGTGGGAGATACACCCAACGGCACCAAAATAAGGAGATCTTGAAAATCATGTATTCGAGCTCCCAAATCTCTTCTATGAACCCATAGTACGAGTTTCTCAACCCATCGGTACTTAACGCATCTAAACGGGCATCGCTGTTCTTGTTAGTACTCTTTACATCCTGAGCCTGTGTATAGAATTTGTACCCATTTATGTCATATCTTTGCCATGTCATAACTGTAAATATTAACCCTTTTGCCAACCATGTCAACATCTCACTTGGCGAGCTCTTAGTGATTTGCTCCTTCAACCATTGGTTGAACCGATTGTTATGTTGTCTCATGATCCAAATATCCGGCCACTCTAGATTCTCTTGCTGAAGCACATCCTTGTGCTGGTCGATATAAGGGGCCACTTCAGTCATGTGTTACAAGACCGTGAAATGGGCTCGAGCATACGCGTACATATCTGGAGTGCTTGCTTTCCTTCCGATAGTTCCAATACCCTTGAGCCTGCCCTCATGACGAAATTGAGGCACACCTATCGGTTCAATCTGAGCCATATAACCGACACAAAACTCAATGACGTATTCGCTTCCATGACCTTCGACGATCCTGCCCTCCAGCCGAGATCGATTCTGTAAATAGGACTTGAGAATTTCCATGAACCTCTCGAATGGGTACATGCTACATAGGAATACGAGCTCATATATTTTTATCTTCCACACAACATGAACAATGAGATGGACCATGATATCAAAAAACGAAGGAGGAAAATACATCTCAAGATGACATAGAGTCATCACCATCTCGTCCTGCAGAGCATCTAGTCCTTTGGGATCGATGATCTTCTGAGCAATTGTGTTAAAGAAATAACATAGCCTCATGATTGTCTCTCGGACTTTGATCGGCAAAATATTTCGAATTACAATAGAGAGCAGCTGTGTCATCAGCACATGATAATCATGAGACTTCATACTATTTAACTTCAAATCTTATATCGAAACAAGTTTCTTCATGTTGCCGGAATAACTAGACGGATCTTTGACACCATGCAAGCACTAGTACAGTTCTGTTTTCTCAGCCTTGGACAGAGTGTAACACGCAGGGGAATCTACGTTTGTCCATTATCTTTTTTCGTCGGTGCTAACTCTAGCCTGATATCTATATCAACTAAATCAAGTCGTGCGTTGATACTGTCCTTTGTTTTATCACGAATGTTCTGTAAGAAACCAATCAAACTGTCACATACATTCTTCTCTACATGCATAATGTCGATGCTGTGTCGAACATCTAGGTACTCCCAATAAGGTAAGTTCTAAAATATTGATCTCTTCTTCTAGATGTTCTTCACATGAGCCCTCAATTTACGTCCCTTTCCGAGGACAACATATAAATCCTTAACCATTTTATAAACCACTTTTTTCGCATAAATGCCTTGGAGCTAAACCGTCCTCCTCTCCATTAAATTATTTCTTTATCTTGTGGTATGGGTGAGGCCTCCGAAGGAACCGACGATGACGTATATACACGGTTTTACGTGAGTATTTCACCCATACACTCTCGGTACCATCTAAGCAGTGAGTACAAGCTTTGGCACCTTTTGTACTCTGGCCCAACAGGTTCGCAAGGGTAGGATAATAATTTATGGGGTAGAACAACAAGGAGTGTAAAGTGAAGTTCTCTCGTTTGTATGCATCCCATACATGTACCCCTTCGTTCCACAGTACTTTTAGATCTTCCACAAACGGTTCTAGGTATACATCAATATCACTCCCAGGTTGCTTTGGCCCTTGGATAAGTATCGACAGTAAAATATACTTTCGCTTCACACACAACCAAGGAGGAAGGTTATAGATGCTGAGAGTCACGGACCAAGTGTTATGTCGGCTGCTCATACTACTGAAAGGATTCATTCCATCTGTACTCAGTCCAAATCTTATATTCCTTGGTTCTACACCGAAGTTTGCAAAACTCCTATCAATGTTTCTTCACTGGGCTGAATCAGCAAGGTGTTTTAGCATTTCATCCTTGCATCCTCCGAGTGCCAACGCAGCAATTTTGCCTTCTTTGAATTTGCAGAAAACTATTTCAAACAGGGAATTATAGGACAATACCATGCCACCTTAGCAGGAGGTCCTTTCTTCACCTCTGTTCCCTCGCCGTTATTTGATTGATTGTTACGTTTGTATCGAGATGCGTTGCACACAAAATATACATGCATGTTTGCATACTCTTTACGGTAAAGGATACAGTCGTTCGGATATGTATGTATTCTTTCTACTTCCATTCCCAATAGACAAAGAACCTTCTTCGCTTTATACGTGGTTTTAGGCAACCCATTTTCCTCCGGAAGCATATCCGCTAAAAAATCTAGCAACGCCGTGAAACTCTTGTCGGACCAACTGTTGCTTACATTCAATTTCAACAGTTCAAGCACGGCTGATAACCTCGTATACTTTGACCTGCAGCACGTAAACAAAGGTTTCTTCAAGTCGTTCATCAAGCCTCAAAATTTAACATACTCTCTCTTATCATAGTTCTCTTCTACATCACGAAGCATCTGATCCAGATTATCATCGTGCAGTCTATCTGAATCTGAACCACAATCGACATCATCCGGCGGCATATAATTGACTTCACTGGCGATGTCATCCGACGGCATATCATTGACTTCACCGGCAATGTCATCCGGCGGCATATCATTGACTTCGCCATGACTGGTCTAACACATATACCCCTTTTTGAAACCCCTCAGAATCAAGTGCGCTTCAATCTGCTCTTCGTTCTTAAACATCTTTAAATTCTCACAGTCGATTCATGGATAGTACATATATTCCACCCCCTTATTCAACATATCCTTCTCGGCAGCTCTTGTAAAAGCAGACACGCCATTAATGTACTCTTCACTCACATAGTTCGCGGCATACATCCAGCTTCGGTCCTACGTTATGCATATATATAACAACTTATTATTAAAATTAAATTAATTAATTAATTAATACTACATATATACCACATGCATTGAGGCTTTGCTAGCTTAATTCATATAATAAACACAACAGCTATTTCCTCAGCGATCGAGGAGCCACTTATAACCAACAAATTTGACAAATTTGGCCTCCCACCTGACGGGAATTGATCATGTATGCTCAAGCACATGCAAACCATCTTCACTAACAGTCACTGTAAGTTATATCTAAATTTTGATGCAACAAAAAATAAATTTCATTACTAACCATATCTATGGCAACCAAGAACTTGATGAATTTTTAAAGCTCTCTTGCCAAATAAGCCTCCTTCCACCAAAATAAATGGTCTGAAAGCCTTGCCTCTTCCAGCTACAGCACCGGCTAGATCTGGATCGAAATGAAGACATATGCGGTTCTGAGCGGCACAATGAATATATAATGGGATTATCACAGACGGTTTTTAACTAAAACCATATGTGATAATCGGCTTATCATAGACGATTTTTATTAAAAAAACCATCTGTGATATTCCAGTACTACAGACGGTTCATCTGTAAGAACTATCTGTGATACTCATTTTTTTCGACACCAACAACATAGACGGTTTCCAAATTAAAACCGTCTGTGATAGTGTACGTCATAGACGATTTTGTCAAACCGTCTATGATTTAGCGTTTACTAATAGTGTTTCTGTAGTAGTGGAGGATGCTTAGATGCAGCCACAATGGGTATTGTTTTCTTTTTCAAAACTGTTTCACTAAACATAATGATATGATATGTACATCTAATTGTGTGTTGTGCCTATGTGTGGGAATTGTGAGATGTTCGCAACCAAAGAAGGCTGAGAATGGATTTGATCTACTATTATGAAAGTTATATAAACGTTATTTCATTACATGTCAAATGATTTCTACAATTCCGTTGCAAATTATTACTTATCGATATTGCAAATAAAATTTGCTTCATACTAAAAATAACTTAGCGTAGAATCTCATCCTTTGACAGCGTTCCTGTTAGATCTGGACCTGGCCGCATGCCTAGGTCCAACCGGGTTTACTTCCCGGACTACAGGTCTAAATGAGTTGAACACAACTAAATCCATGGAGCAACAATCTTATAAGTGGTATTGGGTCTTCTCCCCCCAAAAGACTAGTCCAATGGGTGGGGGCTCCCTCACACTTATAAGTTGTGCTTTCTCCTCTCTCACAACCAATGTGGGATTATTCCTAATAATCTCCCCCTCACACATTAGTTGGGCACTTCTGCAACCATGAGGTTCAAGGAGATGTTAAGCGCCTGGGTTCTGATACCACTTGTTAGATCTGGACCCTGACCGCATACCTAGATCTAACTGGGTTTACTTCCCGGGCCACAGGTCCAAATGGGCTGAACACAACTAAGCTCATGGAGCAACGAAGCAACAACCTTATAAGTGGTGTTGGGCCTTCTCCCCCCAAAAGACTAGTTTAATGGGTGGGGGCTCCCTCACACTTATAAATTGTACTTTCTTCTCTTCGATAACCAATGTGGGATTATTCCTAAAAATCTTATGTTACATTTTTGCCCTAGGAGAAAACGCACACATCACAAATAAACTAAGAGAACACAGAGGGATTTCTGAATTTATCTATTCTCTTACTTGCTCCCCGGATTAAACTGATTACAAGCATATCAATATATAGCCTAACTAGCATACCTATTTGGACTCTAAGTAGGACTCAACTTCTACTTAAGTTACACACGGAGACGGACTCAACTTCGTCTTGGACTCAGAGTCAAGATTATTTGTAACAATCTCCCCCCTAATCTTGACTCTCTAATTTATTGAGTTTGCCTGAGTTTGGGTGGCGACGCATCTTCTCAACACCCCGGCACTGTTGATTCATCATCGCTGAGCGCTTCGGCAAGAGACGCTTTCTCCTTCATCGGCTTGTGGTATTCTGAAGCAAAGTGCCTGTAATCATTACAGTTATAACACCTCACTTTTGCCTCATCAAACCTCAGATTTTGATAGCCTCGGTCATTGAAAGTGTTCTTACCTTCACGCTTTGATTGGATCTCCCATTCGGTGTGGGTCAATAAAACCTGTCCTTCGTTGTTGTTACGATTGTTGGGGATACGTTCCTCATACGCCTTAAGACGACTAATGAACTTCTCCATGGTCATTGTCTTTAGGTCTCTAAATTGCTCTATGATTGAAGCAATTAGGAGAAACTGTGAGGGAACATCACGAATGAATTTTTTCACCACGTATAACTCTTTCAACTTCTCACCAAGGGCTCATCTTGTTGGCGATGACCACCAACCAGACGGCGAAGTCGTTGATCGACTCCGTTTCCTTCATAAGCAGCACCTTGAACTCGATTCTGAGAGTTTGTACCTTTGCTTACTTCACACGATCAACTCCAAGATGCATCGTCTTCAACGCCTTCCATGCATCTTTGGCTGTCTCCTTTTTGGCTAGTAGGAAGAGCGTCTCCTCTAGGATACCCTGATAGATGGCCGCCAATGCCATTTGATCCTTGCACATGTGAACATTGTCGTTCTCGATCGCGTCCCATATTCCTTGAGCCCTCATGAACACCTTCATGTTGATTGCCCATGCTGTATAATTGCTCGTCGTGAGCATCGGATAATGCAGCATGACAGCGGAATTGTCCTTCGCCATCATCCTGGATGATACCTTATCCCCGGTGGCACCACTTCCCGAAGAACGTGACATGATCTTGAGCACGGATTAAAAATCAGGCTACCTTGAAGTGAATCTTGAGAACTTCGAGAAAATATGCTTCACAACTCTGATCACGTTAAAATTTCCTGTTGACGAAATTATTGTTTGCGCTTTGACGTGCTGCTTCTGATCTTGGAGATTTCTTTGCGCTGTGCTTCTTCGCTTGGACTTGATCTTGAACCTTTAGCTCTGATACCAATTGTTACACTTTTACCCCAAGAGAAAACGCATACATCACAAATAAACTGAGAGAACATGGGGGATTTCTGAATTTCTCTATTCTCTTACTCGCTCTCCTGATTAAACTGATTACAAGTATCTCAATATATAGCCTAACTAGCACATTTATTCGCACATCTCAATATATACTTAACCTTGCCAGAGAATGAAGAAGAATATATGCTCGATGATACGTACTTTGCCCCTTGCACCGAGGAATTCGACGATGGTTACTAAGTACACAGTCTAGTCGGTTGTCTGTGGGCTATGGTGGCATACCACCGGATGCTTTTGCTTATTTATTTGTCTTCCACTGTAATTTACTCTTAACTCTAATGTTTATTTGGCCGATCATCCATATGTTGTAAACTAAATCTTGCATCTTTTATGTATTCGCCTTTTTATTGTAAATTTATTTGCAATGTGTATATATATGATCTTCTGTCAGTCAAAATACTAAAACAAGTGACAGGTTTGAGTCATGAGAATCAACAAGCTAGCTCAACTGGAGTCGTCTCTAGATAACAAGACACATATGAGTTTCGTCCATTAGATTGACAAAAGGGCCTGATTAAGGATAGATCGAGCAGCAGCCTTTGCTGTGCTTGTAATTCTGTCAAATCAACAAGAAAATGTTGTTGACGGGATTGATTGAAAAAAAAATACAGCGTAGTTGAGCATTCAATTTGTCAACAAGAAAAACACAGCCTCTGTTGTCATTTTGTCAATTTTAATCAATACCAATACCAAAAACGCAATCGAGTATGAGCACTACCCTCTCTGAGCTTCGTTCTACAAGAGGCACATTTTAGCAAGCAAAAAAAAAAAAACATCCACAAGAAGCCCATATGACAACATAATCTCCACGCAATTTTCCAGGAAAAGTTCATCCAGATCAAAACCTAACATATCCTCGATTCATGGAAATAACCAATGCAATCAGTAAGCTCGCATCTCAGTAGACCTGAAAATTTGCACGATTGCACAGCACATACCTTGGACAAGCGGACGAGGAGGTCGACGGCGACGTCGGGACGAGGAAGGTGAATGCTAGCCTCTCAGCGTCGGCGAAGGCCCTCTTGATAAGGTCGGCGAAGGCCCTCTTGATAAGGTCGGCGAAGGCCTCCGCGGCCTCGCCAGAGGTGGACCTCAGCCGCCCCTCCAGGATTGCGGAGAGCTTGAAGTCCTCGGCGGCGGGAAGGCGAAGCGGAAGATGGATGGAGAGTGAAATTCAGGGCCAGTTGCAAATTACGGCACATTGAGTAGTGTGTGCGAGCAAAGGTTCTCTAAACTGCACTGTTAGTGTGTGCACATTTTGAATAAAAGGAATTTATGCAGGAACTGTATTGTTTTATGTGAAATGTCTGTAAAATATGTGCACGAATTCATACGAAATGCCACAAACCTAATGTAGGGCTTTTCAAACTCAGAATGGCAACTGTGGGCGTTTTTTGCAATTTCCCCTGAACGAACAAATCGATGTAAACACAAGATAGTTTAAATAATTTTACTTATTTGAAATGTATTGGTGCCACATGAAGAAACAGAGTCTATGGCGTGTTCCTCTGCATCGCAGCATACCACATGAACAACAGCAGCAATTTTCACCACACCAAACCGTAGTTCAAGACTGAAAACTGAACAATGGGACAGGAGTTTTTACGTCCCATAGGCAGTTGGTCAAGTTGGCCATGTTGGCTATTAATGCAAGCCAACTGACTAACAATATGATTAGCATAGCCTATATATGTTTTGGGAGGAGGAAGACAAACTTTATGTTGCGAGAAGCCACTAGGCCACTAGGATATGTAATCAAAGAAATCACAAATGCAATGTATCTAGCAAACTATGATTAAGAAGTGCACCCTTACATGCATACAATACTTTTCCTGGCTCAGAATAAAGTTGTTGGTTAATAAGAGAAGGATCAGATAACTTAGATATGCCACAATGCGGATAACAAATATCATGTTGCCAAGTTGGCTAATATGTTGAGAATTCATAAGTGGCGTTTTCTACAAAACGATAAGACCGTTAGTGATATCCCTAGAGACAATCATGAATAATATGTTATTTTGTGCAATATCCTAAAATTCAGGAAGTTCAAAAATGTGTAAAATTTAAAATCTTTGCTTGTATTTTGTCAACATTTAATTTTCCTACCTTTTAACTTAAGTTTCTCTGGAAGATAATTTGTGAGCACTAACTTGAGAAAACAATATACAATTGATGAAACCCACATTGAATTAAAATTCAAATATAAAAAGATGATCTAAAAAGTGGCACAGGAAAATTTACAGTAAAACCATTGCTTGAAACTTAACTAATGTAACAAATATAAGTTCATTGTGCTGGAAATAAATGTTGGAATATTTTTTAGAATGTTTCTAAAATTTTCCAAATTCAAATAGTGCATTTTGAACAAAACAGTGACCTTCAAAGAATTTTGAGGAAAACTTAAAGAATATAACATCCTACAAAAATATATAAGTATCTACACTATGTTAGGAGCCTTCAAAAAAATTTCATAATTTTTACGACTATTTTGCTATATCTAACAATTTCACAAAATAATCAGCCAGACCAAACACACCTTCTTCTTAAACTTTTTTCCGTCTTCAATTTTGCTTAGGCATATTTTTCATGAAATGCGTGTTCTCTCCATTCTTCTAATCTTGGTCACTCACAAGTGGGACTAGATCCCACCCGTCAGACTCCTTCATCCACCTATTGTTGCATCGAGTGCCACTGTGGCCGGCACGTGTGCTCGCCTATGACTCCCTCTCCTTTGCTCGTCCCCCTCTCTCTCGCTGCGCACTGGATCCCCGACCCCTCACCGAAGGCATCGCATGCCACCTCGCCACCTCTGGCTCGCCGTGATCCCATGTGCGCTATTAGTTGCGCACAGTCGAGCGCCGCCGCGGTACTTGACCAGGACACCCCAGCTACACACAATGCCTCACATGCACGCCCTGTGACCGCCCTGTCCCATCCATCGCCATGCCTGAAGCTCCCTCATGTCCCCTTCCCTTGCCCATTCGCGTGGAGGAACCTTGCGCCGTGAGTTTCTCAACGTGGCCACCATTTTCTCCTCACCTTCTCATGCTTTTCCCTTCGGTATTTAGGCCACCTCTCCACGTCATTCTCCTTAGCTCGCCCACTTGTTCTTTTGTGTGCATTCTTCGAGCTCCTAGAACTGAAAATCACCAAGAATAGGTGTGTCATTCTCAATACCAGCAAGCTCACAACTATGTTCTAGCTTCTCTAGTGAGGCTCTTTCCTCCCTGACCTTGTCATATCCTTCCTCACTTCCCCTCTAAGCTTCATGCTCATTTAATTGCTCTGAAACACGATGAAGCATCAAGGACAAGCTTTCTCAGTTCTCCGGCCACCACTGCTATCTCCAGTGATTCAAGCTACTTTGGTGAACCCTAGCTCAATCCTTTGCTTCTCTACCATCTCCATGATGCTAGGTAGCTAATGTGAGCTCCTTTTTAGCCTCTCTATTGCCAAGGAACATCAACGCCAAGAACCCCCTCATATCGCCGTTGCTCACCCACCGATGAGCTATCTCTAGCCATCTCTGTCCCAGCTGGACCCTCAGTGAGCATCCTAGAGACCCACTGGTGCTCGTTAGCTGGTCAATTTGGCCAGTGGACGTAGTCTTCTTGGTTGTTGCCATGGCGCCACCGTAGGAAACCTCACTGCCACCACCTCCAGTGACCATTGGTCCCCATGCTAGCCTCTATAGCTTTGCGATAGCATGTTGAGCTCAGACCAACTAGTTTTAGCATGAAAGCGAGTCTCCCTCTATGAAGCCATCGTAGCTCTAAGCACCACCGTCTCTCCTCGCCATCGCACCGCCACACTAGATCACCTCGAGCACCACTTCCACCTCCCATAGCTTCACCTTGACTTCCCCATTCCATTTTGCCCATCCCCAAACCATGCCGCAACCGAGCTCGTGAGAACTACCATGGCTCATTGCTTCTCACTCTCACTTTTTCTTTCATTGGCAAGTGGAGCCTACATGTAAGAAATTATTAGCGCTCATGATAGGTTTAAACATAATAAGTCAATGATAGGTGGGTCTAGTCAAAATTAATTAACCATTTTAATTAAACTAAGATTTAAAATATGTGTCACTAACAGATAGGACCCACTTGGTGTTTTAATAAATAAAACATGATTTACAACTTGAGAGATTAACATGCATGGCCCATATGTAAGAAAATTCAGAAAAATGAATAAAATGGGAAAAGTCACTTTAGTTAAGGGGTAGTTCACTTTCTCGATGGGGTAGCGTAATCTAGCTGAAATACTCTTTTGACGTCATCTTTTTCTTTTTTTAGGATTTTATAAACCGAACAAAATTCAAATGGCTATAACTTTTGCATATGAATTTCAAATTTAGTGGTTTTTTATCTCTAAAAGTTTTCTAAAATCATGCTATGTCTGAATATGCAAAAATATTTGAATTTAGACTTTGTATGAATTTATTTGGCTCTTGTCTATGCTCCTTTGGTTTTACTGATTAGATAGCATCACATCAGAAAACTACGAGAACGATCCTAAGAAACTCTCTGAGCAACCAGAGCAAGGCAAATACCCCTTTGACTATATTGATCCTATTATTTCAATTATTGCATGTTGTTTGCAAAGAGTATTATGCATGCATTTATGTGTTGGCTAAAATTGCTATATTTGCAGGTAACGGTAGTTAGTTCCTATTGTAGGCATTGATCCTCCTTGAGATGTTGATACCCTTACTATTGTAGCCTATAGAATATGGTTTTAGATAGTAACTAATGTCAATTTGAGTATATTACATTTACGTATATTATCTAGATGCTTAGCCACGCCGTAGTTTTCATTAAGTTTGGATGTTCGGAAAAAGCTTGCACGTGGAAATGGGAGGTTTTGAAATGTTAGACCAGAGGGGTAATCTCTATTAGTTTTGTATAAAAATAAAATTAAAAAACTATTTTTGATGCAGGCAAGTTATATTATAAACTGAAAAATATGAGAAGTGTGATCTCGCATGTAGATAGGGAGAGATCCTTGTCTGGGTTGATTAAGGACCGAACTCTATTGTCACATGTTTAAGTATAACTGTACAACCACATGTGCTATTACAGGCTCTGGCTTTAGCTGACTAAGTTATCTAAGACTAACCTTACATTTTGGTAGACCGTAGTAGTGAGGGAATGATACAGGGGTGCCCGATCTTCATGACATAGGATCTCTCTTAAACGGTAAATACATAGCTAACCTGAAATCTCATATATTCTGATGAATAGAAGCACACAATTGTCTATCTCTATTATAGATTTCTATGTACCGGAATTCAACTAGCAACACGCTTTGGATCTATATCTTCTCACCACACCAAAGAAGACGACTTTGCTGGTCTGCAAGGAACAACAAGAACATTGGTAACCAGTAATTTGGTAGAACGCTAACTAGTCGGTTTCTCAACTCCCACATGGCATAAACCAAAGAGCAAGAAATTGCTTTGACTCAAAATTAACGTGCGAGGGTTATAAGGGACGGTGACCAAGGCTTTATACCTTCGTACAAGCCTAGCCGAACTCAAAGCAGGAAAACAACGGGAATCCTATTCTAATTCCTAATTCAAACTGAAAGCAATAAGAAGTGGCTGGCTAGTCGTCTTGGTTTGAGCGCCCATGAGGTGGGCCCCACATGGTGGCTGGCCCATGAGGGTGGCACACATCTTCCTTGACAATAGCCTAACTTCCCTTGCGGTTCAAGTATTTATTTTCAGCCCGTTTGAAGCTTTGGCATCATCATCAACTCAAAACTGAACCAAAACAAATAGTAAAGCCCAAAATAATCTTAATGTGTCATATTATAGATATTAATCAGCTCATGACATATGGAACTTGGCCAAAAACTGAAACTAACTCAGAATTGAAGGCTGGATACATGTAACATCCTGTTTTTCAGCAGTTTTTAAACCTTTTAAAATAAAAATACATTTATGGAATTTAATAGAGCTTAAATTGAATTTTCAAAAATTAAAAAGTATTTAATCTGATTAAAATAAACATTAACATAAGCTAAAAATATTTTATTTGGATTCCTTGTATTTCAAGGATTTTTCTGAGAATTTTTCGGATTTATTTGCTATTTTCTAGAGCTCTTTTTAATTTATTTGATTTTCTGAAAAAAAAAAAGCCCGGAGAAAATCTTTGTGAATAGTACTGGCCCTGGCCAATCACAGTTCACCCGGCCCAGCCGCTTGCCGCCGCCCGATCTAGCCCTACCACGTGTTGCGCATCCGCGCACCTGCGTCAGCCGTTTCGCCACCACCGCCCTATCTTCCCACTAGCACATGTCGGTCATCCAGGGTGCCTTGCACTGTGTATCTATGCAATGCACCGCAGCCGTCCGATCCTTTCTTCGTGCCACATGTCGAGCCATCGTGCATTGTGTCCATCGTGGACTCCGCCGCCACCGCCTGCACGCGAGTCTCGGCATCCATGCCCGACTGGGACTCCGCGCGCCCGCACCTGTGTTCGAGCGGGACACCCTCGGGTCCCGTGCTTAGAAGCGCGTGCACCGCCGCCCTCTGCACCACCAAGCCCTCGCCGCCATTCCTCGCCGTTGCCTCTCATCGGGAGCCACCACCAGTCCCGAGCTCGTCGCTGGCGTCGAAGACCACCGTCCTCGGAGCCAAACGTTGCCGACACCGCCCCGCCGTCTCTGACGACCGCCGGTGAGCACCACCGCCTCCCGCGTCCCTCCCGCCCCTCGTTGGTGAGCCCACCGCCGTCCCGTGCCTCACCGTCGCCAGACCCGCCACCATCCACACCCGCATCGCGCGCCGCCACGTGTCGGCCATCTGACTGACCGACCTCCCCATCGTCACCGTCGATCTAGATATGGATCGACGGCAGTGATTGTGCCACATGTTCACACCGACTCCGTTGGATCCTGCTGACGTCAGCCTGCACCCGCACGCCGCCGGCGCTTCGCCTCCTCGGTGCACTCGGTCCACCGTGCGCCGAGAGACCGACACCCCGGACCCACCTGTCAGAGGCACTGTGCCATAGACCCGTGGACCCAAACCGTCCGAGTTAGTAGACACGTCAGCCCTAGCCGCCACGTGACGCCACATGTCAGTGCCATGTCAGCACCAAATCGCCCCAGATGCCACGTCAGATAGGGCCACATGTTAGTGCCTCATCATCCCTAAATGCCACGTGCCAGCGCCACATCAGCAGCCACGTCAGCCTTGGTGCCACGTGTCAGCACAGTCAGCTGCCACGTTAGCCCTAGTCGCCAAGTCAGCACCACCCCCGTGTGCACTGTTTCATGAACTAAGTCCACAAGACAGCAACTTTTTTGATTTTTAGTGCTTTTTAGCCCATTTAATTTTTCAAGAGCCTGTTCTCCTCCGTCCTTGCTCCGATGGACCCCGTTCTTTTTTTAATTCATCTAAAATCGAGCTCTACCTTTTGGTTCTAGTTTCGAGGTTTTTGAAGTTCATTTGAATTTTATTTTGTTCTTTCGGTCGTTTTCTCTTTCGTTAGATCCCATTTTCGATGGAGTAGGAGCGCCGCCAGAAGATCCCGAGTTCCTCACTGAGCCAAACTAAGGCAAGTCGTGTCCTTTGATCATGTTGAACCTATTTTTTAATCTATTATTTAATTATTTTATTTTTAATTATCTTGCATCGCTATTTTATTACAAACTTTTGTACTTGGTAGTTACCGTTCCAAATTGAATCATCTCTCCTTGATAATTTGAATACCATGATGCCTTTGTCACCATAGGTTGAGAAATTATTTAGTGATACATACTAGATATCACATAAGTGGTACGAGTTATATGCTTAGCCATGCTTATAGTTCGTTGAGTTCATCATCACATGTGATTAATTATTTAATTTGACTTAGTGAGATATTGAATCGTGGTTGGTGCCACAGTTATAAAATTTGTGCCATGACATTGGTGTGTCATTAGTTTTGGTTATACAAAACTGGTTTTCACTTGTGCGAGTAATTGTGCAGTAAAGTGGGAAGTGTGGATTCATTTTGAGGGATGTGAAAGTCTCGCTTGAGTAATATTAAGGACTTAACTTTGTGCGCCATTGAGCTGAGCTTTACCGTGCAAACCATATATCTAGTATGGGATAGACCTGACCGATTAATTTGGAATATTTCAATTTCAATCTCACCATTGTGGTGAACATAGTTGCTGATTTCCATGAGACGGAAGGGGGGGTGTGATGTGAAACCCTAGCGGGCGGGATTGAGTTGAGGTTGAACATTGTAGTGGTCTTGTTGTGATTTCCTTAGTACAAGGTTAATCACATCATGTGGGTACAGTTGTGCAACCTCTGCAGAGTGTAAAACTATTCGAATAACCATGTCCGTGGTTATGAACAATAGTCGGTGATTTCACATGAGGGGTAGAGTTTTCATGAAACTTGTTGGTTTATTGTTGGAAAGTGAATGGTTAGTTCACTGTTGGATTAGTTTGTGGATGGGAGGTTCACAAGTGGTTTTACTCAATTCCCATGTCTATTTATTTATTATTGTTTTTCCTTAAAGTTCGATTTCAATCTATTTATCATATTTACTTTAAACTATCGCTTTATGTAAACTAACCTTTCAGCTCTCCATTGGTAAGCCTTACCTATTATATTGCATTTATTTATTACAAATGACTTGCTGAGTACCAATGTACTCACGGCTTTATGCCCTCTGTTGCTCAGTTGAGGAGGCGTTATACCGACATGAGGTATCAAAGGGACGATACTTCAGCAACTTTGTGGATTAGGACTTCGCTTCTCAGTCGATTTCCTGTGGGTATGTCGGATGGCTTTCATGTTTATTTCTGTTTTCCGCTGCTAGTTTTTAAGCCCTTCCGACTAGTGAGATTGTAAGCTTGACCCTAAGGTCTTATTTTGATAATTATTAATATTTGAGTTTTCCCTTTATTCTAGCATGTATATGGTTGATATTTCATCTTTGTTTAACTGTGTGCACTAGCGTGATTCTGGACTAGTGCGGTATACACAGAGAGTCCAGATTTGCATATTCGGGTCTCGACAATACAATCGAGCTTCTAAATCGTAGTCTTCTCTAATTTTCAATCTAAAGTTTGAAAACTTGATTCCAGCATCTTGGTGACATTTTTCATTGATATAAATGAAGTATTATCATCTCCTCCTTTTGGACCTTCTCTTGGTGTGCCGGCCTTCCTCACCTCTCGCTTGGTAGCACCAAGGTATTTCTCTCCTAATAACCTGATAATATATAAAGTGGAAGCATTTGGTAGCAAATTGTCCTTAGCAGTGAAATAAAAGGAACTTAAGATCAGATTCACCAGTTTAATAAGTTCGCTTGTTCTAGATCAAGTGATTGGTCCCCTGTACAATTGCTGCAAAGTTTTAGCCGTTGGACCAACACTAGTCATGTCATTATCATTGTTATTTTCAGTCGTTGGACCAACACTAGTCTTGTCATTGTCATTGTTACTTGAATGTGATGGTAGAGGTGATGACTATGTAGATGAAGTCTTGATAATAGTGATGTCCTCATCAGGGCATTCTAGGAAGGTTTGCTCGTAGGTACTCTCTTCACCAAGGAGTTGGGACCAAAACTTGCCAATACAACAGTGAATGCTCACTTGGGGGATGGACACACCTGAGTTAGCGTTTGTCATTCCACTACTACAGAAACCATTATCACAGACGGTTCAAAAACGTCAACACAGACGATTTTCTGAACCGTTTGACTTTATGGGTCAGTGATAATCGAAGGTTATCACAGACGGTTTAAAAATCGTCTATGGAGTATATATCACGAGCGGTTTGTAACTACTGGACCGTGCGCGATAGCTAACATCACGAGCGGTTTGTAAGAAACAACCGTCTGTGATATAGGCATATCACAGACGGTTTTTAACAAAAAACCGTCTGTGATATATCAATATCACAGACGGTTTGTAACCACAAACTGTCTGTGATATATCCATTGCAATAGGGAGCATCTGTGTCATCAGCACATGACAATCATGGGACTTCATTCCATTTAACTTCAAATCTTGCATCGAAACAAGTTTCTTCACATTGCCGGAGTAACCAGACGGAATTTTGACACCATGCAAGCACAGGCACAGTTCTGTTTTCTCGGCCTTGGACAGAGTGTAACACGCAGGGGGAAGGTTCGTTCGTCCATTATCTGTTGTTCTCGGTGCTAACTCACGCCTGATGTCCATATCAGCCAAGTCAAGACGTGCGTTAACGCCGTCCTTTGTTTTATCACGAATGTTCAGTAAGAGACCAATCAAGCTGTCACACACATTCTTTTCTACGTGCATGACGTCGATGCAGTGTCGAACATCTAGGTACTCCCAATAAGGTAAGTCCCAAAATATTGATCTCTTCTTCCAGATGTTCTTCTCACGACCCCTCAATTTACGTCCCTTTCCGAGGACAACATCTAAATCCTTAACCATATTATAAGCCTCTTTTCCACTTAAATGCCTTGGAGCTGAACCGTCATACTTCTCTTCGTCAAATTGTTTCTTCATCTTGCGGTATGGGTGAGCCCTCCGAAGGAATCGGCGGTGACGCATGTACACGGTTTTGCGTGAGTGTTTCAGCCACACACTCTCGGTACCATCTAAGTAGTGAGTACAAGCTTTGGCACCTTTTGTACTCTGGCCCGATAGGTTAGCAAGGGCAGGATAATCATTTATGGTGTAGAACAATAAGGAGCGCAAAGTGAAGTTCTCTCGTTTGTATGCATCCCATACATGTACCCCTTCGTCCCACAGTACTTTTAGATCTTCCACTAACGGCGCTAGATACACATCAATATCATTCCCAGGTTGCTTTGGCCTTTGGATAAGTATCGACAGCAGAATATACTTTCGCTTCATACACAACCAAGGAGGAAGGTTATAGATGCAAAGAGTCACAGGCCAAGTGCTATGTCGGCAGCTCATGCTACCGAAAGGATTCATTCCATCTGTACTCAATCCAAACCTTATATTCTTTAGTTCTGCACTGAAATCTGCAAAGCACCTATCGATGTTTCTCCATTTGGTGGAATCAGCAAGGTGTCTCAGCATTCTATCCTTCTTGCGCTCCTCCGAGTGCCATCGCAGCAGTTTTGCCTCCTTTGGATTCGCAAAAAACCGCTTCAAACGGGGAATTATAGGAAGATACCATGCCACCTTTCCAGGAGGTCCTCTCTTCACCTCTGTTCCCTTGCCATCGTCATTTGATTGATTGTTACGTTTGTATCGGGATGCGTTGCACACCGGACAGACATGCATGTTTGCATACCTTTTACGGTACAGGATACAGTCGTTCGGACATGCATGTATTCTTTTTACTTTCATTTCCAATGGACAAAGAACCTTCTTAGCTTTATACGTGGTTTTAGGCAACTCATTTCCCTCCGAAAGCATGTCCACTAAAAGACCTAGCAGCGCCGTGAAACTCTTGTTGGACCAACCGTTGCTTGCCTTCAATTTCAACAGTTCAAGCACAGCTGACAACTTCGTGTACTTTGACCTGCAGCACGTGAACAAAGGTTTCTCTGAGTCCTCCATCAAGCCTCGGAATTTAATATACTCTCTCTCATCATAGTTCTCTTCTACATCACGAAACATCTGATCCAGATTGTCATCGTGCAGCCTATCCGAATCCGAACCACAATCATCATCCGGCAACATATCATTGACTTCACCGGCGATGTCATTCGGCGGCATATCATTGACTTCGCCGGCGATGTCATCCGGCGGCATATCATTGACTTCGCCATGACTGGTCCAACACGTATACCCCTTTTTGAAACCCCTTCGAATCAAATGCGCTTCAATCTGCTCTCGATTCTTAAACATCTTCAAATTCTCACAGTCAGTGCGTGGACAATACATATATTCCACCCCCTTATTCAACATATCCTCCTCGGTAGCTCTTGTAAAAGCAGACACGCCATTAATGTACTCTTCACTCACATGGTTTGCGGTATATATCCAGCTTCGGTCCTATATTATGCACATATATAAAACAACTTAGTATTAAAATTAATTTAATTAATTATTACTACATATATGCCACATGCATTGAGGCTAGCTACATCTAAATTAGCTAGATCTTCAAAGTATATATATATAACAGTTCCCCGAAAATTAATTAGCTAGATCATACTAATTATTTTGATATATATTATAACCAAAAACAAATTTCATTACTAACCATATCTAGGGCAACCAAGAACTCAATGAATCTCCTGCCAAATAAGCCTCCTTCCACCAACAAAATGGCCTTACCGCCTCCAGCTGCAGCACCGGCTAGATCTGGATCGAAATGAAGACAGATGCGGTCTGAGCGGCGCAATAAATACATAGCAAGATTATCACGGATGGTTTTAAACAAAACCCGTGCTGTGATAGTCAATATCACGACGGTTTTAGTTAAAATCGTGCGTGATATCACAAACCGGTTTTACTAAAAACGCGTGCGTGATCTTGGACTATCACGAGCGGGTTTTAGTTAAAACCGTCGTGATATTCCGATATCACGCAGCGGTTCTTACCAATGAACCGTCTGTAATACGGAAATATCACAGACGGTTCATTGGTAAGAACGGTCTGTGATACTCGTTTTCTCCGACCCCATCAATACAGACGGTGTCCAAATGAAAACCGTCTGTGTTACTCTCGGTCACAGACGGTTTTGTCAAACCGTCTGTGATTTGGCGTCTAGTATTAAGCTTTCTGTAGTAGTGTTCATTGAGCTGGTGCAAGATTAGATCTAGATAATGTAAAGGTTATATGATAATAACTTCATCACTCGCCTAAGGAAGCATGTAGTTGCTTATAGAATAGTTGATTATCTCATATGGCTAAAGCAGTAAAACTCTCAAGAGAGTAAAACTTTT
The DNA here is from genome assembly GCA_036346265.1 of Melocanna baccifera. Taxonomy (NCBI): domain Eukaryota; kingdom Viridiplantae; phylum Streptophyta; class Magnoliopsida; order Poales; family Poaceae; genus Melocanna; species Melocanna baccifera. The sequence continues at coordinate 20,601,830 of CM070704.1, read as the reverse complement.
TAAATAGCCATGGTCGTGGTCATGAGCATGCTTGGTGCAGCCTTAATGGGTCTATGTTTTATTTTTGACAAAACATTTTTGTTAAAAATGATGGGATGGTATGTTGTGAGTTATGTTCCATATCCATGGCTGAAACTTATTCATTGTTCACAGCTGAGGAGGGCTAGCCACTTTGGGCCAGCCACCCCAAAAGGCCCAGCCGCACCCCCTCCCACCACCCAAAACCCTAGCCACCCCCTTAAATACCCCTCCCTTGCCCCCCTCCCCTTTTCCCACCCCTTGGCCGCCACCCCCCACCTCTCCTTGTGCCTCCACACCTCCTCCAAGTTGCTGCCCTGCTGGTTGCTACAAAGGAGGGATCAAGGAAGAGAAGGGAGAAGAGAAGGAAGAGAAGGGGGAAGGAGGGGAGAAAAGAAAAGAAAAAGAAGAAGGGTGATCTTGAGGGATCCTCCTAGGTAATTTTTTCCATCTCAATTCTCTCTATTTTAGGAGTAATTAGGGTTCTTGGTATGAGATTAGAAGGGGATTAGCAAAATAATTAACCGATTAATGATTTACTGCTGTCTGCGCGTAATCTAATTTGTGCAGCGTGACTGTTTGCGTAGATTAGCGCATCGAAACGATTTTTCCTGCGGGTCTGGCCAAAAGGAAAGTTGTAGAAGACGACGAGATCTATTTTTTGTAATTGGTCTAGAATTTTGGCTGCGGGATTTGGGTGAAGTAGAGTCGGGAACCTTGCTGTTTGGTAGAGGTGCAGACTGGGGCAGATTGATGTTCAGGTGACGTTTCAGAGTAGTAAATGATTTTTATAATTTTGGCCGACATAATGAAAGTTGTAGGAAAACCTGTAATCTAACTACTGTAGAAAAATCATAAATTTTAGTGCTTTGTACAGTTGGTGGGTTTCGTTAGATATCTGCTGGACAGATTGCCGGAACAGAGTATGTCCTCTATTTTATGCGTTAATTTACACCCTTTTAATAGAAAATTAAAAATAAGTTGTCTACTTGAAAATTGAAGGTATTTCAGTGAAGTTTCCAGAAATATCTTATTTTCTGTGATAGGCCTAATAGTTTTAAAGATACAAAAATAACAAGCAGCGCCGCTGCAGTGGGCAGTGCACATGATCGTTGAGCGGAGTGGGGATTGTTGGGTTTGGGGATTTAGCGGCGTCTTTATTTTCTTAAGTTGCAATTACCTTGCTGTAGTCTTGTGCTGAGAGGTAATTTTGGACAAGTAGCTTCGCTCCTGACCGCGTGTGATCACTTCGCTTCAACGATAGAGGCAAGTAAACGTAGCGGATGTGTTACCGTTTAACTCGTCAATCATACTACCTTCACATTAAGTATTTCTCTTAATTTGAATTTCCATACCTTTGTTACATGTTTCCTTGATGTGGTACTTGTGGTATCATTTTAAGAATCAATTGTTTATACTCTTGGTGGATTAATTGTGGTCATTTGGTACGGTTCTTAATGAAACAAAAATGGTTGTGGGGTAGTATTTCTTACGAGGATATTGTGGTCTAGGTGGTAGTATTCTTAGTGAATATTTGTGGTTTTAGTGGTAGTATTCTTGATGAATATATTGTAGTCTATGCGGTAGTATTCCCTATAGATCGATTGATTATGGTCGAGGTGAGGTGAATGTGGGTTATGTGGTATTGACCTTATGAAACATTGGTATTGTGCTTAATGAGACATATGTGGATTATGAGGAAGTAATCATGATGATTATGTTGTTGATTTTTGTGGTTAAATTCTTATGAATCATGTTTATCATATCATGCATATCATATCATAACATTTGTATTGTGGATGTCGCCGCACATAGCCGCGATCATACTGGTACAGCACCGTACATTACTGTAGTACGATGCACACTCTTACCTTGTTGGGTAAGGGTGCAGTGGATCATATACATTCATACGCATCTTCATTGTGGATGGATCATTTGCATACATATGCAATGTGTGGTGGATGAATTATTTACAAACAAATACAACATCTTAGCTGTTTTTGCGAAATTGGCTCACGAGAGTCCCTTGTGGTATGAGGGATGTAGCTGTGGTTGTGGAGTAGGGTTCACCCCCTTGTGGTATGGTAGGGGATGTGACTGTGGTATGAGGTATTTCTCTTGTGGTAACTGTTGTTAGTGGTTGTGGTTGTGGGAAAGGAAAAGGTTAGTGAGAAAAAATGTTGAATGCTTTACTGATCTTGATAGTAGTGGTGGTTGTGACTAAGAAATAGGTAATCGAGACCTAATTGCGAATGTTTTATTGTTGTTGGTAGTAAATATGGTTAAGACTATAATTACAGTCATTGTGGAAAATAAATATTGATGCTTAAACTATTGTAGTTTGATTAGCTTGTTAAACAGTTTGCTTGTTGAGATTTTCTCATTCTTGTTCCCATCCCTATTCCAGGTGATCCTTGAGCATGCATGGGAAGGGTAGAGCGGCACAACACAATTGCACACCATTTTTTGATTAATGTTGTAATAACTATGTGGAGTCTTAGTCATGGATTTATTTCTCTCCTTGATGTTCATTTCAAATTAATAATGCTAGACAGTGGTTCGTTTCAATTGGTTAAAATTGTTAGTGGTTGTTCCTATTTAATATTTACCATTACCTTTTGTTCTGTTATGCTTTCGCTTAGCTTATCATTTTTTAGAAATTATTGCCAGTTTATTTTATCTTGTATACTGGCTAGTTGTGGAGTGGTTTAGTAGCATCCTAGAGTAATGTGGGTCCTGGGGTGTTATAATAATGTACTCAATCTTGCTTAAATTGTTGCTCAGAGAATAAGGAAGAAACTATACCCGACAATGCATACTTTGCACCTCGTACCCGAGGGTTCGACGACGGGTCATTCTAGGGCTTAATCCTTGTCAATTGCCTATGGGGTATGGATGGCACACCGTTGGATGCATTTTAGTTTATATACCTTGTCTTCTGTTGCACTCTTTTGATACTCGTATTTAATTGGTCGGTCGGCCCTAATGTTGTAAACATGCTAAGTATTGCTTATGTATACAACTTTTTTGTTATAAATTGAATGTATGTGATGTGTTTGGATGTGACCTCAATATTGTGGTTGTGTGTACTAGTCATTGATCATGGGACTAGTATGGTACACATACGAGGTTTACGGGTATTCAACACCCGGGGTCCAACATCAACACCCGGGGTCCAACATTTTGTCCCTTGAATAAATATCTTTCATATTGATCAACTGGTATATTACTTATTTATAGAACTCTTTATTCATATTTTGATGTTATTCTAAATTATCCCTAATCTTATATCATTATGTGGCATAATTATAATTTATAGATTAGCACATATACTGATTGACGATTATGTTTATGGATCATAAATATGGAGATATCAAATCAATAATATAGACATATATTAGAAAACATGATGTTGGATTGACCTACCATGAGATACCACAGGAATTGTTATATTTTGAAGTGTCATCAGTTGGTCTCATATATAGTGTATTTAGTATTTTTAGACCTGAGATCAATATAGTTTCCTACATGTGTAATAGTTTACTAAGAAATTACCAAACACTACTCCATAACTAGGAAGACATAAAGGTAGCTTTCAGATTTACTATGAAACATGTGGAGGAATATAAGCGATTAAGATAGAATTTGCCTCTCTTATATAACAGGAGAGATACCTCTAGACCCCTCAATGTAGTTGTATTAAGAAAGTGTATGGCCATACTGACTGTGATTGAAGAGTCAATCACAAACTAAGTAATCTACCACAGGTTTGAGTGAAGGATTGAGCTATCATAGGATGTACACTTCTCACCTTGAGTTCGATCTAGAATCGTGAGGCAAAGGGATCGGTACATAAACATTATATAGGTTTATTCAATGTGATATTTATGTATATTTGGGAGTCGATATGTCCTACTAGGGACCGCTATTGACCTATGGACCAGAAATGAGTTTTTGGACCATGACCAAATATACATGAATTTATAGAGTCACATGCTTAACAAGTTAAAAAGATAAGGGTTTGGATGATAGATTCCGAGTGGAATACGATATCTACTCGTCTTGGATAAAGATCCCATCTGAGGCTCTCCGAGTGCGATACGATCTCTACTCATATTAGATAAGGATCTAGTCAGAGGCTCTGCAAGTTGGATACGACATCAAATCATATTGGATAAGGATCCGATTAAAGGCTATATATTAAGAAAGGCATTGGGCTGAGGGAGGTATCCCAAGACACACGCATCGGAACCCTAACCGCCATCTCTCAGAACCCTTGTCGTCCATGCTGGTGCTAGCATACCGATGCACGACATTCTATCCTGGACGTGTAGATTATGGTAGGCGCCGCTGCAACTGCGGCGTTGATCGGGACAATCGCGAAGAGAAGACGGTTGGTTAGAGGACAATTGACTACTTCCACTACACTGATGTGCACTACGTTGAACCGGCTATGCGTCTAGTGGTAACGATTTATGATCTCTTACTCGCATCGGTTACTGGTTTACACAGTAAAAAATTTTAATATGAGCTAACGTAGCCTACCCATATTCCAATATAGACATTGCAGCAGAATTCTGGTGGACATTAGTTGAACAACGAGCTAGCTCCTCCCTTTGTTTTGAAGCATAGGAACTTATATATGCTTGTGTTTACTGTTTAGGTCAGTATACGCCTTGGAGATTATTTGGATACATGCATATGCCTACACAAGTGAGCATATGCTTCAACAGAGTTGCAATTGCATTCTTTTTAATGCACAATTGCATGTATTGTTGGATTCTATTGCTATATTTCTAATTGAACCTAGCTAGTGGTATAGTGTCACAAACTGTGGGTGCAACTATGCATACTGCTTGGAATACGTGCAAGGCTTAATTTGCCAGTAGCTATTTGGCAATTCTGGGAAGAATTAATGCATACATTAGTATAATCAAACAAGTCAGCACCATGACAGTGGATTAATTCTTTTCTAAAGAAAGAAACTGCAACACGCACATCAAAGAGTATCTTGTTTCTTCGATAAGAAAGTCTCAGGTTGGATTGGCCGGCACACACATGTTACCCACGCCATGTTGTGATTCTTAATTCTAGATACTGATCTTAGTTAACTAGACAATTTGAATGACACTATTTACTATTTAGTACCGAAAACAGGCACATACGGTATGCATTTCAGACTTCTGTTGAACTGAGACTAGTTTCGTTTCATAAATCTGATGGGTGGTATATAAACATTAAGGAAATTGAGGCGTTGTATTGAAATTTAGTCACACTGGATGGTAGTTTAGAAAACAATTTTGGTATTGTCCAGAGAGCAGTGAGAGTAGCTAGATTAGTTAATTTCAATTGTTGGGTGGATGTGCATGCAAGCAATTCTGATGATGATTTGAATTTCTCTACTAATATAAAAGGGGAGTTTGTCCGTTCACCCCTACACCCCTCCTTTGATCCATGCACAAACGAGTGGGCTATGATACCAGCAGGGGCAAAGTTTTGTCCTTCACCCTCGCTCCTCTCTTCACCCTCACAGCTTCCAGGGCTCTTGGTGAGTGGAGGTGGTCTCAGAATCGAGGTGGAGCGGAGGGTAGGCTAGAACAGTAACTCGGCAGAGGGGTAGGTTGATGCTATTGTTTGATGCCGGTGGAAATTTGTGCCATGGCTTTGCAGTGGTTCGAGTCATGCATTCAGCGATGGTAAAGGACTAAGGAATGAGCTCTACAACATGGCCAGCCGGCAGGGGTGCACCATGGGTGCTCACTTTAGTAGATGACCAGGTGCAATGAGCCATGGTTTATGTTCAGGTTAAAAGTCATCTTTTACTATATATGCTGTTAATGAAGGTAAGAACAATATGTTTATGGCTGATGGCATGTTGGAGAAGATGCTTTTTATTGCCCTAATCATATTGAAAGTCATCTTTAATTTGCAAATGCTAGCTTGTTGTTTCTTTTTTTGTCTATTCATGCAGGAGAAAAGTCAGCAGAGGCTGCTCCCTGAAATTGAGGCATATGCCACAGTATGGAGGCCAGGTGACGAGGACTCTACGAAGGGAGTAGCAACCGGTGTCATGGACAGGATTGTAAAATTTCTCTTTTGTTGTGTTTTTCTCAATGTCTTGGTGCTTCCCTGCTTTTTTTAAATCTGCACTGATTGTTGCCTTGTGGGTTGCATATGAATTAATAGATAAATTATGTTCTTACATACAATGGAATGAATAGATTTTAAGGTTTGGGCATTCTAAAAGATATGATCATGATTTTCTTGCAAAGCTAGACTAGCTTGAAGTAAGTTCATGTCAATAGTTGGTTTCAGATGATAAGTTGGAATATTGGCATATTGCAGATGATCGAGACTGATGTATGTTTCGTAGAAAGGGTAACATGCTACTGCAACAGTGATCCGAACTTGGGAGGCAACTCCTAGCTTAATACATTTGGATGTATGTGGACCAATGAGCTCAATGGCCAAAGGTGATTTTCAGTACTTTATAACTTTTACCGATAACTTTAGTAGATATAGTTACATCTACTTAATGAGGTATAAGCTTGAATCCTTTGAAAATTTTATGAAATTTCAGAATGAGGTACAGAATCAACTTGGCAAAATATTTAAAACCCTACGATTAGATCTTGGAGGTGAATATTTGAGCCATGTATTTGGTGATCATCTAAAGCAATGTGGAATTATTCCACAACTAACTTTGTCGGGAACGCCTCAATGGAATGGGGTGTCTAAATGATGGAACCGAACCTTGTAAGATATGGTTCAGTCCATGATGAGCCAATCTGATCTGCCATTGTCTTTTAAAAGGTATGCTCTAGAAACATCCGCATTCACATTAAGTACGGTTCCATCAGAAGCTGTAGAGAAGACATCATATGAGATATGGAGTAGCAAGCATCTCAGATTGTCTTTTATCAAAATATGGGGATGTGAGGTATATGTCGACCATTTGACATTTGACAAACTAACAGCTAAATCTGATAAATGTTTCTTCATGGGGTATTCTAAGGAAACTAAAGAATATTACTTTTATAAAAGAGATGAGAACAAAGTGTTTGTTGCCTGAAACGCTGCCTTTTTTAGAGAAAGAGTTTCTCTCAAAAGGAGTCAGTGGGAGCATGGTACAACTTGAAATTCTGGAACCATCAGAAAATATTTTAACTTCTACTGAATCTCTACAGGATGTACAAGATGTTATAGAACCTGTGAAATAGGCATCAGCCCCACATAGGTCTGAAAGGCCATGTCAATTTCCTATGAGGTATCGATATGATATTTTATTATTAAACAATGATGAGCCTAAGACTTATGAGGAAGCAATGATGGGCCTGAACTCTAAGAAATATCTAAGAGCCATGAGATCCGAAATACAATCCGTGTATGACAATCAAGCTTGGAACTTGGTTGATCCATCTGATGGTGTAAAAACCATTGAGTACAAGTGGATTTTTAAGAAAAAGATGGATATGAATGGAAATGTTCATATGCATACGGTACGATTGGTGGTGAATGATTTTAAACAAATTCAATGTGTTGACTATAATAAAACTTTCTCGTCTATCGCTATACTTAAGTCTATTCGAATTATTCTAGCTATTGCTTCATATTTTGATTATAAGAATGAAAAATAGATGTCAAAATATCTTTCCTAAATGGAAACCTAAATGAGGATGTGTACATGACACAACCTAAAGGTTTTGTCGATCCCCAAGTACTAGAAAGAGAAGCTTTAGAGATCTATCTATGGGCTGAAGCAAGATTATCAAAGTTGGAATATTCATTTTGATGAGGTAATCAAAGGGGGCATACACAAGTGGGCATATGCACTGACAGAGTTGCAATTGCATTCTTTTTAATGCACAATTGCATGTATTGTTGGATATATATATATATATATAATTGAACCTAGCTAGTGGCAGTGTCACAAACTGTGGGTGCAACTATGCATACTGCTTGGAATTCTTGCAAAGCATAATCTGCCAGTAGCTATTTGGCAATTCTGGGAAGAATTAATGCATACATCAGTATAATCAAACAAGTCAGCACAATGACAGTGGATTAATTATTTTCTAAAGAATAAAACTGCAACACGCACATCAAAGAGAGTATCTTGTTTCTTCGATAAGAAAGTCTCAGGTTGGATTGGCCGGCACACACATGTTACCCACGCCAAGTTGTGATTCTTCTAGAGACTCTTAGCTAACTAGGCAATTCGAATGACACTATTAATTACTATTTAGTACCGAAAACAGGCATACACGGTATGCATTTCAGACTTCTGTTTAAATGAGACTAGTTTCGTTTCATAAATCTGATGGGTGATATATAAACATTAAGAAAATTGAGGTGTTGCATTGAAATTTAGTCACACTGGATGGTAGTTTAGAAAACAGTTTTGGTATTGTCCAGAGATCAGTGAGAGTAGCTAGATAAGTTAATTTCAGTTGTTGGGGTGCATGGATGTGCATGCAAGCAATTATGATGATGATTTGAATTTCTCTACTAATATAAAAAGAGAAGTTTGTCCATTCACTCCTGCACCCCTTCTCTGATCAATGCAATTATGTGGCGGTAGCTTCCGGGCTTCTGGCGAGTGGAGGCGATCTCAGAATAAAGGCAACATCGATCCAGGCACTCGTGCGGAGCTGTGGCTGCTCGTGCCGTGGCTTTGCGGTGGTGCGAGCCTTGCATTCAGCGACTTTAAAGGATTAAGGAGTGAGCTCTGCAACGTGGTGAGCTAGCGGGGATGTGCCACAGGTGCTCACTTCGGCAGATGCCTAGCTAGGTGCGATGAGCCATGGTTTATGCTCATGTTGAAAGTCATCTTTTATTGTTGAAAGTTGGAATATTGGCATATTGCAAATGACAGAGACTATGTATGTTTTGTAGAAAGGGTAATATGCTACTGCAATATTGATCTATACTTGGGAGGCAACTCCTAGCTTATTCCATATGTATTGTTCTACTATTTTTACTATAGTATCATAACATCAGGCTATCACTTTTTTTTAGAAAAAAAAAAGACAAAATCAAGCTGTCACCTTGATAGGCATTTCCTACGCCTCACAAAGATAAGTTTTACGTGCTCAAAGCTTAAGAATGTAAAACTACCATATACACACAATCAGTGAAATGTACTTCTTTTATTGCATGTGTTTTTGTGGATGTAATTAGGATGCCACAAACTACTATTTCTTTGAGCAAGAAACAACATGTTTAATGAGAAGTTGGTTTTTCGTTGCAACGCACGGCCATTTGGCTAGAGTGACATGATAGAGGGATGCAGAGGAGGCCCTATCACAGCATCACCAGACTAATATAAATGGAGAGTTTGTCCGTTGTCCTCTCCCCACGTCGCACATTCCCATAGAAAATTGATGTTTATAGTATAGTTTTTGATCACGTTTGATGATATGTATCACCATCTATTGATAGTTTGTTACAACGAACGGGCACCTTACTAGTATCAATAGAAAGAAAGTTGAAGACTCCCAATTTTTATTCACAAACACTTCAACTGGGGTGTTCTTGAAGTGTAGAAATGTACAGCAACAGGGCCATGTTGAGGGTTAAAAATAGTATTAGCCTTGACTAGCACATGAACATGCATGGTGGTCTTAATAATATACTCTCTCCAATCATAAAAGAGTGACATTTTTGACTTTTCAAAATCAACAAGATGCTCCTTTGACCACTACATTCTCCTATCATATATTTGAAAAAGTTTGTAAAGTGCAATATTATGAAAGTATTTTTATGACAAATTCACCCGTATGATTTTCATACATCTAAATCATATATTTTAGATGATATCTTCAGTCAAAATTAATAGGGTTTGACTACACGTCTTATATGACACGACTCTTTTGTGACCAAAAGGAGTATAAGAATTGTCTGCATGAGAGGAAATTCAGCTTAGAACAAGATAAAAATCTTACCAATATAATGCTGCAGAAAACTAAGCATTGGCAAAACCATGTCATCAGGCATTTTGCCCAAAAGCAGAAATATGTGTTGTCATAATGTGCATGGTCTCAGTACGTGTGCATTTTTATCATCAATTTTCATAGTGGCAATATGTTAGAATGATTATGAAAATGGGAGGTGCTAGGCAATGCTATTCCATTACAATGGGATAGTTCCGCCTACCTCTTCCAGCGTCGCTCTCTCTCCCCTCCCTCTCTCTTCTCCGCACTCATCGTCTTCCTCGCCTTCTTCTCTGGCATCGGCCTCAACTCCGCTCTCCTCCTCTGCCTTCCCCTCTCCCACCAGCGGCCGGTGGCGACCTCTTCGTCTCACCACAATGTTGTCTCCCCTACCGCCCCACCCCGCCTAATCTAATATTCACTGGGCCATCGTCTCATCATGCCAGCCTCCGGCACTGCCTACTGCATGCCCTCCGCCGCTACTCACTGCTGAGCCACCATTTCCCTGGCCTTCCAATACAATCGTGGGGCACGATGAACCAGTCGGTAGTGGCAGCGCCACCCCTGTCGGCTGTTGATGCGGGAGAGCAAGAGAGAGCGAGCAAGAGAGAGAGAGAGGTTGGGGTTGGTATACCGTTGCAACGGTATACCATTCCCTAGTTTTTCTCTATGAAAATATATCATTATTATTAAAGTATTTTTGATGACAAACATAGCGATATATAGTATATGTGCCCAATTTAGATACTTTACATAAATTAGTCATTAAAATTTAGAAAGTTTGATAGAATACATTCTTCACTTGTGAAGGTGTAAGGACTACTATATACATACATTGAAGTTCTGCTATGCAATCTTAGTATTAGTACATAGTGTTGTAGACCCAACAAATCTTTGGATTCATTAATATTTACTACAAACTAATGTAAAAAGGAATTACACAATTACATTTTTTTGGGAAAAAAATCTCCTTAGCTAATACTCCGTCCGGTCAGAAATACGTACTTTGGACATCGATGCAATCTCTAAAACATAACTTTACCACTAATTTCTATTATAATATAATTATAAAACCCAATAAAATTATAATATTATGAAAGTACTTTTAGTAACAAATCTACACATATAAGTTTCATGTATCCAATTTAAAAAGATATTGATAGTCAAAAGTTTCAAATTTTTGACTGCACCTATATCCAAAAGGAGTACATGTACTTGTGACCGGAGGGAATACACATGTATGCTGTCGATAATATAGGTAAAATCAACTGTTATATACGATCGAGCGTGTGGATCAAAAGCAAAAATTGGGATTCCATAGCTGCTACACATGGATGCTCAGAATTTAAGCAAAAAATTGGGAGTCCATATGAAAGCAAGAAGGGTTCTAGTTGTTTATAAGGAAGCACATTCAATAAGCAAGAAGACAGTACAGGCTATATGCTAATAAATTCGTTTTGTCATGTTAAACCTGCATGCTTTATCTATAAGAAACCTGCAGGCTCCTCCTGATGAAATCAAGAACACAAGACCAACAATAAGGTATGGAGGAGTGCATGTACAGCCTCGCTGTGTTCTCAGCTCCATTTTGTTCCTTTAAATTAACTAAAACTTTTCATTTCCTCCTCCCCCTCCTCCTCCTTCTTGTTTATTGTTGTGTGTTTTGTCAAGATTTTTCTGCTTTAGGCCGAGGCATCATTTAAACTACCTGCATTCAAAGGTCTGGCTCAAATGCTTAAATTGCACATTAACAGTCTCTCATGGTTTTGGTCTAGGATTGCATCCCTACTGAGTATTGATTATGGAGTACTCCTCGTCCAATCTGTGGCTTGCAGAACTGGTAAGAACCAAATCATCATATGTTTTAAGCATATGTACTTGTAATTTTCTTTATGGAAGAAACATATATATATACTTGCAGTTTTGTAGCTGAGATATCTCGCAAATTAAGAAAAATTAACGCGTGGTACTGTTTGGTGTAGGAAAACGAAGAGCTTGAGTTGGTCGACCCTCTGAGCATGCAGCAGCTCGCTGACTCCCTCGCCAACGAGCTCTGGCACCAGCCCCAAGAACAGCAAGAACGACAGGATCAACAACATAAGTACACGCACCACATCCCATCACCGTCGGGCTTCTCGTTTGTCGGCGACGTGAACAAGGCCGAGGGGGCTGTCGATGCAGGCAGCAACAACAGTATGTTGTCCTTCGCCGACGGCACGTCGAGCTCGCTGAGCTTCACGGCACTAGAGCAGCAGCCGTACAGTGGTGCTGCTGGCAAATGCAGCCTTCCGTCGGAGAAAAGAGGCGGAAGGAGAGCGACGTCGAGCGTGCGAGAGCATGTCATCGCCGAGAGGAAGCGCCGGGAGAAGCTGCATCAGCAGTTCGCCACGCTCGCATCCATCATCCCCGACATCACCAAGGTTAGAGGTCGTCGGTAGTAACACCTAGTCACCCACACACAACACAAGGTAGTAGGACAGCTAATGTTGTCAGGAATTGTTTTCCCAGACAGACAAGGTCTCCCTCCTGGGCAGCACAATTGAGTACGTGCACAAGCTGAGGGAGAGGGTGACGGCCCTGCAGGAGTCCCCGATGTTCGACGCCCGCTGCTGCATCGGCTCCGGCGATCAGCAGGTCGCGTCTTCGTCGTCGGCGTGCCCAAGAATCGAGGCGGACGTGCGCGGGACGACGGTTCTGCTGAGGATCGCGTGCCGGGAGAAGAAGGGGGTGCTGATCATGCTGCTCACCGAGGTCGAGAAGCACGGCCTGTCCGTCATGAACTCAAGAGTCGTGCCCTTTGCTGATTCCTCTCTCGACATCACCATCACTGCAGAGGTGAACTTCATTTATAGACACAGTTGCCTTACGTATTCTTTTTTTTTTCCAACATCCCAATTGAAGATTGCAATACACTACTTGTTCATGTAAGATTTATGAAATGTTGCATAATGGTATCTTCTTGAATAAAGTAGGAAACAAATAGTCTTGATATAATATAGCAGGGCTTAGTATTTTGGTTGGTCGGTGATATATATATTCCTTTTTTTCTTCTGATTTTCTGCAGGTTGAAGATGCATCTTCTACCACTGTTGAACTTGTGAAGGACCTAAATTTGGCTCTCCGAAATTTTTAGATGTAAATTGCAGTGAAGAAAAAAATATGATATTGTACAAATGGAACTGGTAGCCAAGCTGGTTTCGAATTGACTTTGTACTTTCAGCTTATTCCCTGTAGCTATAATAAATTTTGTAAAAATAGTGTGTTTTTTAAGCAGGGGGTCTAAAGGTCAATTAAAGTACACATTATGCCGACTTCATATATACAGGTCAAAATTGCATGTGATTATCTATCTCTCTATAATCTCTCTTATGAACAATCAGAAATCATAAACCAAAAACCAAAAAAATATAAAACAACCAAAAAAAAGAACCCTTACATCTCTCTTGCGTATGTGCTGCTTATAGCTTAGAGACTGATTCATCTATGTTTAGTCCTTTAATTTGGTTTGATGAATTTATAATTAGATCTTGTACCTTTGTACTTGGGAATATCAATTATATGTTAAAATGCGCCGGATCTCACAAATATATTCAGATTTTAGTACTCCTCTGAAGCAGTGCTATTGAGTGCATTAAACAATTGATAGCAAGAGAGGCAGTGGAAGCAACAGCCGCGCCTGTAGACCAGTGGATTGAACTCATGTTTCCTAGTAGTGCAGCAAAATTTGGACGGCAGGGCCTAGTTCATGATCAATATTCAACACAGTCGGGCACTTAAAGGATCAAATTGAGAAATATTGGACCCGGTATGCTAATCAGAGGAGGTGAATGATGCCTTTAAATTCAACCTCCTAAATGGTACTCTAAAACTTTCACTTCACTAGCTATTAAAAGCTAGAAAGATCATATTGACTTACTAACAAAGAACTAAGAAAAGCATGGGGACTTAAAGAATCAAATTGTGAAATATTGGACTCGATATGGCAATCAGAAGGGGTGAATGATATCTTTAAATTTAACCTCACAAATGATATTCCAAAACTTTCACTTCACTAGCTACTAAAAGCAAGAAAAATTATATTGGCTCACTAACAAAGAACTCAGGAAAGCATAAAAGCAAATGGAATTCAACTCCTCTGAGCCAGTCGGACAGCTATGGGAGAGCGGTTGGGTTGACCAAGCGGTCTGACCACCGAAGAGGACTGGTCAGGCTAGCCTACGAGCCTGGGGGCGGTCGGACCGTACGCATGATCCTAGAACTGGAAATCAGCCCAAGCCAAAACAAAAAAAAGGCACAATCTCCAAAATACATATCCAAATGATTTAAAACTTTACACACACCTTACTGAGGATCTCAAGAACTGAATACATATAAGGATCACATGTATCTTGGCTAAAGTTCTAACGTTCCCTCAATACAAGCAAGATTGCATCAAAATCAGGCAAAACTCAAGAACTTGATATATGACTTTCTTGTGGATTGAGAATAGCCAAGATGACTCTAGATTAGTTCTCACATGTCACAGCAAACAAGAGTACCCAAAGATTCGAGATCAAAATCCTAGGAACAATATATCACTAGAAGGGCTCCAAATCGAACCAAATCAGGCAACCATCAAGATCTAGCAATACCTAGTCCCTAGATGGATGGAATACGATCCTCATGAGGTATCTCCATCACTTACACATCCTTGTAATCCAGTAAGATCAAGAGGGAAGGAGAGAGAGGGCAAAACAGCAACTAAAGCAAGTGCAAAATCAACATAAGCAAAACACACCATATAGGATGAACAAGATTGATCTATTACAACTTATAGATAAAGGTTTTACAACCACTCTACCATAGAGGACAAAGCTCCTACAAGAGCATTCATCCAAAACTTCCACCACAAGGAACTCTCTCTCCCATACCTTAATAAATGGATTGTTAGTTAGCCATATGCCTCCAACGCTTTTCACTCATATAGATAGAGCAGTCAACCCTCATCTAACCCTAATAGATACTATCTATTAACATAACCAAAAAAATCCGTTAACCCCCCCCCCCATACACTGGATTTTATACTCATACATGACTTATCCACTCTTTGCAAAGCGCATAAGCCCAAGCTCGATTGGTGGCCAAAGGGTACATTCAATAGCATGGGGTTGATTTCGAAGAGGTATTCGCTCCTGTAGCAAGAATGAAATTAGTGCACTTGATTCTAGCATTTGCATAGCAAGAATGAAATCAGTGCACTTGATGCTAGCATTTGCAGCCAATCACGGATGGAAAGTCCACCACATGGATATTAAATCCGCATTCTTGAATGGAGAGCTTCAAGAGGAGGTATACGTGGCTTAGCCCCCAGGTTTTATTGATGAGAACAACCCTCCTATGGTCCTCCAGCTTAGCAAAGCATTGTATAGGTTGTGACAAGCACCAAGAGCTTGGAATGCAAAACTAGATGGAAACCTCTCCTCACTTGGTTTTCAAAGAAGCACCTTTGAACATGCAATTTACAAGCGAGGTGAAGGCAAGCTACGTTTGCTGATAGGTATATATGTGGATAATCTCATAATATTGGGTCCTCAACCTAAAGTCATACAACAATTCAAGGAGGATATGAAAATGCTTTTCAAGATGAGTGATCTCGGCAAGCTGAGTTACTACTTGGGTATTGAAGTCCATCAAACTGAAGATGGAATTACTATGCATCAATCGGCTTATGCATAGAAAGACCTTGAAAAAGCCGGGATGAAAGACTGCAATGGGTACCAAGTTCCCATGGACCCAAAGTTCAAAATGAGTAAAAATAGTAACCAACCTTTGGTTGACTCTACACTGTACCGGAGCCTTGTTGGGAGTCTTATATATTTGGTACACACAAGACTAGATATCACTTATTCAGTTGGGCTAGTGAGCCACTTCATGGAGGCACCGACGACTGAACATATGGCAGCAGTAAGGCATATCTTGCATTACATCAAGGAGACAAGGGACTTCGGTTGCTTCTATAGAAGAAATCCAAAAGGGGTACTAGACTTAGAAGGGTTTTCTAACATTGATATGGCCGGGGATATAGACAATCAGAAAAGCAATATGAGAGTGGCATTCATGTTGAATGGAGATCTAGTCAGTTGCAATCCACGGCAAAACCTTTTTTGCAAATATTGTGTCTCCAAACTTATCTACAAAAACATAAAACAAGACAACAAAAAGAGACAACAAAGAAACAAAAAATTGTTTGTTACTGTAGCAATACTATTCATATACTGTAGCAATACTATTCATATACTGTAGCACTACTATTCGGATATTGTTGCTATAGTGTGTTTACTGTAGCTACAGATTAAGAAAATCACAACTTGCATTCACCCTCTATCATGCTTGTAATGCCCTACACGTTGATTCGGCGTTTCTGAAAGTATTTAACGGATTCACGGAGATTTCTCTTTTTTCCCTCCTTAGTCCAGAGAGGGAGGCCAGGCTTTCCACCTCCCACCTTAGGCCCAGGCTAGCCCAACTAGGCCCACCCCCCCTTCCCCCTCTTTTTCCCCCTTGTGGCCGCCACCCCCTCCCCCTTGCGCCCCTCTCTCTTCCCTGCATCCTCCCCTTGCGTTGTGCTGCTCCTCCCTACTAGAAAGAAGATGGGAAGGAAGGGAGGAAGAAGGAAGGAAGGAGGAAGGAGGAAAGGATCTCTTGCGTGGATGACCTAGGTTTCGAATCCTCATCTTCTCTCTCTATTTTAGGATAATCTTAGGCATTTGGCTCATCTTTAGAGGAAGGTCATCAAGGGGAAACTATCATTCTGCACTTAATCGGTGTTCAACGCATAGTCCGATCGGGCAGTGTTGTCGTTTAGGTGGTTTAGACAAACAAGATGGTTTTTCCTGCAAAACCCATGGATAGGAAAGTTGTAGAGAACTCAGATACATAGTTCCTGTATTTGTTTTGTAATTTTTGGATGAGTGGATTGAGCACAATAGAGGTTGAAAGTCTGTTGTGTAGCAGAGTTGGATTCATGATTCAGTTTCTATTCGTTGGCAGGTTCAGAGACTCTAATGATTTTTATGAATTTTCTTATAATAACGAAAGTTGTACATAATGATGTAATAAAACTTTTGCTAAAATTATATAAGTTTTGGAGTAGTGTACTGTCAGTGGTGGTCTGTAGAAGTTCGCTGGTCAGAACTTAGAGGCAGTTTCTGTCCTCTATTTTCCCTCGCGAATTACACCATTTTAACAATAGAATAAAAGTGTGGTGTCTTATGGAAGTTGTAGCTTTTGTTCTGTAGATTTT
Source organism: Melocanna baccifera (assembly GCA_036346265.1). Classification (NCBI taxonomy): domain Eukaryota; kingdom Viridiplantae; phylum Streptophyta; class Magnoliopsida; order Poales; family Poaceae; genus Melocanna; species Melocanna baccifera. Next base: position 20,584,598 of record CM070704.1, on the reverse strand, counting down.
AAAAAATAATTTTGTTTCTATGGTCTGTCAAGTAGATAAAAAGATATGAAAAAACAAGCAGCACTGCTGCAATGAACTAAGCGTCGAAATGGCAATTTGAGAGGGAGTTGTTGGAGTTCAGGCGTAGTGGCACTTTACTTTTCAGTTGTGAATGTTATGTTGAGGTTTTGTGCTGAGTGGTGACTTGTGAGCAGGTGGCTTCACTCCTGACTGTGCTTGAGTCCTTCGCCCCTTCAGTAGAGGTAAGTAAACGTAGTGGCTGTTGCTACAATTTAACTTGTTAGTTTTACTATATTCACTGTAATTATTGATGTTTAGTAATTAATCCAACCTTTAAACTAAGATGCCCTGCTAAGTTATTTGCTTTATTTTACACATTGTTGTCTATGTAGTACATTCCTAATGAATCAATTGTGGCCATATCATGCATGTCATAGCATGTAGTATGATGCACACTCTTACGTTGCCAAGTAAGAGTTCAGTGGATCATTTGTATATATATGCATTTTATGAGGATAATCCTTGTTCTGAGATCTTAAGAGGTATTAGCTCGTGAGAGTCACTTGTGGCATGGAGTATTTTCTAGTAGTTACTGTTGGTAGTAGTTGTGGTTACAGATATAAATGAGGCTAATGAGAATTAATTGTTAATGTTTTATCATTGTACCATGAGTCATTGATTTGATGCTTAATCATCTATAGTTTGATTAACTTGTTATACAGTTTGCTTGCTGAGATTCATCTCACCCTTGTATTATCTCTCCCAAGTGATCCTTGAGCATGCATGGAAAGGGTAGAGCAGCGTGGCACCATTACACAAGTCTTCATGAGTTTTGTTATAATAAGATAGAGGATTTTTAATCGATTCTTTCTCCTGGTCATTAAATACTATAACTTAATGATGCTAGATCCTGGTTGGCTTTAGTAACGTTTGAGCAATCAAGATAGGTTGATAAAGAATGTTAGTGTGCTATTGTATGTCCTTATGCTATTTTATTATCTCCTATTATATGTTATGTTGTCATGCTTCTGCGTAGTTCCATTTCCTAGGAAGGTGCTACTTGATTTCCTATGTAATCCAACTAGTTAAAGTGTAGTTTGGTAGCATCTCGGGGTAATATAGTTCTTGGGGTGTTACAATGCTTCTAGCGAATTAAGAAAAACTTGAAGATGTCACAATCAATTGCTCTACGGACATCTATGCCTGTAACTGCATGCATGGAGAATTGGAGATGCTACCTTTTGAGGCTCGACAACGTGTGCTCTACAGGAGATCGAGAAACCAAGTAAAGCCAAATAAAAAATACTAAAGAATATGTAACATCCTGTTTTTCTGAATAATTTAAAGCCCTGAATTTAAAAATAAATTTTGGAATTTTTCTGGAACTAATAGAGCTTAATTTGGATTTTCAGAAATTAACAAGGATTTAATATGATTAAAATAAACTTCAACATGAGCTAAAAATATTTTATTTGAGTTCCTCAGATCTCAAGGAATTTGTTGGTATTTTTTGGTGAATTTTTGGGATTTATCTGTTATTTTCTAGAGCTCTTGGCTTTTATTTGAATTTCTGGAAAAAGAGAAAATAAGAAAACCCTAAACTCCTTTTGAGCCGAATCTCTCTCGGCCCATTTTCCCCTCGCGCTACCGCCCATGCGGATTCCTCGGCGTCCGTGCCGTAACCGAGCCGTACTCCTTGGATTGCGTGCTTTAAAAGTGCCACCGCCTGCCTTCGCCTCTCACCCGAACACCGCCGTCCTTGCCACCCGCCACTGCTGCCATGCGCCACCACCCTCTCGCCGAAGCTCGCCGTCGTTTGGAGCCGCGTCGCCGATCGCGCCGAGCCACGCCCTCGCCGTCGTCATCCCGAACTCTACCGCCACCCAGAGCCGAAGTCGCCGCCGGCGTTCCGCCGTTCGCCGGTGAATCCCGCCGCCATCCCGAACCTGTCCGCCGCTGTCCCCAGCCCTCAGCCCCGCCCGTGCTGCCTCATGCCGCACTCCCATGACGCTTCGCACAGCACGCCCAATGCCGAGATGCGCCACTCTGTTCAGATGGTCCGAACGTCCCCGCACCTCCGCAGCCGTCCGATCGACGTTGGACCGTCCGATCTTCCTAATAGTCGGACAGTCCGATTGTTGCACACCTTCGCAGCCGTCCGATCAATGGCGGACCATCCGATTGACATCATCATCGGATAGTCCGATCATTGTATCTTCGCAGCCGTCCGATCGGCGTTAGACCGTCTGATCGTCATCATCATCGGACAGTCCAAACGTTCATCGTCTTCGCAGCCGTTGATGGTCGGGCAGTCCGATCGTCAGCGCCTTCGCAGCCGCACGATCGACTTCTTCCGATCGTTGCCTCCTTGCCGCGTCAACCCTAGATGCCACGTTAACGCCACGTGTCAGTGCCACGTCAGCCCTAACCGACCCCCAGATGCCACGTCAGCCGCCATGTCAGCATGCCACGTCAGCAGCCATGTGTTAGTGCCACGTCAGCCCTAACCGCCACATTAGCACCGCCCTCTCGTGAGCACTGTTCCATAAGCTGAGTCTACCGTGAACCAGCCTCCCCGTGCACCAAGTCTACAGCACAGTAACTTTTTTGATTTCTAGTATTTTTCTTTAGATTTAATTTTTTGAGAGCCCGTTCTTCTCTATCCTAACTCCGATTAACCCCGTTCTTTTTTCTAAATTTATCTAAAATCAAGCTCTAACTTTTGGTTCTAGTTTCAAGGTTTTTAGAGTTCATTTGGATTTTATTTTATTTGTTTTTGTTGTTTCAGTCGTTTTCTCCCTCGTTAGATTCCGATTCCGAAGGAGTAGGAGCGACGCCAGAAGACACCGAGTACCTCGCTGAGCATAACCAAGGCAAGTCGTAACCTTTGATCATGTTGAACCCAGTTTGTAATCTATTATTTAATTATTTTGTTTTACTTTATCCAGCATCGCTATTTTTATACATACCATTGTACTGGTAGTTATCATCCCAAATTGAATTATTCATCTGTGTTATTTTGAATGCCCTGATACCATTGTCACCATAGGTTGGAAAATTTATCAGTGACACTATGTTAGATGTCACATGGGTTGTACGACTAGAATGCTTAGTCTTGCTTAATTTATGAAAGGGTTTATCATTGCATATGAATAATTAATTTGACTTAATGAGATATGGAACCGTGGTTGGTGCCACAACTATAAAATTTGTGCTATAACATTGGTGTGTTATTGGCGTGGTCATACAAACTTAGTTTTCACTCGGGCGAGTGATCGTGCAGTAAAGGGGAAGTGCAGGTTCACTTCATGGGATGTGGCAGTCTCGTTCGGTAGACTTAAGGACTTAATTTTGTACGCCATTGATCTGAGCTTTATTGTACAAACCACATGTCTAGTATGGAATAGACCTGGCTGATTAATTTGGGATGTTTTAATTTCAATATATCTCGCCATTGTGATGAACATGATTGCTGATTTCCTGTGGCGCAAAGGGGGGTGTGATGCGAAACTCTAGCGGGCTAGATTGAGTTGGAATTGAACTTTGTAAATGCCTTGTTGCAATTTTCTTAGGCCAAGGCTAATCATATCGTGTGGGTACAGTTGTCCAACCTCTGCAGAGTGTAAAACTATTCGAATAGCCGCGTCCTCGGTAATGGACAATGCTCGATGATTTCACACGAGGGTTAGTGATTTTATTTAAACTTGTGGTTTATGGTTGGAAAGTGAACGGGTAGTTCACTGTCGGTTTAGCTTGTGGATGGGAGGTTCACAAGTGGTTTAATTTCAATTTTGTTGATTATTTATTTATTATTGTTTGTCTTTAAAATCCACTTTCAATCTATTATTATGTTTACTTCAAAATATCATCTTTATGCAAATTAACCTTTCAGCTCTCCATTGGTAAGCCTTGCATATGATATTGTATTCATTTGTTACAAACGACTTGCTGAGTACCAATGTACTCATGGCTTTATGACTATGTTGCTCAGTTGAGAAGGAGGAGTATTACCAGCAGGAGGTACCAAAGGGAGAGTACTTCGACGACTTCACGGATTAGGACTTCGCTCCCTAGTTGATTGCCTGTGGGCATGTCGAATGGCTACTACGCTTTATTTTGGATTTTCGCTACTAGTTTTGTTAAGCCCTTCAGGCTAGTGATAATAAGTTCGGCCATGGGGTCGTACTTTGGATATTTATCAATATTTGAGGTTTCCTTTATTTAGCATGTATATGGTTGTTTTGTCATCTATGTTTGACTGTTTGCACTAGCGTGATCCTGGACTGGTGCGGTATATATAGAGAGTTTGAATTTGCATATTCGGGTCTCGACAGAATACCGATGAGGGCATTGAAAGCTGGTCCCCATGCAAGACGCGACATCACAACTCTCTGGCACCGCATGGATTGAAGAAAAGGAAACGTTGACCTGCTTTGCGCATATTGATCGAGACAAGGAAATAAGCCAACACTGCTTCTCGGTGTTGCGCATTGGGCACGTGGAACGCGGATCAAAATGATGCCCATGAACGATGCAAAGCAAAAAAAAACTACTGCCAACCCTTTTTCGTAGAATAGATCAAAACTTTATTTTTGAATCATGGTGGCTGCAAACTGCCCTCCTAGCACCCCTAAACTCTAGCATGAAATTAGCATCTCCTAAGCCATGAGGTTAGCCTCTAACCCTATCTCTATTTATAGTCTAGGGCTCAAAAACTGGGCTTATTTTAAGCCCACAAGTTCTAATCCAATTCCAACAGCAAAGGGACCCAAAACCTTTCCTAACACAGGTTTTTCAAAATTCCACTCAACCTGCACATACAAAGACCAAACCGATATTTTTTTCCTACATAAGTTCTTCCCAACTTGACCAACATCAGTCCACGCACACACACCACACACCTCGCATAACACTGCTAAGCAATATTGTTCATTATTCATCATCACAAATATTCTAAACCTAGCCGCATGCTCCAACAATCTTCCCCTTGATGAATATATTAATAACACCTCAAGATTGCGTGAAGAATTAGCTCCAAACAGGTATAAGCAAAGAACTAAAGTCAAAAAAATATTTTAAGCTACAAATCTCAAATCTATTTTAAATCTCTCCCCCTCAACATAAGAGAAGTAATTTTAGCAAATTTAGCAAATTTCTCCAATATCTTTTCATTATCTCCAATTTCTCTCCATTTGGCAATGTAATCAGCAATGAACTTCAGAGAAAGAATAATTCTAAGGAGCAATAAGAGTAAAAATTAAGAAACTTTGTAGATTATCTAAGTTACTTTGTATTGATTTAATTAATTTAATCAAGCCATCTTATTGAGTAGAGCTACCTAGATCATATAAAGTCATATTTCATATAGCAATGTCAAAACAAGTTTTTTAACAAGATTAAGCAATTTATATCAATGACAAACATCTCAACAATGACCAAACTTAAGCAATTTATGTCAATGACAAGCATCTCAACAATGACCAAACTTAAGCAATTTATATCAATGATAAGCATCTCAACAATGACCAAACCAATTATAAAGAGTATAATGAGATATCACAATGAAACGTGAAAGTCTAAAAATGAAGCAAACCTCAAATCTAAACAAGCTAGCAGTCTCATATAACAACTTATTCCTCCACACTTAATTCTTAAATATGTGGCATACTTGTAGCATACTTCTTTTAAATGGTGGCACACTTGAAACATACTTCTTTTAAATGGTGGCACACTTGAAGCATACTTCTTTTCATTTATGCACTTTCTGTGTGTGTGTGTGTGTGTGTGTATGGCATGCTTGAAGTATACATCTTTTCAAATGTCTCTTTCTTATTTTGTATAACATGCCAAATTGAGTAAATCATAAAAAGATTGCAATATGAAATATACGAGCCTCATAGTTAAGATTTAAAATAAGACTTACAATCAAGCTAATCCTTTTCGCAAAGTAGCAAACTAATTATAACTAGTCATGATCAAAACTACACAGCATATGAATAAATATAATAAAGAGTGCTCTACAACTCATTTAATTTAAATGGCTTAGATTTGTTGATTTATTTGACAAGTATAATAAACAAAGCTTCTAAAATTTCTAAAAGACAAGCTCCCCCTCAAAATAATCTCAAAAGATGTAACACACCCAATCAAGCTCATGTTCTCTATCCCGCGTTAGCTGTTCTTACATTATAGAAAACATCAGTCTCACAGTACTGGGGTTAGTGAAATGAGATCTGCAAATCCAGTACTATAGCACACGACTTGGAGGAATAGCAACAAACTAGAACCAAAATCACATGCGCGTGAAAGTGAATTATTTGAATTATATCCCCAATCAACACGCGAAGTATATTTACAATCATCATAAAAGTTCTCTAAAAATCTAGCTTTTGTATTAGTTCTAGGAACAACGAAAGAGGTTACACATTTTTGTCTCATTGCACTCAATATTTCTCTTTTCTCTTTCTTAGCACGCTTAAAGCAAAATTCATGTAAATGACCATCTCTTCTACAATATGTGCAATGAAATCAAACATAATTAGAATTCTTTTGAGATGATGAGCTAGCACCTATAGCATTAGTAACAGAACTTTGCATAAAACCAGCAAATTTAAACATAGTTTGTTTTAGTTCAGATTTTACTTTAATTTTTTCAGGTTCAAGAAGCTTAACAATCTTAGAAGAATTATTCTTGGCATGCTCAACAAATTAAATTCTAGACCATGATTTTTAACACTTACTTTTGACTTATCTAGGATCATATTTAAATTTTTCTTACAAAAAAATCTCTCTAAAGTATCCTTAAGATATTCATTTTCTTTAGCCAATGTGGGACAGGTTGTGCATTTAGCATGATCATTGACTAAATTTTTAAAAGTGCTAGACTGAGCCAATCTACCTTTTACAGCAAAATCATTAAGTTGTCTAGTCAAATGTTTCTATTTCAATGTTAAGCTTAGGACAATTAGAGCAAGAAAGCGTCTGATGATAAAATATTTGTTGAATTGATTCTTGAGATGAATTAAGTCTAGCTTCTAGCAATTCACAATTAGAGTAAGCTTTAGATTGAGTATTTAAAATACATAACTCTAAACATGTAGAAGAACTAAACTTGAGCTTTTTAATTTCATCATAAGCAAATGTTAATTTATCATCACAAGAGTCATGTGTCAATCCTAGTTCATCAAATTTATCAGTACATCCCTAAGTTAAACCAAGTTTGATGCATTAATTGTTCTAGTTGTCTCTAACTCAGAATGTAAAACTTGACAAAACTCACATAATTCACCATTAGGAATAGAAGATATAAGTTTATTAATCTCAAAATTTAAGCTTTTAATAATAAAATTATTTTCTTTCAATTTCTTGTTGGTCTTTTTCAATTCAATCGCAAGTTTAATCAAACTATCTTTAAACTCATCATATGACGGTCTTACCTTATCAGGATCATAGTCGTCATCGTCATTGCTTACCATGAAGCATATGCCTATGAAGTCATCGTTCTTCTTTTTACCTTTAAGAATCATCATCGTTGTTGTGGACGTCATCATCACAACTCTTATATTCCACATCACTCAAATCAAGACGCTCAATAGATGATATGATCTTTTCCGCATACTTGCAACGGAAATTGCCACCCTTGGTGTTGTTGTTCTTGGATGTCCGGTGACGATAATTCTTGTCTTCCTTGGTCACCTATCCCTTGAGCTTTGGGCAATCATCTTACTGTGTCCTGGCTCATCACACTCATAGCACCTGATCGACCTTGACACGCCACCTCGTTTCCTCATTCTCACGTTGTTAAGTGCTTTGTTTGCCCGTGAAGACATCAACACCAAGTTCTCTTCAAGGAGCTGCTCGAACTGTTTCTTTGAAAAAGAAGATAAACCAAACAAAAAAACACAAAACAAAGGGCTCGACGAAGCAACCCGCACAGGATTAATCACAAGTGCTAAAGATGAAGATTTATCAATATTAGATAGCAAAGCTTCCATCTCATAGGTTTTCAATCTAGAATAAAGATCATCCATAGTAAAAGTATCTAGATCATCAGTTTAATTAATAGTTGTGACAACCATTAATCACTCAGAACCTAAAGATCTCAAAAGTTTAGTAGCATTATCTTCATCAGTAGGAATAACATTAATACCATGCAAATTACTCAATATTTTTTCAAAATGAGCAAAAAGGTCATCAATAAATTCACCAGGCTTCATAGCAAAGTAAGAGTACTCTTTTTGATAAAGATTTTTATGCACTTTCTTAATGTTAGTGGTTCCTTTATGATAATCGTAAAGAGTTTTTCATATGAAGTGGGCAGAATTAATATGAGCTACATGATAAAATTCTTTGCAAGAAATACCTTGAAACAATAAGTTACTAGCTTGAGCATTTAAATCAACATCTATTTTGTTTAGATTAGCAACAGTGGCAGGAACCACATAAGGTGTATAAACTTTTTTAAACGTTACTACCTTGAGCCTCAATGTAAACTTACTACCTTGAGCCTCAATGTAAACTTGCATACAACACTTTCAAAAAACAAAATCAGTACCATCAAGTATGGGGGGATGGTTCACATACCTCTCTGACGCCATAGCAACCCGCTCTGATACCACTTGTAGGATCATCGATAGCAATTAGAGGGAGATGAATGATTAGAATCTGCAGTGAAACCTTTTTTTTCAAATCTAGTGTCTCCAAACATGTCTACAAAAACATAAAATGAGACAACAAAAAGAGACAGCAAAAAAACAAAAAAATGTTTGGTACTGTAGCAACACTGTTCGGGCACCGTAGCAATACTATTCATATATTGTAGCACTACTATTCAGATATCGTTGCCATAGTGTGTTTACTGCAGCTACATATTAAGAAAATCACAACTTACATTCACCCTCTGTCATGCTTCTAGCGAATTAAGGAAAACTTGAAGATGTCACGCACTTCTATGACTGTAACTGCATGCATGGAGAATTGGAGATGCTACCTTCTATGGAACCGAGCAAAGCCAAATAAAAAATGCTAAAGAATACAGGCAAGACACGACGTCGCAACTCTCTAGCACTGCACAGATCGAAGAAAAGGAAATGTCGACCTGCAATCGAGATAAGGAAAATAGCTGACACTGCTTCTCGGCATCGCGCGTTGGGCACCAAAATGACGTCACGAACGACGCAAATCAAAAACCGCCACCGACTCTTTTTCGCAAAATAGATGTAAACTTTATTTATGAATCATGATAGCTATAAAGTGTCCTCCTGACACCCATAAACTCTAGCATAAAATTAGCATCTTCTAAGCCACGAAGTTACTCTCCAGCTCCATATCTATTTATAGTCTAGGGCCCAAAACCTGGTCTTAAGTCTACGAGTTCTAATCCAATTCCAACAGCAAAGGTACCCGAAACCTTTCCTAACACAAGTTTTTCAAATTTCTAACTTTTCCAATTCATCATGTGTCGAAGCCTTCGGACCACACCTCTATAGTTCTAACATACATCGTCCGTCTTTGATCTCCATACGTCCTAAGTATAAGCCCGACCATCTCATGACCTCCTTAACCGTCTGAATTTCGGATCTCCCATTCCAGTCCTCGTCCATCTCTTATCGACTATGATCGCCTCCATGCTCAATGGCACATGTAAAGACCAAACCAACATTTTTTTTCTGACACAAGTTCTTTCTAACTTGACTGACATCAGTCCATACACGCACGCTACACACACCTCACATAACAACGCTAAGCAATATTGTCAATTTTTCATCATTATAAATATTCTAAATCTAGCCACATGTCCAACAGCAATCACACAAACAAAAAGTGGTTGCTTTGTCATCCTACGAAGCTGAGTATATCTCAGCAACTACAGCAGCGTGCTAGGGAATTTGGCCTGCACGTTTACTTGCTGAGTTGATGAATGAGAAACCTAGCAGTATAAAGCTACATGTGGACAACAGACCGGTCATAGCTTTGGCTAAGAACCTTGTGTTTTATGATCGGAGCAAACACATTGATACACGTTATCACTTCATCAGGCAATGTGTGGAAGAAGGAAGCATCGAGATCAGGTTCCAGAAGTTGGGCTTACAAAAGCACTTGGGAAAGCTCGGTTCCAGAAGTTGAGAAGTAGACTTGGGATGGTGGAAGTGCGGTGAAATTAGGGAGCGATTGTTGGTTAATTTCACTGCATTTTGGTTTGATCTTGTTTCCTAGTCTTTGTTTAAATTCCTACAAGTAGTGCCGTATCTGTCTTTCGGCTGAAACGGAAAGCTTGGATTTGGTTGATTCAGTGCTTCCATGACAGATACGATTGTAACTGATAATCTGTAATATGCTTATGAATATATGGAAGGAGAAAAACCAGAAAACATGTGGCTGTTTTGCACACGGCAAAAGTTCATGTCTCTGTCGTCTTCAGTTCAGAGCCACCGAAAAACCAATCTGAAAATACTATTCATCGTCTGGGACAGTTCAGAACAGAGAGGAGTAATGGGATACTCTGACAGAAACCCTAGAATGGAACATGCACGCCGCCACCCCCTCGAGTCGCCAGAGAACCTGGCACCAAGACTTTCACATTTTTCTACCAGATTTAGTTATCAGTGTCAGGTAACTGCAAACGAAGGAGTTGTGTGATATGGTCCAACTAGGTTTAACACTAGTCGACGTGTGATTTGCCTTATCATTCACGGTACTTATAACCAACAGTAATTATTCCTCGAAATCCTCGAGTTAACAATAATAGCAGCAATGTCTCTAAATATCCAATCAGCTAGCATGCACCAAACTAGTAGATGGAACAGCGAACAACTCGATCCACATGCAGTAAACAAGTAGTACAGATCGATTCAAAGGACAGGTTCAGACCGTCCTCATGTCAGCAGCAATTAGAAGACAAATAATTCTTAGTTACACCAATGATTAGCAGTAGCCGCACAAGATGCAATCAAGGAAAAAGAGGAACCCACAAACCAATCTGAACTGAAGGACTCGCAAGTAGAGATCACCAGGATTAGCTCTGATCAAAACCAGCAGCTGTGTTCTTTAATCCTTGCCAAGAACAAAACCCTAGATTGGTTTGCTCACGAACTCAACAGGAAGAACATGTGTAGGATCAAGAATAACTGACTAGAGAAGGGTGAATAGGATATTTTAATATTCTTGTGCTCTAATTAACATTTTAACATGTATGAGCAAATCAAAATTTCTAGCACAAATCAAGAACTAAGTAATTCAAGTCTCGTTAAGGCACCACAAGTAATATCTATACTAAATACACTTCTAACTACACAAATCATTTCAATTATAAGAGCTAGAAATGTAAATGCGGAAAAGTAAAGATAAAGGAATAACCACAATGAAGATACGGGAAGTTTTTCCCATGGTATTGAAGACTTATCGATCTTCACTAGTCCACGTTAAGGTAAACTCAAACGGATTAGACCAGCTCCACAAATTAAGCCTAATGACCTCAAACCTATTAGGGTTACTCTTCCCCCGCTCTGGAGATAGAGAGCACCAAACCACTCACAACCAGCGCCAGATCTCTTCACAATCTTTTTAAATAGATCACCATGCAATCTTCCTTCAAACCGTCTAGGTGCCAACAAATATCAAGAGTAATAAACCACAGCCCTTGCTTAAAGGTTATCAAGTGCCAAAGGGATCAACTAATGATACATATGCACTTGAATGCTCTCAACTATCTCAAAATGTGAAATATGAGCAACTGAGTAAATGGGAATGCACAAGATACTCAAGAGATATTCAATGAAGTCGAGTATCTACCCTTGTGGTCGTGAGGGGATATTTATAGTCTCCAACGACAAATTTGACCATTTGAAGCAAAATCTCCAAAAAAAATTCAATATGTGAGGTACTACCGTCATGGATCGACTGGGAGTACCGCACCTAGGGTTCAACGGTTATTTGTATATGTTGGTTATGAATGTTGCAAAGGTTATTAGCGGATGTTGCTCAGGAACATTCGATGGGATTCGTGAAAGAAGAACATCGATAGATCGATCCACGGCCATACAATTAAAAATTAACAATCCTTTCATATATGCACGCAGGAGGAATAGAAGAACTCGATTCGTTATCTCCTTCAGAATTGGATTCATCTAAGGTGTCATTAGATGAGAAATCTATGGATGCATCATCATCTAAGAAGTCATTAGATAATAAATCTTTATTTATTCCGCACCTGTGTAGTTAACGATTAATACAAGTGACCGTGCTATGTACTTACCGTGGGCTACGGCCTCTGAGACGGTGCTCTTGTCGCGTCTTCTCCTTCACCATGTAGCAGCTCCTTCTGCTTCCTCACCCAATTGCTCCTCAGCTCTTGCAATTGTCTGGAAATATACACACATATACACGTACAGAGATACATATAGTGTAACACTCCAGGAACCATATTACCCTACGATGCTACTAAACAACACTACCTCTAGCTAGATTACAGGAAAAATCCGGCAGCACCTCTCCAGAAATATAAACTACGCGGAAGCATGACGATAAATAGATAGTAGGAGATATGAAGAATAACATTTTAAGAGTATAAAACATCCCACAACATCATATATCAACCTAATTTAGATTGCTCAACAATGAGGAACAAAAACGATTAAAGATCCTCTATCTTATTACAGCAAACTCATGAAGAAATATGCATAGTGACGTGCTGCTCTACCCCTTCCCAAACGTGCTCAAGGATCACTTGAAGAGAGAGAAAAATAAGGGTGAGATAAAATCTCAGCAAGCAAACTGTTTAATAAGTTAATTAAACCACGGATGATTAAGCATCAATTAATGACTCGTGGTATAATAATAAAGCATTATCAATTAATTCTCAATAGCCTCATTCATATCCGCAAGCACAACTACTACCAACAACAGTAAAGTATTCGCAGTTAATTCTCATTAGCCTCATTCATAACCATAACCACAGCCACTACCAACAACAGTAAATCATTAGCATTAAATCCCCATTAGCCACATTCATATCTACAATCACAACCATTAGCAACAACGGTAAGGCATTAGCACTTAATCCTCATTAGCCTTATTCATAATCACGACCGCAACCACTTCCAATAATGGTAAAGCAATCACAACCAACAATGGTAAGGCATTAGCTTTTAGCCCTCATTAACCTCATTCATATCCACATCCGCAACCATAATCACAGTAACCACAAGGGATCACTCTCTGCCACAAGTGACTCTCATGAGCCAATACCACTTAACATCTCAGAACAAGAATGATACTCATGAAATACATATGTATGCAAATGAACTGTAGCACTCGGGTCAGATTTGGCCCAGCCCAGCCCTGAATAAACTCTATATATAGAGGGTGGAACCGGGAGAAGCAATAAGCCAGTTTGCTTTCTCCTCTCCCGTGCTCTCTCGACTCCTCTCAACCAGGGTGTCAGCTCCTGCCATCTTCACCTAGCTGCTGCTACTGCCCCTACCTTGCGGCTCGCTGTAGCCCTTCACCCCGCGCATCGGCGTCGCCACTCCCCTGGCCGCATCTCGCCGCCACCTCTTCCCCCTGTAGCCACCGCTCCCCTGCTCCGCTCGGCTGCTCGCCAATTGCGACGGGAGGAGGGGAGAGCTGAGCCAGGTGCCAGCCAAAAGAAGAGGAGAGGAAGAGGGGGGCCAGGTGGGGAAAAGGAGAGGAGGGGCGCCGGCGTGAGGAAGGCGTGAGGAACGAGGGCTTCGCCCGTGGGGAAAGAGATAAGGGGGGAGGAAGTGGCTTTTGCAATTCTGTTGATTATTTATTTATTATTGTTTTTACTTACGTTCGCTTTCAATCTACTTATCGTATTTACTTTAAAATACTGTTTCATGCAAATTAACCTTTCAGCCATCCATTGGTAAGCCTTGTATACTATATTGTATTCATTTATTACAAACGACTTGCTGAGTACCAATGTACTCACGGCTTATGCCCACTGTTGCTCAGTTGAGGATGAGGAGTTTTAACAGTAAGAGGTACCAGAGGGAGGATACTTCAGTGACTTCGTGGATTAGGACTTCTCTCCCCAGTCGATTGCATGTGGGTATGTCAAATAGCTTCCACACTTATTTCTGTTTTTTTTTTCACTGCCAGATTTAAAGCCCTTCTGGCTAATGAGTTGTAAGCTTGGCCATAAGGTCGTACTTAGTTAATTATTAATATTTGAATTTCTCTTTATTTTAACGTGTGTATGGTTGATATTTTATCTATGTTAAATTGTGTACACTAGCGCGATCCTGGACTAGTGTAGTATACACAGAGAGTCCGAATTTGCATATTCGGGTCTCGACAAGGAGGAAAAGGGCCAGCGGCGTGAGAAAAAAAGAGAGGGGCTGGGCTTGGGGAAAAGAAGAAAGAGGGAGAAGAAAAAAGGAAAGAGAAAGAAAAGGAAAGAGGAGAAAGGGAAAGAAAGGAAGAGAAAAATGAGAAGATGGTGGGAAAAAAAGAAAAAGAGAAAAGGGGGAGTGCCGGATCCGGTGCCAAATCTACCAGATCCGGTTAAGGAGTGACAGATCATGGCCTGATCCGGTCGTCGGGTTAGGGTAACGACTTGAAACCCTCTTTAGTTATTTACTGATTCTCGCATAAATTAGTATGCCGATTAAAACCAGAGCAGCGAGACGGTGTCCGGTGAACGGGAAATTGGCTATACTGGGTTTATGCATAAGAGCAACATTATTTGCTTGCATGTGTGTGTATTACATTAGCAATGGATTGAAATTGGTAATACTTGTTCAGGTAGCGGTTCGAGTCTGGTGTCGTCAGCGCACCGCCCGCCAGGTTAATAGGCAAGTGTATGGTAAAACAATGAATTGTGTTGAATGACTGCTAATTGTGTTTCCATGCCTTGATCAATAGCATTTAAGAGATAAGATATATGATTATGTGCTAATCATATCTTGAGGAATATTGTTTATGAGTAAACATTCTCATTTGAAGAGTTTTGCATCATGCAAAGTGCATAAGAGTCAGGTCGGTGAAAAAGTATTATAACTAGTCCGGAGTGCTCTTGAATAAGTCCTACAGAGGTACGCACTTCCACGGGATGGAGAAAAAGGGTGATATCGACGGGTGTACTCTCCGCTATATCGGTATAAGGTACAGTTATAGGTGCATTACATGTTATTGCATTGCATAAAAAGAGATACAGACAATGACACAGTAACAGATATTTGATTTACAGTTTATAGTTATAGATGCATTGTATTTTATCACACTACATAAAGAGTGATACAGATAGTGATACAGTTACAGAGGGTTGATTACAGTTACATATTACAGAAAATAGGTTTTACAATTCACAGTAGATGTGGTTTCTGATTTCTGATCGATTGGCCTTTACTGCTTCACTGATGAGCGTGATTCTGATTTCTGATGATTAGCTTTATAGTTCATAGTAGATGTGGTTTACAGTTTATAGTAGATTGGTCTTTACAGATTCACAGATGAGCGTGATTTCTGATTCTGATGAGATTGGCTTTACTGATTCCACGATGAGTTGTGATTTACAGTTTACAAACATAGAATTGGATTACAGCTTACAGATATGTATTGATGTACTGATTTATCGTATGCTTCCTGAGTCTTCGAACTCACCCTTGTTTTGTTGTTTTTTTTAGGATGATCTGGAGTGATAGCATGCATGAAATAGGAGTAGCCCCTTTTGCACTACACATATAAAATAACTGCTTAGTCATGCACGGAGCGTTATGTTAATCCTTTGTTAAGAAGCTTATGTAAATTTTCTAGTTGAAGTATATTTTAGGAGAATGGGTTCCCCAGTTAATATAGTTCTTGTGCGTTAACTCTATTTATGGCGTGCCTATGTAAGATAGTAACAGTGTGACGGTAGCATCTTGGGCCCTATGGAGGATCGATGTGTTACATGATCCACAGCACTCTTACCTGGCAATGTAAGAGTGTGAGTCGTACTACGGTAATGTACAGTGTTGTATCGGTACGATCGCGGTTAGGTGCGGTGACAAATCCACAATCCAAATGACATACTATGACACGCATGATAAGACCACAATTGATTCATTGGGAATATAACCACATAGACAACAATGTGTATATTAAAGCATATAACACAGCAAGGCATCTCAATTTAATGGTGGATTAACAACCAAACATTCAGCAAATTTAGTAGAGCTAGTAAAATTAACATGCTAAACTGTAACAACAACTGCTACGTTTACTTGCCTCTACTGAAGGGGCGAAGGCTCAGCACGGTTAGGAGCAAAGCCACCTGTACACAAGTCACCACTCAGCACAAAACCACAATATAATATTCACAGCTGAAAGGTAAAGCGCCACTACACCCAAAACCTGTCAATTCCCTCTCAAATTGCTGTTCCACGCTCAGTCCAGTGCAGCACCACTGCTTGTCTTTTTTGTATCTTTTTATCCACTGATCAAACTATAACAACAAATAGCATTTTTGAAATCTACAGAACGATCAACCTACGTACAGAGCACCAATTAAACGCAAATCGATGATTTCTCCATATGATCCATCTCTAACGACAAGCCAAGAACCTAAATTTATCCTAAAACAAAGCAAAAAAAAAAGGTGAGAATCCATACCTAAGTTGATCACACAAGATCACCTTTCCTCCTTCCTTCTTCCTCTCCTTCCTTCCCTTTTTCTTCCTCTTTTTTCTCAGCAGTGCAGCAGGGAAAAGAGGCGCAAGGGAGAGAGGAGCAGGGGGCGGCCACAAGGGGGTGGCTAGGGTTAGGAGAAAAAAGGGGCGGTTGGGCCCTATTGGGCAAGTCTAGGCCCAAGGTGGCTGGCCTCCCTCTCGAAACAGCTCACAAACCCTTCGATTTATATTATTATTATTATTTTAGATAAATCCCATAGCTCTCACCCCCTCCCACGATTCAACGGAAAAAAAGAAAATTCTGCGAATCCGCCACATATTTCCCGGAACGTTGAAACGATATTTAGGGTATTACATATAGTTAGCAATCGCAGGATAAATTTTATTTTTGGATCCACTGTCTAGTGTTGCGCATGCTTCCATCGTTAGGTACGTACGTGTAGGTATCATGGTTACTGCTGTAAGATTGGAATGAGCCACACACTATGGCATTGCATTGATTTAGAATATATGGAGTACAAAGTGTAGTTAGGTTTTCAACTATACAAATCAGGTGGAAGGAAAACACTGTCAATTACAATAATACATTGCCATGCATGATATCCATACTATACATACTAACACTCCCCCGTAGCACATCGGCAGCTTGGTAAATGTTGAGACTAGTTCAAAAATCAACAAATCAGCTTGGTGAATGTGATGTATTGAAGATTTCCAAGGTCGGACATTGTAAACTCAAGGCGAAGAGCAGCAACAAGACATTGGCGGGGAGGGGATCTGCCGGGCTCGGCTCGGCTGCTAGTTGTTTCAGAGATAAGCGGTCTGGTCTGGGTGCTGGATTCTGTTTTGAGGGGACAAACGATTCGGCTAAAAACTTGTATAGCTTGTTAGGGAGTCATTAATCTACATCCACGCCAAGCTTCGCACAATAACCGTACTAACTGAACTGCTTAAAGTAAACAATAGCATGTACACAGATCTACATGAGAATAAGCATCAGTCCATCACCATCCTTACATAGACTACACAATTCCATAAAAGGAAAAATTATGGACTACACTCTTGCATCTTTAATTTTAACAGTCATGAAGCTCTAAACTGCCAACCATCTACTCGGTTTCAGCCAACACTATCGAAAAGCTAGCACCTCATAATCATCCATTACTGAAGATAAGTTACATCCCCCATATAAACAAAATGATATGATTGATATCTCTTCTCCCCTTCCCATCCAGGAAACTACAGACAAGCAGCAGGCAACACGAGCAGCAAAAAAAGTTCTTCGAAAACATTAGACCTTCAACCCCACCCAGGCGGGGCTCCAGCAAAAACTTGCAGACATTTGACCCTGTAATGGCAAAACAGCCGATTAGTCAAACATGTCGTACAAAGATCAAAAGAGAATACAGAAATTACTCTTTAAGTACACCCAATACTTTGTCAGTAATGCAAAAAAAAAAGTCAGAATTCCTCCAATATGATCCATGCTACCAGTGGAAAGCAGTAAGTTCAGCAGAGGAAAAACTTCTTCGTTGACAAATTGCACTGTGCTGTTACATTATATGGTAGCACAGAAACTGTTTTTGCTGCGAAAAACATGATGCACACCGACGATAAAAATCTAATCCTTGCCAAGTTTAGGATCTTACAGCCCCAAAATTCCAGAATATCAAATCAAATTCATCAGAAAAACAGCTAATACCATCAGCAAATGTTATGTGCATTTTGATGGCTTTGCAAATTATCAACTTATCAAATAAGAGCAATTTTTTATATGAAAGAATGATATTGACATGATGTTTGAATTAATGAGAAGCTCGATTTCTGTACAGCAATCATTCTAAACATCATTGGGGATTTCAACTTACTATTTAAGATGCCCGATTTCCAGCAAGAATATCGAATTTCAATATGAGATATTTCTAACTCCAATAATCAAGGAAAGATGTTATTGGGGGAAACGTAGGGCAAAAGACAAGATATACCTCCTATATATACTGGAGATGAAGAATTTGCTTTCCCTACAAAAGAGCTTCACAGGTTGCCTTATTGTGGCCCGCTTGCTTGCACCTGCTACAGAGCCGTATAACAGTGGTTATCTTGTTGGGGTTAAACCGCTTCCTTCTTGGTTTATCTGATGTCCGTGGCTTGGGAGGTGGGATCAAATTTGCCCCAGCACTAAAATCAATGGTGTCCATGTCAGGAATTGGGAAGATTGTTCCTGAGTATGTCAAATGGTAGCTCTCTATTCTGAAAAACTTTGAGCAGTAGTCATAGAAAGATCGCCCAATCCTGTTAAACACAGCAACAGCATGCATACAAGGGAGGCCAGAAAGTTGCCACCTCCGACAGGTGCATTCCCAATTTGCAAGATTAACAACAAAAATTGAGTTGCCCCGCACTTCAAACACTGTTTCGGAAGAGCACAACACAGTCAGCTTACCGGCCTTCAACAACTCATCCTGCACTTTATATTCCATGGAAGGTGTTAAAGGCCCTGACCATGACTTGCAAGCTTCACGCCTTGCTTCTACTACCTCCATTATTTTCATCCTCAGCGAGTCCATCATCAGCACTATCGACCCCTCCTTCTTGGTTGGTATCCAGTTATTAAAGGCATCAACAATGTTCGAGGAGAAATGATCATACCGACAGCCTCTGAAAATGGAATCTGACCAATGCTCTGGCTTACTTGCAATAATCCAGTCAGCAGCTTCAGTAGATATATTCCTTATGCTCTCAATTGACGCATTAAAATCCTCGATGCTGCATGCTTGGGCCGCACGAGTAAAATCCTCGACCATCCCATCCCTTATCTGTTGTGACCATGGTCCCTTCCTCAGCTCTCCTTTGAATTCCTCCATGATAAGATGCAAACAAAAGGCATGGTGGCTATCTTCAAACACTTGTGGAACAGCAGCGTCCAGACCCTTTTGTCCACTGGACAGGAATGTCATAGCGTTGAAAGGGTAGCTGTGATTTTGGAGAGCAAACCTCAGCTGCATCAAGAACCAAACCCAGCTCTCGTAATTTTCATCTTCAACCACATTAAATGCCACTGGAAAAACACCATCATCTGCATCAACTGCAGCGGCAACTAGCAACTTGTACTCATTTGTCGCTTTGAGTGGAACCTTATCAAGAAATAAGAGGGGCCTGCACCCATTTGCAAAGCCATGCAAAGAAGCATGGAATGCAACAAAAAAGCGGCGGAATTTTGTATCCACCATTGGAGACAACAGTGCTATACTCCCTGGGTTGGACTCTAAAATCCTCTCACAATACCAGGGCAAATGGCTGTAAGTCTCCGTGATAGCATGATACAACTCCTTCTGCGCCACTTCTTTACCTCGCCAAACCTGTGAATAGGTCAGCGTAACTCCATATTCTTCAAATATTTCCTTGGCAAGGTCTTTTGGCTTGAATGTTGGGTTCTCATGCAGCTTCTCCTTAATGATGGTAGTCAGCCACTGTCTTGTTGCTCGCCGCTGACCCTCTCCACTTCCTCCTCCACATGTATGCTCATCTGTCATTTTCTTGATAACAAATTTCTTGTTACGAGATGACTCAGACGCATGCAATCGCCAGGTGCAGCCATCCCCAACACATTTAACAGTGACGCGAGTGGTTTCATTCTTAATGAATCGGTACACAAACCCTTTCCCGATGGCATACTTGCACAACTGAGCACGGAAATCCTTCACATTATCAAATTCTTGACCAACACCTTTGATAATGTCATCCCAAAACACAATATGATTGTTAAGTCCCTGTGGAGGATCTGTTGTGATCTCAGAACCAACATATGGGTTGACTGCGTCATCAAAAAGTCCAACCGGTTCCCTGCAAAAGCCGTACCAGCATCTGTGAAACTTATCATTTTTACGAACTTTCTGGAGTGCTGAGACTGAGTAGACAATTACCTTGGTGTGTTATCAACAAGAGCAAGCTTTTGCTGATTCAGAATGTCCGGAGCAGAGGAAGCAGCTCCAGCAGTGGTGGCAAAGGGAACATCACTCCCAAATTCCAGTTGAAAAGCCCTAGTTTCATTTTTTTTTAAATGTAAAAACTATATGAATCGGAAAGCCTAGCATCACAAAATATCTTATAATCTACAAGCCAAGTAATGCTTCATGAGAATGCAAACAATGAAAACCATGGATGTAATCATGAGACTGCAAAAGAGACATCCAAGATGAACTAGATCAGAAGTTCACTACTCATTAACAGATCAAAAAAAGAAGTAGCGTTCATACAAGCAAAACTGCAACTCCTTGAAATGACAAAGAAAAAACTAAAATAGCAGTAACCACAAAATGTCAAAAATTGATGAGACTGAAAAATGAATCACATAAGGCACAAAGTAATCAGGACATGAAACATTCATATAATATAATAATAATTAATAACATAAACCACGAGAGAGCGTAATTCGCAAAACTAGGTAAAAGAAAGAAACAGCTTCTACCCAAAACAGTGATAAAGTATGAATTAACAGTTACCATAATTAAAAGAAAAGGGGCAGTAACAAAGTAGTATAGAACTATTAATGCGTACATAGTAACCATCTTATGCTGATCAAGACTTAATTAATTCTTCACTTGTATGCTCTCTAAACTAACAAAAATAAGTATATAAACCAAGGTATGGGCAGGAATTTAAATTTCAGACATTTCACTAACAATTAATTAGTGGCAATGTCTATTACTGGAACGACCTAGAAATGCAGCAATTAAGGTAGCGCAAAATTTGATACGCTGACCACAACGTTGAAACAAATTGCTCCTCTTGAAAATTGGCATGTTTTTTTATTTGACTGCATAGAAGGCTGCCCTTGAAATTATGGGCCCTGAAATTTCTGTTTTGTGTTTTTCTTAAAGGGCACAATATATAGTAACCGAGGTACCTTTCTTAATGGTAACAATGGAAACCAGTTGACTGTAGCAATTATATGAAGATCGATTCTGTACCTGTTGTCGTCATTTTCAGTAACAACTGGTCTTGGTTGTTTCATATTATTGGAATTAGCTTGAACTGCAGTGCCAACAGCATTGGGAGTCGTCTTGTTATTTTTGGATGCCCTAGAGATAGACAGCATTGACTGTAACGAGGAAGAGTATGGGGTTATCAATAACATTAGATAAAGACAACTGGCACAGTGATACCTACTTGTTTTTGGAAGTAGGTTTTTTCCTTTTGTTGCTGCGTGCATTAGACACAGGTTTAACAGTGGAAGCTCCAGTGTGAGTTATGATACTCCTAGTTATCCAGCATGAGAAAATTATCCATCACATCAGTACATGCTTGATATTGGCTATTCTACATGAATGATAAAAGGTTACATGAAAAAGTACAACAAGATATACCTGTTTTCCACTCTACTTATCACAAAAACATCCACCTGAGCAGCACTAGCAGTAAAATCAACCATCCGTTGCAAATCTCGATCACATGATATTGTGATGAGTGTTCTGTTATTGTTTGGAAGAAAGTACTTGAACGACATATCAGCGACATCAACATGGAACACCTTGGACACCTCATCCTTGAAGCTCTCCAGTGACATCTCCCGCGTGACGTCAACAGCATGCGCTTCTCCTCCTTTGTAGATCAAATTACCATTGGGGCCAGAAGTGAACTCTCCACCATATTGGCAAATGGCAACCACAATAACCCCCTCAGCCATGCTTACTGAGTAGTTCCGTAAATGACACTACATTTTAGAAAAAAGATATTTTTCTATTTAACTTCTCAGAAGTGATTCATTTTCACTGAATTGAAAATATATAGTCAGTAATTCAAACAAGAAGCACACTCCTGGTTAAAAAGCATTTGAACTCTAACCATACAGCTTAAATTGAACATCATATTTCACAAAAATCATCAATCACATAGCTAGCAGATAAAGCATTACACACAAACAACAGATGGAACCAGTTACTTCTAATATATCTCCCCTATTATTGATTAGGAAACAAGTCCACTGCTTAGCCACCCACATCATCAACAAATTAATAACCATTTGATCTTTTACTCTGTGAAATGTCAACCCTCAAATCAAGTCCACTAATCCTGATTATATGATGAGGCTTTTTTTACCTAGGGTCATGAGGAAAGTTCTGGAGTCAAATACACACACGCACATATCTTTTCTTGCTATGTGCTATTACATATACACAAGAATGGGCCTTGGCCCAAGACTCCCTCACTCACAGCCCAATACTCCCCCTCAAAATGGGTGATAGATATCTATCATTCCCATCTTGTTACAAGCTAAATTACATTCCCTTACTCCTAAACCCTTAGTCAAGCAATCCGCTATTTGCCCCCCTGAGTTTACATGACTTAACTTTATTATACAATCATCTAATTTCTCTTTAATAAAGAAGCGATCTATCTCTACATGCTTGGTTCTGTCGTGCTGGACTGGATTATTAGTGATCCTGATAGCAGACTTGTTATCACACCATACATTCAAAGGACCTTTCCTTAGTAACTTTAGCTCTGATAGAAGATTTCTTACCCACAACATCTCACTAAGTCCTAGTGACATAACTCTGTGTTCAACTTCAGCGGTTGAGCTCGACACAACTAGCTAATGTTTGCTCCTCCATGACACCAGGTTCCCTCCAACAAAAACGCAATAGCCAGAGGTTGATCTTCTGTCATCAAGATAACTAGCCCAGTCAGCATCGCTATAACCATCCACGTTCAGATGACCATTCTTTCTGAACCATAGCCCTTTCCTAGGGCCACCCCTTAAATACCACAAAATCCGATAAACTGCATCCAAGTGTACACTTCTAAGATCATGCATGTATCAACTTACCACACTTATTGCATAGGAAATATCAAGCCATATATGACAAATATAAGAGCCCCTATTTCAGATCACTAATCTTCTCTTGTGTCTCAACCATCAGCATCGCATTCCTCTCTCCTGAGTACAACTTGGACAAGATTTTCTATACCCCAGCCACGCTTGAGATGGTCTCCACTGTTGCAGCAATGGTCGGAGATAAAGAGCTCAACAACCATGCCACCACCAGCAAGTTGGTAGTACTCCAGGCAATGAAGCACCGATACGCCATCTGAGTGCCGTACCCGTACGCGATACGTATTCGATACGGCGATACATTCCGATATGTGGCGATACGGTATCGGTGGAGTATCGGTGAATTTTAGCCGAAACAAATTAAAAAATACCCCAATACAGCACAATACATACCCGATACGGCCAGCCCAATGAAATCCCGACCCAACAGAGAGACATCCCAAGCCCAACGTGAATAAAAACCAAACCGACTGTGTCGCTTCCCATCGCCACCGAAACCTAATCCTCTCCCCGACTCTCCCCAGCACATTCGTGTCGGTGCCGATGCGTCGCTTCTCCTTGTCCTCCGCCGCCACTGGCCGGACGCCACCAGCCAGCCGCCGTTAATCTCGTCGATCCCATCGCCTGGAGGTCGCCAATCCCGTTGCCTGGAGATCCGCTGATTCCTTCGCCGATCCCATTGCCTGGAAGTCTGCCGCCTCTCCCTCACTGCAGTCGCCTGGAGGTCGCCAATCCCGTCGATCCCATCGCCTGGAGGTCCGCCGCCTCTCCCAGCGCGTGGAGATCCGTCGCCTCTCCCTCGCTGCACCCGCCGCTCCTGATCCCGTCTCCCTTGTTGTTTATAGCTGTGGACCTGTGGTGAGTTAGCCGATCCCGATCCCGTCTCCTTTTATCTGCTTCAATCGGCAATGCTTGTTGTTTATAGCTATGGTGAATTAGTGACAGCAGTATTACCTGGTTCAATCGGCAATGCTTGTTGTTTATAGCTATGGTGAGTTAGTGACAACAGTATTACCTGGTTCAATCGGCAATGCTTGTTGTTTATAGCTCCTATTATTACTTATGCTTCAATCAGCAATGCTTGTTGTTTATAGCTCCTATTATTACTTATGCTGAATTCTTCATACATATTATTTGCTCATTATATATACCTGGTTCAATCAAATTTTCAATGTTATTTGTTTATCAAGCAATAATGCTTGACTGTAGCCTGTAGTGAGTTAGTGACAACTGACAAGCAAGAGGGAAATCTAATCGTTACATTTTGTGATGAATCATTTTATAAGTTTGTAATATATTTCTGATAGGGATGGCAAGTGCAAATACTCCAATGGATAGCACTAGTACTGGTGGTAGTAGTGTCAATTCGTCTACTCCAATAGAGAATGATACACATAGATTTCCCCTATGGAATCATGTTAAAGTAATTGAGAAAACCGGTGGTCGACTTGGAGGAAATGCAAAATCAGAATGTCGATATTGTGGTCACATTATACCTAGGAGCTATTCTAGAGTGAAAGCACATTTGTTAAAGATTTCAGGTCAAAGTGTTAAGGTTTGCCATAGGTGATGGTCCCTATCCTTGAGCAACTTCACAATAAAGTTGCTGCAGCTGATGCAGTCGCTAGAATGAGTGCCCTCAGGAGTGTTCCTATGCCAGTGCACTCTCATTCTCATGTAACCCTTTCCGAAGCCACGACATCAAAGAGAAGAAAGCAACAGACAGGGATTGTAGAAAGTTTTCACGTCGAACTTCGCCAGATGGCTGAAAACATTAGCTCTCAAGTTACTTGGACAGCCATTTTCTTCTTGTTGTTGTGAAAGAAATTGGAGTATCTATGGTTTTATCCATAGCATAAGGAGAAATAGGCTTACACCTGAATGTGCTGAGGATTTAGTGTTCGTGCATAACAACTTACGTCTCCTATCAAGAAATTATGATGATTATTCCATAGGGCCAACCCGAATGTTGATTTTGGGGGAGATGCCTTTGAGTCCTTTGATGGTGTTGGCGGAAGCAGCTGATCTCTCACTAGATGAGCCAGAATATGAGGGATTCATATGTGGAGACGAGGAAGGACAATAAGCATCCAATTTGGAGCAATCAAATATTAGTTTAATTCAATCCTATTAGTATTTTATAATTCAATCCTATTAGTATTTTGTATGGTGCAACCTTAGAACAATTAAATTTGGCCTTGTGCCTTGCAAGTTATAACCTTAACATATTCCTAACTTTTGTCAACCTATGTTATGTTATATCGCAAAGAATGTTATCTAATTGGCTAATTCTCCATGATATGTTATTTAGTTGTTCACTAATATGAGTTCATATTTTTGTTTGCCTGGTCAAACCATGCATTAAAAGAAGTCTTGCAACCAAGATCAAAAGTTGTTATCAAATATCTTGCTCTTGCAACCAATTGGGTATGTGCCAAACTGCCAACTACCAAGTGGTATGCCATTCAAACTTTGCAATTTGTATTTTTTTTCATTACTAGCCAAGTATTGATAGTTATACCATTAGAAACATGTTTACAATTTTTTTTATTTTCATATACATACATATATATGTATATATATGTATATATATATATATATGTATATATATATGTATATATGTATGTGTATATATATATGTATATATATATGTATATATGTATGTGTATATATATATGTATATATATATATATACTTGTCGTATCGACGTATCCTTGTTTTTGGAAAATATCGTATCGGCGTATCCGTATCACTGTACCTGTATCGCGTATCGGGGCATCCTAGACTCCAGGTCCTCCATTCTGCACTTGACTTATCGATTGGCTCAATTGACTCTCCCTTGACAAAAACCCTCCAGTCCCTTTGTCTTCAAGATCAACAATATCCTCATGGGTCAATTTAAGCAATTCTTAATGCCCGCTAATTTGATATCATTTGGCATCAATTCCACCTTCTGGACTGGCTCCATATACTTAACAATTTCCTGGTTTGATGAAGTCTTACCAATCTTTACAGTGAGTAACTAAGCCAAATTCTCAAGCACCTGCTTGATACCTTGATTCTCCCCCTATTTCTCGATTTCTGCCCTAAAGTCACACCTCCTTTTCCTACTAGAGAAGGAACAGCAGCAAGGAAATTGCAATGCACCTCAAAATTTGTAGCAATCAGCATAGCAGACAGCTTTCATGGGCCTTGTCAACTGGATGCCGCCAAATCAGGCTCAAGTACCAGCCAATCAAGCTTAGTTACCCTCTCCTCTCAAGATCTCCACGCAAGGCCACCGACAGCCAGCAACACGCTCAAGATCTCTGCACAAGGCCACCGATAGCCACTGATGCCTCCTCGCATTCGCCTCCGCTCCCCTCTTTTCCGCAGTTTCGTCGCCCTCTTTGGCAACCTTGGACGCCGGGAGCCGCTTCTCCACCTTGGGCTTCTTCTTTGCCACCACTGCTCTACGTTCAGTAGCCCATCAACGCCACCCAAGTGGCCCCTGAGCTTCACCCCTGCTGCCCCGCCTCAACCTCGGCCAACCAAGCTCCGCCACCGGATTGAGCTCAACCTCTGTAGGGCGCCTCCCCAGGCTTGCCTCAACCTCCGCCTTCACAACAATTGAAAGCCACCACTGCCTTGCCGGAGACCAACTAGGGCTTCGCTGGTCACCACCCCCGTCACTCTGGCTCTGATACCATGAGGAAAGTTCTGGAGTCAAATACACACACACACATCTTTTCTTGCTATGTGCTATTACCAACAGATCATTTTTTTTAAGCACCCCTGGCTAAGCCAGGTTTTGAAACCGGAAGCTGAAGTGCCACAGAAGTTTTTTGTTTTTCTACAACAGGGAACAGATCCCCATTTGTTTCCTTGTGCTTTACGAAAGCAATCCTGATTCTTTTTTTTTCTCGGAGACAAATTCTGATTTTGTTGGTGTTGTCTGGATTCAATCTCTGGCCACCGGATTGCTCCCACCCACGCTTATCCACTGAGATGGGAACACACCCCCTTTTTTTCGAAGACAGCACATCCCGTTATATGATGAGTTAGCAGTTAAGACTATCTAACTGACACATAAATACAAATTCGATCTCAACTCTCATTTCTGAATGACGCTCGCCAAAGGAGACACCTAACATGCCCATAGTGAACAGAAACAAGACCAACAGACCTAATGCAAATAATGAAAAATCATCCCAAAAAAAAGGAAACAAGCTAGGCTGCACACAAGAATCATCAAGTCAGGTGGAATATAGTAGAGCCCATGCCCACCATTAATTCCCTTCAAACATCCGTGGACTTCAAATTATATTCCGTTTGTACAAATTCTACTTGACAAAAGGTCAGAGTGGTGTGCCCTAAACAAAATCTTGCTTGATATTTATGGTTGGTTTATCAGTTGTGCTATGATGATAGTAACAGAACCACTGAAATCATAACGTCAAACAAATGCAGGCAACCATCTCATACATAGTGACCTCAACCTGGGTTCATACTCGCAAGTGTCCATTAACTTTTTGTCATCTTCCATGAGCAACATTCATCTCTGCAATACATTTTGATGAGTTAGAGGCTACATCCTCTAACTACTTGCTGTCATGGTTACTTCTCTCCTACCTCTATAATTTCACAAGAAATTTGAGCAGCTAGGCCTCCAAAATTGTGTTGTTTCGAGACAATCTACATAATACGGTGTCCTTAAACCGGTGTAACATAACTCGATTGAGATTGCCAATATACTTACTGGATAATAATAGAGGAAAAGAGGGGGTGCAGTGCAGTGACCTCAACCTGGGTTCATACTCGCAAGTGTCCATTAACTTTTTGTCATCTTCCATGAGCAACATTCATCTCTGCAATACATTTCGATGAGTTAGAGGCTACATCCTCGGCAGACTTGGTAACTGTCTCTCCTCACTCACTACTTGCTGTCATGGCTACTTCTCTCCTACCTCTATAATTTCACAAGAAATTTGAGCAGCTAGGCCTCCAAAATTGTGTTGTTTCGAGACAATCTACATAATACGGTGTCCTTAAACCGGTGTAACATAACTCGATTGAGATTGCCAGTATACTTACTGGATATGGATAATAATAGAGGAAAAGAGGGGGTGCAGTGCAGTGCCGCCCATGGCATGGGTTCCTAATTACAGGGCCCGCTATGATAATACCCAACAAAAGCAAGGTAGGAACTCAAAAAGGGGGGGAGAGAAAGAGAAATGGACATTTTGCCCAAGAATCCCCTGTGACTTCCCCAAAATCACAACAGGAATTGCAAAAACAAAACACCAGGGAAACACACCGCAAGAGCAAAAGGAAATTTCGTACGAGCTAGAACAAACCAGAACAAGGATCCAAACACAAATTTCTCCCAGAGAGAGATCCATAAACAGAGAGCGCAGAACAAGATAAAACGAGAAAGAGAGCCACTTTTGGCGAAAAGAATTCCCCGACAATCCATGGAGAAAACCCTAAAACCGACCAGAGAGCCAGAGCACAAACAAATCCCGCAAGAATCCATCCATCCATGGAGAGAGACGACCCCAGGAGCACCCAGAGAAGTAAAAAAAATCAGCACCAACCCAGCGCACGAGCAGTCAAAACTCGAGAGGAGGGAGCAAGAGCTGTGACCTCAGATCGGGAAGAAACGCAACACTCCGAATCCGCACCAACTGACGAAGCCAGAGGGGGTGGGATGTGGCGCCGATTGGTGGCCGCCGCCGCGGGGGGGAACGGAAGGGGAAGAAGACGAGCAAGGGGGGGGATTAGGGCTCGGGGGTATTTTGGAAATTTTGTGAGGTGGTTTTCGCACACGAGACGAGACGAGATGGGTATTAGAGAGAGAGATGAGGTCGTGGATGGATAAGGGCAAAAACATAGCTTGGGCCTTTTTACAATTTTGCCCTGCGAATTTCGTCGGTGTCGCCAGAGGTCGCGCCACCGCCGCGACAGCACGCACGTCTGCACGGTGGGACATGACGCGGAGGAGGACGTCGCCGGGGAGGGTGCTGATCCCGCCGCCCGCGCCGGTTGTCGGACGTCTCCGCCATGGGGGTCAGGGCTCGGAGGCATTTGCTCGAACAGGTGGCGTGCGAAGATGCTGCAGGACGGAGAGATGCAAGGCCATGAATCCGCACCCGGAAACAAGATGCTGCTAGAAAAAACAATGATGCAGCTGAAATTGTTGGATAAAACTTGGAGCAAGGGCGGAGAGAATTTTGGTGGTAGAAGGGTGTAACATCCCAATTTTTAAGACATGTTATCATTATTTGTATTGTAAAAATTTAATTAAAATTGGTTTTTTGGATTTTAAAAGCTAGCATTTGATTCTCAATTGTGTTTTTGTGTTTTATCAATTTTCCTCTCCTTTTTATTTATTCAAAAAAAGAAAAGAGAAATCCCACCCCCTGTGCGGCCAGTCGGCCCACCCATCCTTCTTCCCCCTTCCTTGCCCGCTCGCCATCCGCTCCTCTGCTCCGCCACGCGTGCCGCTGACGCTGCCTCTTGTCACCGCTCCGGCCTCCCCTCCTTACGATTGGCGCTGAATCTCCCCACGGCATCATCGTGATCACCCGTACCCCTTCCCCAGGGCTAGATCCCCTCCTCTTCCTCCTAGCCCCGTCGCCCGTTGCTCTCCACCATATCCCCATCGCGGTCACGGTGCAGCTCCTCGAGGCCTCGCCGTCGCATCCAAGCCGTCATAGCCGAGGCAGAGCATTGAATCCCCTCCGCAATTGCTTCGCCTACACCGGCCTCACCCCTCCCCGTTCGTAGCTCCGCCCCATGGCGTCCTCGCGCGCCCCACCGTACCCATGCTCCGCTGTCTCAGCTCCACCTTCACTCCTATAGAGCATTGATGCATCCAGAGACAGCAGAGCACACGCCACCCCCTTCGCTGCCCTAGCCGCAGTAGAGATAATCAAGTGCACGTCGCCCCCATCGTCACCCGCTTTAATCACGCCCAACGCTCTCCACTTTGATCCTGCATTATAAAACCGCGGTCAATCCTTGTTCCAACCCACTTATTCCCTTACTCAACACTCTAGAGATTCGAATTCATCGTCGCCCAGCAGTTTTTCGGTCGTCGCTGTCGTCAGCCATCTCAAGAGTATAGCAAACAATATCGCTCCTTTCCTTGAGTTCCTTGCACCTCCATGGTGCTTCTACGAAGCCTAATCGGCCTCTCTTTCCTCGCAGCTCACCAGCGCAGTTTTCTTCCCCAACTCAGGTCGTCTCGCCTCGCCGACGATTCCAACAACCGCCAGCCAATTCTGTTCGCCAGCAGCTCCCTCACTACTAGGCGAAGATAGTCCCACTGCCAATTTAACTGTTTATGGGTCTCTCTCTCCAAAGATCGATCACCCTCTCCGCTTGACCCACCCTGAGCAACCCGAGCCTTCATTCCTTTTTTAGTGAGTTCCTATCATCCCCTAGAAGCTTCCCTCTTGTTTAATCGAGCCTTCATCGCCGATTCTACCATCGCACACCCTGCCCTGTTTCCGCCGTCGCTCGGTTCACCACCAGTGGCCGCCTAGGCCAAATGCGGCCACGTCACCTCGCCGTTGAGTGCGCGCGAGCCCCATAGAATCGTTTTTGGAATGCTCTCATGACGCCAGACCTTCTTTTTACCAGTGGTGAGTCGCCCAACCGGCAGAAGAAGACGCACTATTCCAACGTCATTAATATTAATCCTTCATTAATAATTAATGACCATATTTAATTTATGTTAATGAACCACTGACCGGTGGGCCCCGTGCTGGTTTAACGCTAATGTAAGACTGATAGGTGTGCCCCACCTCGGTTAAAAATCTTTTAATTCGATTTTAAAAGTCAGTATCACTGGCAAGTGGACCCACATCACTGTGCACCATACCGAGGCCCACATGTCAGCCTCTGACCGTTCATTTAAATTTTAAGAATTAAAATAAACTTGTAGGACCCTTATGTCATACTCTAAGATTTTTAAAAATCAAAAATTAATTTGAAAATTAAAATAAATCAATGGGCCCCACATGTCAGAGAGAGAATTCTCTTCTCTTTTTATTTTTGGGATTTTTTCCTGAAAATAAATTTTGGAGTCCGTTCTTCCTCACCGTAGCTCCGATTAAAATGAAACTTATTTCTAAAATTTTCTAAATTCGAACTCTTTTTGTTAGCGGTGGTTTTTCTCAATTTAGAGTTCATTTGAATTTTATTTGGGTGTTTATTTTGCTCTCTTGCTTTTGGTTGTATTCCGGCGTCTCTGTCCGATTAGATTTTGAGGACGTCCCCGACCAGCAACTCAACGCGCCGCAAGACCCACAGGACTTCCCGACCACAAACGCAGGTTAGTCAGCATTTTTGATCATTTTGATCCCATGTTTTATGCAAATTATGTCCATTTGAAATTATGAAAAATACATGCTTTATTTCATGTACAAACGTATATTATTTGTAAGTTAGCTATTACCCAAATTATTAAGGTAGCAATACATAGCTACGCCATCCTTCACAACTTGATGAACCCATTCTAATTGTCACCCTAGGTACTATCTCTAAATAACTGATAATCGTAACTATGAGCCATGTAAGTTGAGTCAAAACCAGGGCCTTAGCTACTCTGAACATCATCTCTTTTAAACATAAAATCTTATTTGGGACAGTTATAGGATGTAAGTGACTGATACTTTGATATAACTTATCTTATACTTCTCAAAACCCCAAAAACTTGTTTAACCTGTCTGGGCGGATGGTAAGAAAGGTGGGTGTGGATGTAACACGAGAAATTGTGGTTTGTGGTATGCACCGTCTGGACAAATTAAGGACTTAATCTTGTGCTGATCTCTTCATATAAAATAATACAAACCACAAGCTGGCAAAGTGTAGGCATGACTAACTAATTTGCATCTCAATAGAGGAAAGCACCGTTGGAGTGACCCACGAGTCATGGTGCTGGTTTAAGCCGTCGTGGACACGGGTTGTGACGATGGTGTAAGCCGCCATGTGGTGCAAGAGGGGGTCTGGGTGGGGTGAATATAGCTTTCCCCCAGATGAAGCCTTAATGGGTGCAATCCTTCACTAGATGTATTGTAAAGGTCATGTGGTAATCCTCTTGATCTACATGTCAAAGAAAACATGCGGAATATAGCAAGCAGGTTATCTCTTATGGGTAAAGATATACAATCTCTGCAGAGTATAAACTGTTTAGACAGTCGTGCCCATGGTCAAGGGCATACATAAGAACATCCTCGAGTTAGTTCTATTTACAAACTTTTATAGGAGGGAGAAAATAAGTTGAAGGGATGTACTTCAATTTAAATTTTTCCTGAAGGGACGTACTCTAGTGATGATTAAGTGGGATGAATGTAACCCAATAGTAAAAAATTTAGCATTGGTGGATGGAACCATGAAATCGGTGGATGGAATCATCTATACTATAATTATTGCATAACTTCAAATAATACGCATGATTTGATAAAATGCTAGGTCATAGGAAATTTTACTAAGAGTATTTGCAAATATTCCTTTCCGCAAATAAAAGAAACCAAGTTACTATTTGTTGAGCCCTGCATCTTATGTTAATGCATTTTGTATGTTGGCTTATGGAGCACGGTTGTGTGTGCTCACCCTCGCTCTCAAACTCCCAGAATTTGATAATCAAGATCAATACGCATTCTATGAGGATCAAGGCAACAATGGAGGAGAAGACGATGGCAATTAGGCTTAGAGCGTGGTATTCTAGCCCCTCCTCCCACAGTCTAGTTGACCACTCTAACTACCAAATGGGTCCAATATTGGTTTGGGCTTAACTAATATCGGTTTCACTTGAGTTGTCCCAGTCGCTACCTGTGAAGGGGTGTACCTTCCCATTTCTAGTTTTCACTGTCTTTTTGTGATGTAATCATTTGGTCTGTCAGCGCTATGTAAAACTAATCCCGATGTGAATTTATTTAAACTTTGATATTGTAATATTGCTATGAAATGTATCGTGCATGAGATGATTCAGTCATATACCTATGAGCACTATCTACTGATCCAGAGAATAGTGCAGAGTATTCACAGAGGATTCAGATTGGCTAAATCCGGGTCCGATAAAGAGCCATGTTGACGGTTGCAAATTGTGTGCTTTTGATCTTCTGTTGATCCTTGGTACTGCAGACTAATATTAATTGTTGTCCAGCATGAGACCAGACCTGATCAAAGAGAATCCCACAGTTACATTGTATCCCTCCATACCGTCAAATTTACTAAAGTTTGATCACCAATAATCTTAAAATTTTCTATATTGACTATACAAAAATTATATCATTAGATGTATAGTTAAAAATACATTCATGATATTACAATTTTATTAGTGTATCTTAGTGTAAAGTTATCAATGATTGAATAGACTTTCAGGAGAAAAATCAATCCACTTTACTAGCATAATATTGTTTACATTTAGACCCACATTTGCCCTCACCCTAGTCTGGGCGAGACTGTGTGGGATTGACTAGTCAATGATACTTCATCGGGTCGGTACATATTTTGAGTTTAATGTATTTTCATCCAATAAAAAATATGTTACAACTAAATTGCATAGAGTTACAAGCAAGAAACACAAGTATTTAGAGGCAACTTGCTAATAAATATGTTAACATGGCAAGAAACTATTGAATTTACATAACTATACTTTGTAGAACCAACTAATATATACAAAAATAAAAGAATATTATATGATCAGGGCAGAGGGGGTGGGGGCATCTTCGACCCGCACCTTAGGGGAGGACAAGACGGGGCATGGCTAGGTCAGTGCGTGGCAAAGCAGGGATATAGATCTATCAATGTTTAATATCAATCCTACGTATGATTTCTTGGATTCAGGGGAAGGCTCTCAAGACCCTCGTATGATCATGCAGAGTGAAGACACAGAGATTTTTATATGGGTTCGGGCCTTCTCTTGGAAGAATAATAACCCTACGTCCTGTGTTACTATTACTGAGGAAAAGTGTATAAGTGTAGACAGTGTGAAAAATCTAGCACTCCTTCCAGAACTGATCGCTCCCCCATCCTTCTCCAACATCAATACTTATATTAGCGACTGTCAATGTTTTAATATCGATCTTACGTATGATTTCTTATATTCAGGAGGGAAGTACTCAAGGCTCTTGTATGATCATGCAGAATGTAGAAACGGGGATTTTATCTAGGCTCAGGCTTTCTCTTGAGAGAATAATAACCCTACGTCCTGTGCCATTGTTGTTGAAGAAAAACTTACAAGCGTTGACAATGCAAGAAATTACACTTCTTAAAGAATTGACTGCTCTCTTCAGAGACCTCTCTCTCCCTTTTTCTTTGCTGCCCTTTCTTCTCAATACTTGTCCCTTATATTACTGGCAAAGCAGCGGCAGTTGCTTCTCTCTAGAAGGTGTCTTGATACTTCGGGAGTTAACCGCTGGATAGTGTTTATTATCAGAGAGATATGGGCAACAATTCACCGTAGGACGATTGTTGTTAGAGAGATATGGGTAAGATCGCATGCAGTTATGGAGCATAAACACACATATTAACTGCCTTGACAGGCTACCCCTCTGCGGGAGTAAATTAGTTGTAAATTGGAGAACAATCAAACCATCGTAATATGACTTTCAACCAAGTAATTAAAGCAAGTCTTACGATTAGGTAGTCATAGCAGAACTTACGACTAGATAATCATGGCAGAAATTATGACTAGGTAGTCATAAGAAAACTTACAACTAGGTAGTTGCAGAACTTACGAAGTAGTCGTAGTGAGACTTATGACTACTCTACGAAATTTCTCCCTTATCTCAAGGGGTATAGTCAGAGAATGTGATGACGTATTAAATAAGAGGATTATTATATCCTCGTCATTTAGTCCCCCAACATCAAATAAAAATAACTTCCTTGTGCAAGTGGGGTCATAGATGATCGGAAGCGTTTTCTTTTCAATCCTTGACCAGGAGTGTGCTTAGACAAAAATGTAATTTTGTTTAAGTTGAAGAGACAGACTCCAAAGGGATTCTTAATTACCTCCCATAACTCTATCCGCCCATTCATTTTTCGAGAAAATCGCTCAACTTCCGAGGCAGATAGCCAGAGCTTCGATAAAAAGGTAACTCTTGGGTGATCGTTTGGCTTCACCTTTCTCAACAACTTCTATTGTCCTTTTGTCTTCTAACGAACAAGTCGACTTCCTTCTTTAACTCTCCTCCAAATTCAAATCATCCAATCGAGAAAATGGCAAAACTAACACCCAACTAGGCGGTATCGGATATAGATAGGCCTAGAATAAAGGCCCTAGAAGAGGTTGAGATAATCCCACCATGAAAATTTGTGAAGTGGATTGAGTTCGCTGGACAACATTGGCCATAGGGAAGATTGGACAAATTCCAGTGTTTCAGGCCTTTTATGAGTGCAACCTTCAACTTCCTGCTCATCCCTTCCTCACAGCGATACTCAAGTTCTTTAGGGTTGAGTTGGTGAACCTGTTTCCTAACTTAATTACCATGTCAAGTGTATTCGTGTACCTCTGCGAGGCGTATTTGGGGATTCCCGCAGATTTAGAGCTCTTCTGTTACTATCACAAATTGAGCCGTCAGACCAGCATCATAGGAAGCTGTGGATTGAAACTCCACATTGGTAAGTCGGAGGCATACATCCCAATGTTCACCAGGTCGTTGTGGCTATCGTGGAAGAAGATGTGGTTCTACTGGGAGACCACTGGCAAAGACAACCTTTTCCTTTGTGGAGAAGCCTACTGAGAAGAACACATCCTAAAATTCAGTCCCAAAGGACACTTCCACGATAGCTCCTTATATCTCAGCTATCAAGGAGATGAGAGATAAAGGGCTTACGGGATTGCATGTAGTAAAGGACTACACCACTTGCCGTATCAGCTCTTTGAAGAGGTGAGCACATCGTATGTGGATGTATTTTGGTGCAGCTGATGCCACCAGAGACTATGAAAATGGTACATATAGTAGTACTTGTAGAATTGAATTCTGGGTACTGTATACTGATCTTATGATTTAAATGAAACAGATCATGACCTAGAGGACATTGACTCCCGAGTCGAGAACATTTGAGAGAAGACTCTATCAATGGATGTGGAGGCTGCTCATATCTTAGTGGATATATCCACCAAAGAAAGGGCAGAACGCCTAAAGGTCACCGAAATACTGATGTTACCCTTTAGTGCTATATAGTTGTAGAAGAACTTATAACCTAATAGTCGTAGAAGAACTTACGACTAGGTAGTTGTAGAAAATTTTACGACTAGATAGTTGTACAAAAACTTATGACTAAATGTTATTCTTCTTTTTTTCAGAGTATGGGCGTGAATAACTGTCAAGATGACCAAGGGGTTGAATTGATGGTTATCGAAAAAGCGGCCGAAAAAATGAATGCTCCTACTGCTACGAGGCATCGGCTAACCAAGGTTGCCGACAAGGAAAAGCGAGCTCAAGTGCTGCTATTTCCTCTGCCTCTGCTGCTCAGAAGTTTATCATGGACATAAGTGCTGCATCTGAGATTAGACTGGCTGTACTTGAGCATTCGACCCCTAAGATTAAGGTACCCTTCTACTATAATACTGAAATCCAATCAGTGTGTGCTTCTCGAGGTTTAATTAAAAAACTCAACAACGAACACTGAATGAATTTCATGTCTTTTGTGAAGGAAATTTCCGCAACGGCAGCACCCATGATCGAGGAAGGGTCAGCTCTTCAGGTAGTCGAAATTGATTTCGACTGTCAAAAGAGTGAGGAGGAGCAAGGTGTGAAAAGCTTTGCTGAAAATCCTTGACCAAATGTGGTCAAGAGTATCTCCATCTGACCATAGATGGTCGAAGAGAACAAATCGAAGAAACTGATCTCCAGAAAAGTTTCTTCTAAGTTCAAAATTAAAAGAGCAAAAACAACGTACGTATAAACATGCATGTAGTTTTTTCCTTTCATATTATATTGAAAACTGTCTTACTTTTGTGGTGTGCAACTCGGCATCTCCATCGAAGAAAGACAATACTGCGGGAGAGTCTCTCACGACTTTTCCCACAGTCGGTAAAGAGATGGAAACGGTGGTCGAACAAACGACCACCCAAATGATGGAAATCGAGATCTGCACTATGGCACCCACAACCACGGAGGTGGTCATGGAAACAAAGGAGAGGGGGGATCTTTCGAGCTCCACGCCGAGGAGCTTGCCGAAGGCGTCCCTCCTCAATCTCAGGAAGGTAACCTCTAGGAAGAGAATGAGCTTCTCTACTTCTTCTCTTTTGTTTATAATCTACCTTTTGTAGCAAGGCATTCGCTCGATCAACCTCTAGCCCCACACCCGAATGACCTACCCAACAAAAGGCAGATTTTTGACGACAATCGTCTTGAGAATGTGTAGTGAAGTAGGGTCAACGAACTCGACTAGCTACAAGACTCCACAAACATTCTCGCTAACTTTGCTCGTAGGGAAATGAATGTGAGTATCTAGCACTTAGACATTCACATATAATCTTTTATGGTGTCTAATTGCATTCTCGAATATAGAGAGCATTGGAGAACATGGCGATTGTAGCCGAGTACCACAAATAGCTCACTCTCCTACAAGAAGAGAATGCTAAGCTCTCTGAAGCTGCGAGAGAGTGGTAAGTTTTCTTGCAATCAAATTTTGTTTTGATTGCTCGATCAACTTTCTCATATAGGTTGCCGACTCTTCTTAGCCCAAGAGTGATGCAAAGGCCTTGACGGCTGCGCTCGAGGAGGAAAAACTCAAGACGCAAAGACTTAAGAAGGAAGTCACTGACGTAAGGATAGGCCTAATATAGGCCAATTCCAAGGGCAAGCCCCTAAAGAAAGAATAAACAGTAAGTTCTGAACTGAAGACTGTTTATTCTCTTGACTTTCTCCTTACTTTTCCTAATTTCCTTCCTTTGACAGAAAAAGAAACCGAAATAAATAGCCTCCACATCGAGGTCGAAGAAAAGGCCAAGGTGATCAGGGCTATTTCCAAAATAAGGAGAAGGAAGCGAAGATGAAAAATGACATTGAAAGCCTTGATTCATGACTTTTAGGTAGGAGATACTTCACCTTGACTAAGTAATCATAGCAAAACTTATGATTAGGTAGTTGTAGCAGAGCTTACAACTAGTTAATCGTAGTAGAACTTATAACTAAGTAGACGTAGCAAAACTTACGACTAGGATGCTCATACTAGTGTTGTGATATGTGACACAACCTAACGATCGCTATTCTCTTTGCAGGGACCATAGATAAAATCAAACGACTCCTCGACATCTCCACTCGTAGTGAAGAGGAGACGAAGTCGGTGAAGACAATCATTCACGACAACATTAAACTCTTCAATAATTCGCTCGATAAGTTTGGTTCTAAGAAGATGGACCTTCCCGAAGTTACCATAACCGCTTGTGCAAGTACAATTGGGCTACAAGTGAAGACCTTGGAGAAACATTTAGCTACACTAAAGGGAAAACAAGTCGAGCCGATTCGAGAAGCGGTCGAAGGTGTCGTAAGCTATGCTTTGGCAAAACTCAAAGCACGCGACCTGAATCAGTTATTTCAACCGATCAAGCACAACTTCAACTGCTTAGATGCAAGTGCAGCTTGACTGATCGAATCAGCTGTGGCGTGCAATTGTAAAACTTTTGTAAAGACTTACCTTTGATGAATAAAAGGTCTCTTCCTTTTCCTTCGATGAATAAGGAGTTTTTTTTTCTACAATGCATCTTTCTTTTGTATTCGTAAAACAAAAGTTGGAAGAAAAACCATAAGAGCTAAGAAATGAAGTTATGCAAATAACTCTATCCTAGCCCCCAGCTATTTACTTAATCTGTATGGTTAAACTAAGCGAATAGTAATGAGTGAAAAATATCTAACTACTATTGTTGAAATCGATTGTCATATTTTGGCAGCAAAAGTCTGGAACGAATCGATGCTAGGGAGTTTCTTCTAATAGGTAGGACCACATGCAGAAAGAAAAGTCTCTGGCAAGGTAGTCATTACCATATTTCAACCAGGTTAATCAAATTGAAGACATAAATGGTAGCGAGATGATCATTTGAGTCACTTCTTTTATATCCGCCCAATGTCTTCGACTAGGAAGCTTCTTCTAGTGGGTAGAACCATATGTAGAGAGGAGAAACTTTGACTAGTATTGTTGTAACATCTTATTTTTTTTAGAGCCTTTTTAAAGTTTTTAAAATAAAATTTATTAATTGGATTTTTCTGGAATTTATTAAAGCTTAAAATAAATTTTTGAAAATTAAAAGGATTTAACCAAATTAAAATAAATATTAATATAAGTTGAAAATATTTTATTTGGGTTCCTTGTGTTCCAAGGGATTTTTTGAGATTTTTTAGATTTATTTGATATTTTCAAGAGCTCCTTTTATTTTATCTAATTTTCTAAAAAGAAAAATCCCGAAAAACGAGTGAACAGTAATAGGCCGGACCACCACTGTTCACCGACCTGTCTACCTGCAGCCGTCCGATCGTGCGCCTGCCATGCGTCACGTATCCAGTCTCCCAAGTCAGTCGCCTCGCCCGCAGCTACCAAATCGCTCACCCGTGCACTGTGCATCAGTGTAGTCTGCTGGCAACAGTCCAATCTCATCACACTCATGCCCGACCATCCACTTGTCGATGTGCAGCACGTCATCTTCCTCATGGTCTCTCACCGTCGTCCCGAGCCGAAGACCGCCTCGGCATCCGAGCCGGAGACCGCCTTGGCGTCCGAGTTGTGCGCGATGCAGTTCCCTTGGGCTTCGTGCTTAAATGATGCGCCGTCGACCTCGCATGCCTTATCTCCTGCTGCCAGCCCCGCCGCCGACCATGTCTGTGCGCTACAGCCCATTCTCATGTTCTGCCATCGGAGTTCGTCACCGCTGCTCTCGCCGGAGTTCGCCGCCCGAACAAACTCTCGGGACAGAGGTCCTGTGCCATCTACGCGACCCACCACCGACATTCATAGCCGCCGATAAGCTTCCGTCGCCATACCGTGCACCCCACTGCCTCTCACTGGAGCCCTGCCATCCCGCACCGCCGCTCGAACCTGCGCACGCACCGCAGCGCCTCACGCCACACGCCCGCACGCGTCGTCGCCCGAACGGCCGGATCCCTCATCCCGACCATCCATCTAGATCTGAGTCGACAACCAAGATCTCGCCACGCGTCCACACCACCATCGTTAGATCTTGCTGACGTCAGCTCGTACCCGCGCCTCGCTGACGGTTCAACTTCTCGGTGAGCCCGATCCACTGTGAGCCAAGAGACTGACCAACCGGTCCCACCTGTCAGCCGTACTATGCCATGGACCCGTGAGCCAGATCTGTTAGAGTCAGCAGGCCACTCAGCCAACACGTCAGCCCTAGCTGCCACGTAGTGCTACATGTTAGTGCCACATCAGCGCCCCCTAGCACCAGCTGCCCCCAGATGCCACGTCAACATGCCACGTCAGTCTGCCACATCAGCTCTAATGCCACGTGTCAGTCACGTGTCAACCTTGTCAACTACCACGTTAGCCATAGCCGTCGCGTCAGCATCCACGCTGTGCACTGTTCCGTGAGCTGCGTCCACCGTGAACCAGCCCTTCCGTGCATCGAGTCCGCAGCACAGTAACTTTTTTGATTTTTCAGTATTTTCCAGCCAATTAATTTTTCGAGAGCCCATTCTTCTCCGTCCTAACTCTAATTGACCCCGTTCTTTTTTCTAAATTCATCTAAACT
Source organism: Melocanna baccifera (assembly GCA_036346265.1). Taxonomy (NCBI): domain Eukaryota; kingdom Viridiplantae; phylum Streptophyta; class Magnoliopsida; order Poales; family Poaceae; genus Melocanna; species Melocanna baccifera. The sequence goes on along the minus strand of CM070704.1, from coordinate 20,543,428 downwards.
CGAGCTCTATATTTTTGGTTTTGGTTTTGTATTTTTGGAGTTTATTTGATTTTATTTTGTGCGTTGATCATTTTCTCTCTCGTTAGATTGCATCTTCAGAAGATCTAGAGCCCCTCGCTGAGCAAGACCAAGGCAAGTTGTGTCCTTTGATCATGATAAACCTAGTTTTCAATCTATTAGTTAATTATCATGTTAAACTAAGGCAAGACATGAGGAGGGCATATAACAGTTTTAGGCCCCATGTAAAACTTCGCTTACATAATATACAGGTCACCGAACATTTTCACATTCTACAACGAATATATCACTTACTGCCTGTGGCATGGTGGAAAGATATACGAATAGCACCTTGCCTGATGCTCTTGACAACTACATCATCAACATAGCCTTCTAGATTTCATCCCATTCGATGTATGAAAGTCATTTGCATTAAACGCTAAAAAGTTGGATCAGCATTTTTCAGACGAAATTGCATTTTGACACAGCAAAATATTCCAAATAACATGATAAATGTGGTCTTCTCTTCATCTTCCAAAGACATACTAATATGGAGATAACCAGAGTATGCATCTAGAAAACTTAACATTTTACAACCAGCAGTAGAGTCAACCAACTGATCAATGCAAGAAAGTAGAAAATCATCTTTTGGACAAGCTTTATTAAAATTGGTATAGTCTATACACATACGCCACTTACCATTAGACTTCTTTACCATTGCAGGATTAGCCAACTACTCAGAGTGGTCGACTTCTCTTATGAAGCCTAGTTTAATAACTTGTCCAACTCTGATTTAATAGCTTCTCGCCGATCTGGTGCAAATCTCCATAATTTCTATTTTACGAGCTTCTTATCAGGTTGTAGAAGTAGCCTATGCTCGGTCACCTCCTGAGGGACTTCGGGCACGTCAAATGGCTGCCACGTGAACACATGTACGATTGCCCAGAGGAAGGTGATGAGGATGTCTTCCTATGTAGGGTCGGAAGTAACCCCGATATAAACAGTCTTTGAAAGCTCCACTGGATCTAGAGGAACCTCCTTGACCTCCTCGTTCAGTTAAGGCATGGCTTTAGACTTCGAGTGCTTGCTCAAAGGCTGCGCCTCAATAGCTTCTTGAGTTGGTGGTTGGCCGACCATCTTAAGGGACTTGTGGTCCCATGTTTGCACCATCTTCTTGTCACAGCAGACTGTGATTACTCTCTTGGGACCAAGTAACTTAAGACATTGATATGCAAAATAAACAACTATTAGGAAACATGCCAGAGTTGGCCGATCGGGTATGGTGTTATATGCCGTATCAAAATTGCTCAGGGATTCGAACATTACAAGTAGAGAAACTTGGCCGATAGGCTTAGCCAAAGATTCCAGTACGATTCCATAAAAGGAATACCGCATCGGCTTTATTCTAGTTTAAGAAACTTGCATCTCATCCAGAGTGCTAATAAATAGGATATTTAAAGAACATCCACCGTCAATCAATACGCGATTAACTCGTCAGTTGTTGATTGTAGGCTCGACTATGATTGAAAACCGACTAGGTCTAGTCAGAGGGACCAGGCAGTTACCCCTCTCGAAAGAAACAGTAACTTTCGACCACTTAGAAAAATTATTGACAAGAGATGTGTTGACAGAGTTTACCTCTCGCTCAACATCCTTATACTGTCGCTTTGACTCGTACATGGATAAACCCCCGTAGATATGTTCAACTGTATGCTTCGAATCCTGGAAAGGCATATCTCCATTCTCGTCCAAGTGCTTTCAACCACTCGACTATCCCACCTCCTCGAGTGTGAGAAGTGGTCCTTTGCTAGAATAATAACCCTCGAGTTTTCTTTTAAAAACTCGGCAATTGCAGAGGTCGTGGCCCTCCTTCTGGTGAAGTGGGTACCACCTAAGCTTATTGTCTCTCCGAGTGAATGCCTTGCCTTTGCCCCGATCGGAGTATTGCTTGGGATTATGAGGTTTTTCATCACCTACAACCAAGACTTCCTTTGAGGGATCGATCCGAGGATTTCTCCTTCCTCTTGCCACCTTTGCCTTCCTCTTTAATACCCTGGTTGACTTGATTGATGGTTTTTATCCATTCGACTACCTTAGCAACAGTCACGTAATGATTAGCTATCTCGAAGAGCTCGGCGATGGTGGTCGGAGGATGCAAGGTGATATCTTCAGTGAATCTCCTATTGTGGACTCTCTACTTGAATGCTCTGATGACAAAAGTGTCAGAGACCTCTATAATTGAGTTTCAAACTTGGCTAAAGCACCTGATGAACTATCGCAGGGTCTCGTCACTGTTTTGTCGCATTCGATGCAAGTCGTCTTCTTTCGTAGGGCGGTTGTATGCCCCCTAAAAATTGGCTAGTTGCAAGTTGCAGAGCTGCTTCCAAGAGTAAATCAACTCAAATGGTTAGTTGAGCAACCAAGATTGAATGAACCCCTCGAACACTATCAGAAGGTAATTTGCCATCACGTGCTCATCACCTCCTGCCGTCCGTACCGCAGTCATATAAATCTGAAAGCTACATTTATGACAACTCAGTCATGGAGTAGTGTTTGGTAACTCCTAAGTAAACTATTATATACATAGAAAACAATGACGATCTCAGGACTAAGAATCCTACATACACTATGTATAAGACTAACTAATGACACTTAAGAATATAACAACTCTCATAGTGTTTCCTGGTGAGCCAATCCAACATTATATTCTCTAACATGTGTCCACATTATTGATTTTATATCTCATATTCATGATCCGTGAAACATAATCATCAATTAATATATGTTCTAATCTATAAATCATAATTGTCCCACATAATGATATAAGATTTGGGATAATCTAGAATAATATCAAAACAGAAATAAAGAGTTCCACGAACAAGTCACATACTTGTTGATCAATATGAACGATATTTATTTAAGAGATAAGATAATATATTATTCAAAAGATAATAAATATAGAAGTGACACAATCTTCTCCATAATTGCCTCTAGAACATATCACTAGCAATTTCTCACTTGCACTAGAGTCAATCATGCAAGTATCTAATACCCATAACTCTTCTATGCGACTCATGCTTTGGCTATGGAAGAGGCTTTATCAACGAATCAGTAATATTTAAATCCGTGTGCACTTTGCATATCTTAACATCACCTCCATCTACAATCTCGTGAATGAGGTGAAAATGTCAAAGTATGTGCTTGGATTTTTTATGTGATCTAGGCTGCTTGACTTGCACAATGGTTTCACTATTATCATAATAGATATTCATTGGACTAGAAGCACTAGAAACCACACTTAGCTCAGAGATGAATTTCTTTATCCAAACAGCCTCCTTTGCAGCTTCGGAAGCCGCAATATACTCAGCCCTATTGTAGAATCGGCAACCGTCACTTGCTTGAAACTTTTTTAGCTCACTACTCCTCCATTAGGACAAAATACAAACCCAGACTGCGATCAAAAATCATCTTTATCGTTTTGGAAACTAACATCAGTGTAACCATTTATAACTAGCTATTCCTCACCTCCATAAAGAAGGAACACATCTCTGGTCCTTGTCAAGTATTTCAGGATTTTCTTTACAGCAATCCAATGACCTTCACCTGGATCTGACTGATATCTGCTCGTTACACTTAAGCATATGACACATCTGGATGTGTACAAAGCATGACATACATGATAGACCCAATGGTGGAAGCATATATAATCTTACTAATCTAGTCTCGCTCATCTGGTGTCAAAGGACACTGAGTCTTGTCAAAACTTATACCATATGACACAGGTAAGAAACCCTTCTTAGAATACTGCATGTTGAACCGCTTCAACACTTTGCCAATGTATGTATATTGCCTTATTCTAATTAGCTTTTTAGTTCTATCTCTGTAGATCTTTATGCCTAAAATATATATTGTCTCTCCTAAGTCCTTCATAGAAAAACTATTTCTTAATTAAAAAGAATTGATAGATTCAAGTATAGAAATATCATTTTCAATCAATAATATGTTATTGACATACAAGACCAGAAAAACAAGTGCGCGCCCACTAGCCTTTTTGTAAACACAAGACTCTTATTCATTCTTGATGTAACCAAACCTTTTGACTACCTAATCAAAATGAATGTTCTAACTCTGAGAAGTTTGCTTCAGTCCATAGATAGATCTATAAAGTTTGTATATCTTTCTAGCATTATGAAGATCGACCAAACCCTCAGGTTGTGTCATGTACATATCCTTACTTAGATTTCCATTTAGAAAAGCCGTTTTGACATCCATCTACCATATCTCATAATTGAAATATGCAGCAACAGCTAGAATGATCCAAACAGATTTAAGCATAACGACAGGTGAGAAGGCTTCATCATAGTCAATACCTTGAATTTATTTAAAATCCTTCACCACAAATCGTGTCTTATGAATATGAATATTTATATCTATATCTATCTTTTTCTTAAAAATCCACTTACACTCAATGGTTTCTACACCATCGGGTGGATCAACTAAGTTCCAAACTTGATTATCATACATGGATTGAATTTCGGATCTCATGGCTCCAAGCCATTTTTCAGAGTTCGAGCCCATCACCGCTTTCTCATAAGTCCTGGGCTCATCATTGTCTAATAATAAAATATCATGTCGATACCTTATCGGTAATTGATGTGGCCATTCAGACCTACGTAGGGCTGGTGTCTCTTCCACAATTTCTACAATATTTTGTATAGTTTGTAGAGGTTCAGTAGGAGTTGAAATATTTTTTGTTATCTCTCAAATTTGTTTGAGTCTCACCGTGCTCCCACTAACTTCTTTTGAGAGAAACTCTTTCTCCAAAAATACACAATTTCAGGCAACAAACATTGTATTCTCATCCCTTTTGTAAAATTAATATCCTTTAGTTTCCTTAGGATACCCCACGAAGAAGCATTTATCAGATTTATGAATGAGTTTGTCAGACGTCAAACGTTTGCTCCATTGCCCACGCAAAGATCAACCTCGTCTCTTGCTAAACCCCTACTCCTTATCAACCCCTACATTGAATTACAAATATGAGCAACTGATCTGGAATCAAATACCCAAGAACTAACATGAGAAGTAACAAGATGTATTTCTATAACATCCATACCTAAAGTAGAAGTCTTACTTCTCTTCTTCTTTTTCAATTCTACCAAGTACTTCATGTTGTTCCTCTTCCAATGTCCAGTCCCTTGGCAATGGTAGAAAATGGCATCAGGTGCAGCACCAATGTTGAGCTTCTGAAGCTTAGATTTGGTACTCGAGATCTCATCTTGAGTTTTTCCCGTGCCCTTTCTTTTACTCAAATCCTTATGACTCTTCTTTCTGAAGTTGGTAGTCTTTTGAACCATCATCATATGATTAGAGCTTTTCTTAATGCTCTCCTTTGCTGACTTGAGCATCCCATGCAACTCGGTAGCAACGTCTCTACCGACATAACAACGTCTCTACCGAGGTCCACACGTTTAGAGAGGAAACACCATGTATCGATATGGTAGCACCAGCGTGCACGACAGGGGTTATGAGAGATAACGGTTAGGGTTTTGATGACACTTAGAATATAACAATTCCCGTAGTGTCTCATAATGGTTCAATCCAACATCATATTATCTAACATATGTTCACATTATTAATTTGATATCGTATATCTATGATCCATGAAACATAATCATCAATCAATACTTGTGCTTATCTGTAAATCATATTTGTCCCACACAATGATATAAGATCAGGGATAATTTAGAATAACATCAAAACATAAATAAAGAGTTCTACGAACAAGTCACATACTTGTTGATCAATATGAAAGATATTTATTTAAGGAATAAAATAACATATTGTTTAAAAGATCATAAATATAGAAGTGATACAAACATCTCTTGATTGCATCTAGGGGATATCACTAACATAACCGAGTAAAGATCCCTGGGTAGCAAGTCGTCTCTTCTGAGCGGTATCAGGATCTTCAATCTCTAAGGCGGGTTGTGGCAGCCTTAGAGGAGAGCGATTATTTCTAAAACTTCTCCCATGCTCATCAGAGAATTAATTTGGCTCATTACTGGAGGTTTCTGTGCCATCCTCAAAAAGGAGAGAGAGTGTGCTCGGAGGGAAGCCTCATGAGTACTTCCATTGGGAATGTGATTAGGATCTGAGGGGAGAGCCATGACCTCCTTTCTAGAACCACGACTTTCGATAGAGGTCCACTCATCTGAAGAATCCTCGAGCAACAGCGCATCGTGACCAGGAATAAATACACCCAGTAGGGGAATTCTGGGTTATAACCATCTCCGGATGGATGTGCACTCTACGACAGGATGGACAAACTCTCAAAGTGCAAATCCTTCAGAGGTTCCAGCGGAGTGTCACAACCAATAGGTGATGCCAATTTCTCAAAAGATCGGACTCTGGGACTGGCTGAAACCAGGTAGGTTGTCACCGCTGGTGGACTTGGACTCCTTGAGCGTCACGAGTTCTATTCACTATCAGATTGACTCTTACCACCTGGAGAAAATGAGTTCTTCCATGGGCGTACTGTTGTTGGGGATTTGGATCCCTCCTCAACCTTTCCCGCAGTGAAGTCTCTGGGATCCCCTGACGGATTTCCAGCGACAGCCTCACCATTGAAAGCAAGCAGGACCTACTTGCGTCGTAGCAGGCCTCCATGTCGATATCTGCGTAGTCTACCAAGTCAAACTAGTTCTCCTCATTCCATTCTCCGGCCATAATGGCATCAGAAGGAAGAGAATTTGCCGACAAGGTGTTTACCGAGCCTTGGAAGAAACCTTCCTCACGGACGGTGCCAACTGTTGATATTTAATATCGATATTTCGTATGATCTCTTGGATTTGGGGGAAAACACTTATGACCCTCGTATGATCATGTAGAGTAAAGACACGGGGATTTTTATACAGGTTCGGGTCTTCTCCTGGGAGAATAATAACCCTATGTCCTATATTACTATTACTGAGGAAAAGTATGTAAATGTGGACAATGCAAAACATCTAGCACTCCTTCCAGAACTAATCACTCCCCCATCTTTTTTTCAACATCAATCCTTATATTGGCAACAAAATGGTGGTAGTTGTTTCTTACCAAAAGATGTCTTGACACTTCGGGAGTTAACCGCTGAATGGTGGTTATTGTTAGAAAGACGTGGACAACCGTTCACCGTAAGACAGTTGTTGTCAGAGAGATGTGAGCAATATCGTGTGTAGTTATAGAGTATAAACGCACGTTCTAACTGCCTTGTCAAATAAATCCGCTGTGAAAGTAGGTTAGCTGAACATAGGAGAATGATTAGAGAGTCGTAGTATAACTTACGACGAGATAATCGTAGCAGATCTTACGATTAGGTAGTGATAGCATAACTTACGACTAGGTAGTCGTAATAGAACCTACGACTAAATAGTTATAGCATAACTTACGACTAGGTAGTCGTAACATAATTTATGACTACTCTACGAAATTTTTCCCTTATCGTTAAGGGGTATATTCGAGAATACGATGACGTAATAAATAGAGGATCATTATATCCTCGTCAAGATCTATAAGTTGACATGTTAGCTATGTGTATATTTGCATGTTTCTCTCTATGTATGGTACGGGATGTTTATTCCTTGGGAAAGCATGAACTATTGCACTTTTTAAACGGGCCCTAAAAGTTATAGGTACTAACACCAACAAAATCTTGAATCGGTAGTTATGTAAAAGAAAAAAAAACTCATTTTAGATGGCCTTTACAGCAATGCTCTGCAAATTGTTAACACGTAAATTTCACATAATCACAAATATTTAACCATAACCATAACCATAATCACACAAAAACAATCACATTCAAACCTTAGAAACTATATCCCTTTGAGTCCATGCCTCCCCTACCGTCGATATCACACAAAAACAATCACATTCAAACCTTAGGATTGACCAACGTGGCTACCGCATCTCACATGAACGGAGCAGCGGTAAGGGAGCGAGGCGTGGAATAGTCAGTATATTATAGCCGGAGAACTCTGGCTTTTCTCAATGTCCACATCACTGATTTTATAAAAGAACTCTTTGAATTTTTGAAATAGTATAAAGATCCTTGATTTTAATAAAAATATCCTTACCATGCTAGCAAATTCACGAAAAGGACCTCTATTTTTTTAGAAATTATGCATGGATCCTTAAAATTTTCAAGGATACCTTCCTTTTACTTGATAAAGCCCCATAATTTTCCTAAAATTACATACAGGTTATTTGTTTTTATAGAAAAGACCTTTGGTTTTCTCAAAAATATGTACGGGTCCTCTATTTTTTGTAAAAAACTCTCTCCACGAATTGTCTTCTTTTTTACTTTGGTCCACACGTTAGCTAGTGCAGTGTGACAGTGTGCTACTATAGCTAGTACTCGAATGGGGGAATTGGGGAGACCGGAGATGTTTGCAAGTTAATTTCTCAGTTTAATTGCATGTTAATTGCTTTATTTAATTCCACAGGAGTGATTATGGGATAAGGATCCAACATTGCATACTTACCCTGTGATCGAAAGGACTGATGGTCAAGATCCTATTGATTATCAGACAGTTAGTTATCTAAATTTGAACTCGTACTTTTTATATTTAACCATAATTAATAGAAAACTACATATTTCATAGAACTACGCCTATATAGAGTAACGAGGAAAATTCATAAATTATATATATCAACAATGTTATAGAAGAAAAAGATAAGGGCAAATTTTGCTATAGCACATCACACTCGGATGGATTTGCCAAAACACACTATAAAATGGCGATTCGATTGATACATATCACAAAATCATGTGCATTGATACATATCCTAATACGAGCACTTGTGCGAACGAATCAAATATCGATAAACCGTTTCGAAAAGACTATTCCGATATATCACTTCAAAAGAGTAATGGAGAAGTCATATTATTTATTCGGGAGAAGTCATGAGCCATAAGCTGAAAAGAATAGAATCTTCCTCGTTGTAAAGAGAGCAATAATTAAGGAAACCAAGGATGTTGGGAGATGTGCAAAACAGAACAGCGAAGGGGCAGGAGGTCATGTTTCTCCATTCAGTGAGGAAAATCATATTTTAATGGCCAAGCATTGTATTTTAGCAAATGTCATCTAAGTACAATATTTTATAGCAAATTTCAGCAAAATGATGAAATCGTTTCTACATCATTTCATACATACATACGTAACTATGTGTGTGCACACGCGCATACACCTCTCAATACATATTTCAATCATATACGCAAAATTTACCTTTAAAAAATCATATACGCGGAGTTGCACAAAAAAAGAGTGCCTATACAGCATTCAGTGTTTTTTCAATTAAAAAGTGTCGAATTTTGGGCTATTGAATCAAAAATCACCTGTGATATGTAAGTATCACAGACGATTTTTAGTTAAAACCGTCTATGATAATATTTTTCACAGACGATTCTAGTTACAAACCGTCTGTATTGTATTTATCACAGATGGCTCACAAACCGTCTATGATAACCTTCAATTATCACTGAAACGGTTCAGAAAACCGACGTTTTTAAACCGTCTGTGATGATGATTTATGTAGTAGTGATAATGTGTGATACAAGGAGTGGTTGAGTTAAAGGAACTAAAATCGGCAACACTCCCTTTTTTGACTTTATCTCTCATAATATTCTCGTATTGCCTAACAAATTGCCTCGGTGTTGTTTTGGAGTTGACTACCTTTTCGACAATATATGTATATATGTTGGCCCCAAATTCCTGCAATATACACAAGATGGTAGATTGAACTCACGCGAACACACTGAGAGGAGGAGCAACAATACACGGAAAGTTTTTCGGCGCAACAACGGCTTTCCACTGCATTTTCTCTTGCTGTTATTGTCTCTTCCTCTCAGTGTGTTCGCGTGAGTTCAATCTACCATCTTTATGTGTACTGTAGGGATTTGGGGCCAACATTTGGTATCAAAGTTATGCTGAGGACAAGATCGGTATCGTCATCAGGTCGTGCCATCGTCACCGGCGGTGGTCCGTCGAGGGTACTGAAAAGAGAAAGCAGCGTCTCTCTTCAATACTCTATGCTGAACAAGAGCAACAGTATATATAGTGCATGTCGTATCAGAGGAGGCACACTATTAATTAATTAATTTATTTTATTTATGAGGAGAATTTAGAAGATTATGCCGGTGAAGGACCATGTGACGGTGACCACGAGAATGGAGAATATGATCATGGCTTTGCCGGCCCTGTTCCGGCCGGCAGGGCAGTGGGACGCCCAGCGGCCCGCCGCAACGAGCAGCAAGCCGAGGAGGACGAACAGGGGCAGCCATTTATAGTAGGTTGAGAGGCCGAGGTGGCGGACGGCGAAGAAGCCAGGCACGCCCCTAGCAAAGAAGCCACCGATGGCGGAGACGACGGTGGTCAGCCCGGCGAGGCAGATGATGTTGCCCGTCTTCCGCTGGTCGTCGCTGCTGAAAAGCACCGCCATGGCGAGCTCGGCCAACTCGTGCGGCCCGACGCCGCTCGGTCTGTAGGAACAGGAGCAAGGAGGACTAGCGAGGCTAGTAGGAGTGCTGTCGTCCACGGCGGCGTTCCCTCGTTCCTCGTCGTGGGCAGAAATGTCGGCGGCGGCGATGTTAGGTGCTGCGTGGATTTCGATGCTCACGTGTTCGTTCGCCGTGATATCGACCGTGCTCGTGGTGGCGGCTTTAATCGATGTGTGCACAGCAAGGTGATGATCCATGTGTACCTCGCGCGCGCTAGGTAGCTAGCTACCTACCTGATTAATTCATGTGTTACCTAATGTGAGATGGTTGTAGGCAGCTACGGTCCTGGTTGATCGACAAGGTAGTAGCCCCCGACCTAATTTATAGATGAGCATGCAGCTAGCTGGATCGTCGATGGACCGCATGTATATATAATCCATCTCTTTTTGCAGAAGAACGAAAGAAATAAAGAGACGAAAATAAATTTTCAATGTGGTCGTTGGCGTCACCGAGAACCCCGCTCAGCGTCCAGACGCCAGCGTCTGCTCTGGGCGTTGAGCGAATCTTTCACTGTTTATTTTTATTTTTTAGATTTTGTGTTTTGTTTTTTTTCGTATTTTTTTGCATTGTCTGTGATGGATTAACGTGTTTTTTCTATTTTTAATTTTTTTTAAATTTAATTATACCAAATAAGACAATTTAGTTACAGTAAAAAATCAGTTAATTACAGTAAAAAAAATCATAATCCATGTTATTCTGAAGAGGCTAGCTAGCTGGATCTCGATGTATAATCCATCTCTTTTTGCAGAAGAAATAAAGAAACGAAAATATATAACGCAGCAGCCACAAGATAATCGTATTTTCAATGTGGTCGTTGGCGTCACCAAAGAATCTAGTGGCTTAATTAGCTGTGAGGCTAGCAACATCGGCAAATTAATTAGCCGAAAAGAGGAGTACTTTTTCAATTATTCGGGGAGAAGACCATGACTTCGACGCGCAGTCATTACCTAGTGAATACCGAAAAGCTGCTGCCCTTTACTGAGCTGGAATACCGAAAAGTGAGCGGGTGTTACGAATTGGGCTCCAACAGGCTGTAAATACGGCCAGGTGAGGCGACTCGGTACTGGATACACCTAAGCTGCAACAGGCCTACAAGTGGTGCATGCGTAGCATCTGCTCCCGAAATGCCTGCCACCTGTCGGACTTGATTTTACCATCCAAAATCCTATGTAATTTTCATCGTACTATTCCTAAATTAGTAGATAGCACTTACACATACACTATTGTATATCAAAATCATATCTTACGAAAGCGTAATTATAATAGTGGATTTACTTATGGACCGATCAGGCCGAAATCATCAAGAAGCATCAGCGAAGACGGAGCTTCACATGGGTGGAACCCTCAGGACACGCCCACAGGCAGCCAACTAGGGTTCACGCCCTAGTTCTTAACCTCCTTGCCTTACAGCTCTATCAACTCCTTTAGATGATCGTAAGGCTTGACTTTCTTCTTATTTACTGAATAACAGTAATTGAGCAAGAGAAATCAATTCAAGGCTACATCTGTCATTATAAACACTGGATTACGTCCACTCAGAAGAAACCAATTTACTCATAAGAGATAATCAACTTATTATTGTGAGATAGTACACTTTACTTATAAGAGATAATCAATTTGTTATGTTTCATACATTTTCTTGAATATGTGAATCAAAAAGATCACCACAAAACCTTTACAACGCTTCTCCTCAGTGATGCCGAATCCACTAAGGGCCCGCTCATTTCAGCTTCGGCTTCTAGCTTCAGTTTTTTTTTCACTATTCAGTAATTCGTCTCTTTCTAAAGTTTTTTTAGATTTTTTGGGATTTTTTAAATTTTTCTTTTTTTTCCCGTGTTCCTTTGCATTATCCGTGATGGGCTAACATATTTTTTCTATTTTTACATTTTTTTTAAATTTAATTATGCCCAAAAAGCCAAATCACTCTGATAAAAAAGCCATTCTGATGAAATTTCAGCCAAAAGCCAGAAGCCATCGCTAAAACGATCACCCCCTAAAGCTTCCATGACCACCGCTGTGTAGCTACGTCCGCCCACTTTAGAAACCCCTCTTACGTCATCATGTAACAGTCTTCACTCGCTCACTTGACCGTGTGCTATCGGATGTCACATCCAACACCACATCACATCGCCTAGTGATGTCATAGCGTGACGCTCCTTGTGCATCGAATCGTCCAACGTGAAAGCTGACAAGGTGTAGGGGCGCTCGTTTTTAGGGATGACTTCTGGCTTTTGGCTGAAATTTCACTGTAGCTGGCTTTTTTTACTGTAGCTGATTGCCTTTTTAGGCATAATTAATTTTAAAAATGTAAAAATAGAAAAAATATGTTAACCCATTAGGGACAATACAAAGGAATACAAGAAAAAAAGAAAATACAAAAAGGCTAAAATATCTAAAAAATTCAGAAAAAGACGAAATACTAAATAATAAAAAAATAGAAGGTAGAAGCTGAAGTCGAAACAAAGCCAGATGAGCGGGCCGTAGGCCAAACGGAGCATAGGCCAAACGAGGGTTAGGTTGGTTTTAGATTGAGTTTTAACCCATTACCACCCCTAGTAACAATAGGCAGGCAGCAACACTAACTAAAGATGTTGGGCTAGCAAAGAATAATAATGTTTGGAACATGGCGCTACAACACCCACTCGTGCCACCAATGGTACAACATCCGTCCGTTCAATCAATCAATCAATCAATCAATCATAATAGGGCATCATCCGAGCCGAGTCAAGCCGAGTTGAGCTGAGCCGAGCAGAGCGACTAGTGATGATAATAATAACAAGTTACTCCTGGATGGGCTCGAATCGAACCCTAAACCCAAATATGTATGTACATACTAGTAGTATAAGATGGTTGATTATATGAGCTGACAGAAAAGAGAAAATTATAGAAATTCTCCCAAAATTACAAAGAAACATCTTGCCTTTAATTTGGTATATCATAATTATGTTTAGCGATCCAAAACCGATGGATATTACCTGATAAATGAGATTAATTGTTGCAAATTTTTTTTAAAAAATATGTAGCTCTTAATTAGGCGGACCCTTCTTATGATTAACAAATCATAGCCAATAATTTTTCTTGAACTATGAAAGTGCGCATGAAATTGATTTGCACCATAACTCATGATTTTGTAAAACTTTTATAGTATGAACGCTAGTTAGAAATTTCAAATATTGAATCTTTTTAAAAAATTCTATATAAACTTGTTGGTTTCACCTATGTGTCTTGGCCTAATATTTTGCACAAAATAGCGTTTCTATATCCGAAATCATCTATAGTAAATTTCAAGAAATTTTGTGAAACTTTTATAGTGTAAACACGAGTTATAAATTGTAAATACCAATTTTTTTCAAAATTTTACTATAAAAGTTTGTTGATCCCACATGTGTCTGGGCCTAAATATTTGCATAAAGTAGCGTTTCTACACCCCAAATTATCTAGAATAAATTTCAGGCAATTTTATGAAACTTTTATGGTGTAAACATAGATTAAAAATTCTAAATCCTGAACTTTTTCAAAAGCTCCGTATAAATGCACTTGCATATAGTATATTAATAAAAATAAGTTAGCAACAAATTTAAAATAGGTTGAAAATAAGAACAGCAGAAAAATGCACGACTAGGAATTGAAAAGAACGGGACCTTCTTCTTTGTAAAGAGAGCAGTAATTAAGGAGATCAAGAGTGTTGGGAGACATGCAAAATAGAACAACGAAGGGGCATGAGGTCATGTTTCTCCATTCAGTTGAGGAAAACCATAATTTTAATGGCCAAGCAGTGTATTTTAGCAAATGTCATCCAAGTATGATATTTTACAGCAAATTTCACCAAAATGATGAAATCATTTCTTCATCATTTCATATATACGTACGCAATATATATAATATGTGCGCGCGCTGCCTCTTAATACAGATTTCAATCATATACACACAATTTACCTTTCAAATATAATACACAGAATTCAGAGTAAGCAATATGCAAAAAAAAAAGAGTGTCTATACAATATTTAAGTGTTTTTTCAATTAAAAAGCATCAAATTTTGGACCATTGGATCAAAATCCCACCACCTAAATCTCTCCATATATATATATATATATATATATATATATATATATATATATATATATATATATATATATATATATATATACATATATACATATATATATACATACATACATATATACATACATACATACATATATATATATACATACATATATACATACATATATACATATATATACATATATATACATATAGATACATATATATACATATATATATATATACATATATATACATATATATATATATATATAAAAGAAGCCTATTCTGTACTTCTAGAAGTACATACTCTCTGTTGTGGGGGTGTCCCAACCCCCCGTGACTGAGCCTTGCAACTGGCCTACTATGTAATAGGCCTGATAGTGTAGAGGTGTAAATATACTAATATACCATCATCCTTTGTAAGTACTAAGTGGTAGAATGGGAAATCCCATTCTACCCCACTTATGTATATAAACCCCCAGGAGGGGCAGGAGGGGGGACATCCTCTCATTCTTACAACTCCCCCTAGATCTGGTGCTCCTCTTCCTCTTCTACGAGTCCTCTTCTTTACTGTTTGGCCTGTAGTCACAACAGATAGCGTCGTCCGTGGGGACGACTAGGAGTCATGTATGGAAGAGATTTCTCCAACATTCAACAAAAAAGGGTCGGCTATGCGGATCTTTTCTGCTCCTGGGAGCAGGCTGCTTCCAGGAGCATCGGCGACAGATAAGTATTTGCTTGCTAAGAATTTAATCATCCTGGCTATGGAGGTGTATGAGCATTTCCCGCATGCTTCGTTATGTTTTGTAGATGCAATATTGAGTAGACCTAGTTGAATCGCCCAGACGCGGTGCTGGATGGATCGAATCAAATCGTTTATTTTTTATGTTGCTGCTATCTCCGCTCTACCGGGGGTAGTCATGTAGGGAAGCGATGTCTTGGCCCATGGAGAGGGCTAGCCCCGCGCACTGTCGGAGCCTGCGCCGCAGCTCCACTCTCCGCGCCCTCGGCGCCTACGCGCGGGACTCCATGCATGCGGCGACGAAGTGAGGACTGTGAATGATCTAGCACGCATCGGCTGCAGTTTGTCCTGTGCCGAGGAAGACTGCATCGCATCCACGGGCTCTGCGAGCCGACGACAGCCTTCGGTCTTCGCTAGCCTCCGTGTTGGTCTGGTGCCCATGCCAGTACGATGTCGTACTTCGCTCAGGCTCCATGTCGACGGCCTCGCGGCTCCGTGCCGACCGTCAGCTACATCATCTCCGCGCCCACCTTCGTGCGCACCCTCGCGACAGGACTTCGCCCAGCCTTTGTCATGCCGGTCTTGGCTCGTGCCCTCACGCGGGACTTAGTCCGGCCTCTACATCCGCTCGCCTCCGCGTTGGCGAGGACCGGCTCCAGCCTCTGTGTTTGCTCACCTTTGCTAGCGAAGACTGACTTCGGCCTCCACGTGCCCTCCGCTCTGCAGTGGCCACGGGGCGCCGATCGCCTATGACATCTTCGCTCATGGCCTTCGCTGGGACTTGCCCCGAGCCAGACTCCGCTCCGCTTTGAGTTCACCACGTCAGACTCCGCGACACCGGCCTTCGCTTTGACTTGGCCCTGTCAGACTTCACCATGCTGGGCTTCGCATAGCCTCCGCAAGGCTCCACGTCGTCAAGCACCAATGGGTGAAGAGGGGGAGTGCCTCGCCGTCGAGCCTTGACACTTGAGTGCCTCGCCTCCGAGCCTCCGCGCAACGACCAAAATGTCGACCCTCCATGTCTTCGAGCAGCACCGGCCGCAAAGCCTCTTCGCTCAGGCTTTGAGATGGCAGCCGCCACGATGACGACCTCCACTTGGCGAAGGCTTCGCCGCACTCCTCCGCGCATCGACCACAGGCTCCGCGTCGACGGCCTGCGCCATCGCGCCCACTTCGCCATGGACAGGTCAGCCTTTGCACTGCCTCCATCGACAGCGCTCGCGCCATTGTGACGACTTCGCCATGGTCACGACAGCCAAGCCACCGCGCCTCAAGCATGATTGACAGGCTTCGCGCGTGAACCATAGGCTTCGATCGGGCGGTCCCATCGTGGGAACCAAGTTCCGTAGAGCTCACCTCATGGGGAGTGGCTAGCTTCATGAAGAACACCTCGCAGTTCAGACGCCCATGCATGGCCGAAGCATACCGTGAGGTTTGCTTCGCAAAGAGACCTGGATGCATTGCAAGGTGGTTCACCTTCACTGCAAGGCCACTCCACGTGGTGAACTGTTGCAACTAACGCACAGAATAATAGAGACAAGAGACACGAATTTTTTACGTGGAAAACCCTTACGGGAAAAAACCACGGGCGCTCGAAGGCAAATCACTATATTTTGGAGAGATTACAATGGAGAGACTCTCTTAGGATGCTTTTGCCTATGGACTACTGGGGTATATATAGCACGGGGAAAAGAGTTCCATATGGAAAGAAAACAGAATAAGGAAACAGGACAAGAGTCCTACACGGACACAGATCCGAATTCGGATCACTTTCCAACAATCTCCACCTTGAGCCGAATTCGGATCACTTTTCAACAATTATTCTCCACCTTGAGCCGAATTCCCTCCAGTAGTCGAAGAATATTATGAACTCCTCCAATAAAATCAGCATATACACCTTGAGCGCCGAAAATCCACAGGACTAGTGAGTAATACCAACTAAGTCTGAGCAAAGCTCAAACTTAGATGCAGGAACTGGCTTTGTCAACATATCAGCTGGATTATCATGAGTACTTATCTTGCAGACTTTAATATCACCTTGAGTAATGACACCTCGAATGTAGTGATACACGATATCAATGTGCTTTGTTCTCTCATGGAATATTTGATCTTTTGTAAGGCAAATAGCACTTTGATCATCACAAAATATTGTAGTGCAAGATGTACTTCCACAAAGCTCAGTAAATAAACCTCTCAACCAAATAGCTTCTTTGCAAGCTTCAGAGATAGCCATATACTCAGCTTCTGTAGTAGACAAGGCAACGGTAGCTTGTAAACTTGCTTTCCAACTTATAGCACATCCTCCAACAGTGAACACATAACCAGTGAGAGACCTTCTTTTATCCAAGTCTCCAGCAAAATCAGAATCCACATAACCAACAAGTCCATCTTTAATCCTTCCAAACTGTAAAGAAACATTAGATGTGCCCCGCAGATATCTGAAAATCCATTGAACTGCTTTCCAATGCTCTTTTCCAGGATTAGCCATGTATCTACTAACCACACTTAATGATTGAGATAAATCGGGGTGAGAACATACCATGGCATACATAAGTGAACCAACTGCACTCGCATATGGGACTTTAGACATGTACTCCACTTCATCATTAGATTTTGGACATGATGCTGAAGAAAGTTTGAAATATGCTGCTAAGGGAGTACTCACAGGTTTAGCCTCATGCATGTTGAAACGACGAAGAACTTTATCAATGTACCCTTTTTGACTTAGATATAATTTACCAAGTTTTCTGTCTCTAATGATTTCCATACCAAGAATCTTCTTAGCTGCACCGAGATCTTTCATCTCAAACTCACTGCTTAATTGAGCCTTCAACTTTGAAATTTCAACCTTGTCTTTTGCAGCAATCAACATATCATCAACATATATGAGCAAATAAATAGCTGAACCATTAACAATCTTGAAATAAACACAGCTATCATAATTTGATCTTTTAAAATCCTGAGATATCATAAAGGAGTCAAATCTCTTATACCATTGTCTAGGTGACTGTTTCAAACCATAAAGAGATTTCTTCAATTTGCAAGCAAAATTCTCCTTTCCGGGAACGACAAAACCTTCCGGTTGCTCCATATAAATGTCTTCTTCTAATTCCCCATGTAAGAATGCAGTTTTCACATCCATTTGTTCAAGCTCAAAATCATGCATAGCCACAATACTAAGTAAAGTGAGAATAGAACTATGCTTCACAACAGGGGAAAAGACATCTGTGAAATCAATACCTGGAATTTGACTGTATCCTTTAGCAACTAACCTTGCTTTATACCTAACCTCTTCGGTTGGTGAAACGCCTTCCTTTTTCTTGAAAATCCATTTGCAGCGAATAGGTTTCTTCTCAATTGGCAACTTGACCAGCTCCCAAGTACCATTCTTGTCAAGATATTCCATCTCATCATGCATGGCAGCCATTCACCTTTCTGAATCACTAGAAGAGATAGCTTCTGAATAAGATGAAGGTTCTGCAGTACCTTCAATTTCTTCTGCCACATTTAGACAATAAGCCGCAAAGTTGGCTTCTTCAATAAATCTCTTAGGAGGCTGAATGTTCCTCCTCTCTCTATTAGCTGCAATGGAATGTTGTGTTGGTGGCACAACAATAGGAACTTCTGGAGTATTTTCCTTGTTGATTTCTGGTGTAGATCCTGAATCAATAATATACTCCACCTGCACGCTTGATTGCTTCTCAACGGGAACATCAATAGATGGTTTATCATGCAACATAGCAGACTCATCAAAAGTAACATCTCTACTAATAACCACCTTTTTAGTTTCAGGATTCCACAACTTATATCCTTTCACACCAATTTTATAGCCAAGGAAAATGCACTTAACTGCTCTAGGTTCTAATTTACCATTGTTGACACGAGCATAAGCAGGACAGCCAAATATTTTTAAATTTGAATAATCTGCTGGAGAGCCAGACTATACCTCAATTGGAGTCTTCTTATCAATAGCTAAATTTGGTGACCGATTAATCAAATAACAAGCAGTGGAAGCGGCTTCAGCCCAAAAACTCTTTGATAATCCAGAGTTTGATAACATGCAACGTACCTTCTCCATGATGGTTCTGTTCATGCGTTCTGCAACACCGTTTTGTTGAGGAGTGCCAGGAACGGTGTAATGTCTCACAATCCCTTCTGACTTGCATAAAGCTTCAAATTCTCCTGAACAAAACTCCAAACCATTGTCAGTACGAAGCTTCTTGACATGCTTACCAGTTTGCCTCTCGATCATAGTCTTCCACTCTTTGAATGTGCTGAATACATGCGATTTCTGCTTGATAAAGTATGCCCAAACTTTTCTTGAATAATCATCAATAATGGTCAACATATAACTTGCACCTCCAAGTGATGGAACGCGGGATTCTCCCCACAAATCGGAGTGAATATAATCCAATATGCCTTTTGTAGAGTGAGTCGCAGTGCTGAATTTCACCCTCTTTTGCTTGCCAAAGACACAATGTTCACAAAACTTCAACTTATCGATATTTTTACCATCAAGAAATCCTCTTTTGCACAATTCCGTCATCCCAGCTTGGCTCATATGCCCCAGACGCATATGCCAAAGATTAGTAGCATCAGAATCAAATGATTTATTTGAAACAACAGCAACATTACCTGAAATAGTAGTGCCTTGCAGATGATATAAGTTGGCAGCCTTCATATCACCTTTCATCACAACAAGAGAACCTTTGGTAACCTTCAGAACTCCACCTCCACCGGAATACTTGTACCCTTTAGCATCAAGAGTACTCAATGAGATAAGATTTCTCTTTAAATCCGGAATATGACGAACATCTGACAAAGTCCTGATGGTGCCATCAAACATCTTGATTTGGATAGAACCAATGCCTGCAACCTTGCATGGTGTATTATCACCCATCAACACGGATCCACTTGGCGTAGCTTCATAGGTAACGAACCAATCACGGTTCGGGCTCATGTGGAAAGTGCAGGCGGAATCAAGAATCCATTCATCGTCGGTTTTGCAATTACCTGCAAAGGTAACGAGAACATCTCCATCAGAACCTTCTTTGGTGACAACGGTGGCTCTAGCTTCATCCTCTTGTTGATCTTTCTTGAAATTATTATTTCTCTTCTCCTTGTTCTGCAACTTCCAGCACTCGGATATGTCATGTCCATCTTTCTTGCAATACCTGCAAGACTTCACATACGGATTTAGATCGCCTCAAATCGCTTTTATACGCCTCTTGAATTGTCGTATGAACTCTTCTCATATTGCTGCGCGGACAGACAAACCTTACGCATGCGTGCTTGAACTCCCACCGGGAACCATAAGTTTCATCTTTTCTTTAGCATGCAGAGCTTCATAAACTTCACTGAGAGTAAGAGTATCTCGACTATATAGAATAGTATCTCTAAAAGTAGAGTACGAACTAGACAGAGAGCATAGCAAAATAAGACCCAAATCTTCTTCATCATATTTTACCTCCATAGACTCGAGGTCAGAAACAACTTCCTTGAAAGTTGTCGGTGGTTCAACAATGAGGCTCCTCCGCCATCTTGTGTGAATAAAGCTTTGCTTCAAATGCAACTTCTTGGTCGATCCTTGGTCATGCGGATCTGCTCGGCTTTAGCCATAATGCGGCGGCGGATGTCTCCTTCATAACCTCCTGTAAAATATTATTTGATAGATGAAGATGAATTTGGGATAAGGCCTTACGATCTTTACGTTTCTTCTCATCGGCGGACAGTGTAGCTGGCATCTTGTCGATCCCCAAAAGAGCATCATCCAAATCAAGTTATGATAAAACAGCCCGCATCTTGACTTGCCATAGAGAAAATCTCGTGTCGCGGTCCAACAGTGGAAGATCATATTTCATAGTAGCCATGCCGAAGAAAACCAGAAATTTTGCTAGGACAAATTAGAGAGTATCTAGCAAAAAAAAATCTTGCAAAAGAAAAATTCCTGGTACGATTTTTGGGTGCCCTTAGCAATTTCTAGCCAAAAAAAAAATTAAATAAGAGAAAGAAATTCAACTGCCAACAGCACCTTTCATGAATTGCATTGGGTTCCGTGCACTATTAAGTTGCTTTGTATGCAAAACTTCTTTCTCACGTTGCCTTTTCTCTAGCACTTGGCAGACTTCCTTCAATCTTCTCTCTCCTGTGAGACGTGATATGAGGAGCAGCACCTTCTTTTCCTACTTTTCCCTTGGATTGCAAAACGAGAGACTTGCTGCTGCTTTACGCTTCCTACGCACGTGCAAACCGAGGAGATGAGGCGCTGGCTTCTGCTGTCCTGTGCAGCCTACTTCTCTTTTCTGTCGCGTCGACTTCTTTTCTTGCGCTCCTCCTGTCGCCCAGATCGATCTACTTTGCTGCAGTTTTCTCTGACCAACAGACAAGCGTCTGCTGCGCACACCGAGACCAGGCGCGAGGCTTCCTTTTATTGGCGCTTGGTGCAGCGACTTTGATTCGAAGACGAAGGCGATTGGCGTCTCGGACTCGGCGAAGACTCTCGATGGATTTTTTTTTTCAATCTGTAATTTTCTGTGCTCTGATACCACTTGTTGCAACTAACGCACAGAATAAAAGAGACAAGAGACACGAATTTTTACGTGGAAAACCCTTGCGGGAAAAAACCACGGGCGCTCTAAGGCAAATCACTATATTTTGGAGAGATTACAATGGAGAGACTCTCTTAGGATGCTTTTGCCTATGGACTACTGGGGTATATATAGCACGGGGAAAAGAGTCCCATATGGAAAGAAAACAGAATAAGGAAACAGGACAAGAGTCCTACACGGACACAGATCCGAATTCGGATCACTTTCTAACATGAACCATAGCCTCCATGTCATGCGCGGGCTTCAGCCAGCGAGGTCTCCACTGCTTCAGACTCCGCACCAGTGAAGACCGTCAGGACCTCCGCACCAAGCCACCGCGCCATGAGGTGCTTCGCGCCAAGACTTCGCACCGAGTTATGGCTCCCAGCCTCCTCGTGCGGTCAAATGAGGCCCACTTCGGCATGCACAGCGTGTAGAGGGGGTGCAATAGTTCAGCACCTTGTCTTCATGCGTCAGGATGATGGCAAGGCACCACTCAACGTACACCAACGAGGTCTGCCTCGACCTGGACGAAGGCTCTGCCCCCGTAGCGGTGCCCTCGGACTTTGCTTCGCCGGGGTCCATGACTCCACGTCCCCTGCGCCTTCGCATCAAGCACTGTCTACAGGCATCCTTGGCCTTTGCTTCGCTGGAGTCCGAGCAAGCCACAGCAACCGTCGAAGTGGCTCCGTACCTCACGACGAGGCCTCCACTAGCTTCGCGTAGCCAAGGCCTCCGCACCTGCGGAGTCTACTCCGCGTCGCCACCATCCCGCTTGGTACGCACTGCATGTGATTACGTGCGAGGCTTTAATAACCCCCGACGCATTTCTTGCGGGGTGGCTTTAAGGAAACGGTTGTGCATCGGCGGTTCCATTTTAAGAGCATTTGATTTGGCTGAGTTTGCTTCCCCGGTTTTGGCCTATTCTAGGCTACCGTAGCATCAAATGCTTTTTCGGTACTACATTCTTGAGTGTTGCAAGTCTTCGGCCATTTCTTTCATGCCGCTTTTTTGGTCCTCTTCTTGGTAAATAAGACGTAGCATCGAGGTCCGCCTCCGCACGCACTCTACGGAGTATAAATAAGACGTAGCGTCGATATCCGCCTCCGCACGCACTCTACGGAGTATAAATAAGACGCAGTGGGGGGACGCCTTCGCGCGCACTCTACGGAGTATAAATAAGACGTAGCGTCGAGGTCCGCCTCCGCACGCACTCTCCAGAGTATAAATAAGACGCGGATGTTCTCCCTGCACACTCTACCGAGTATAAACAAGACGCAGATGTTCCCCGCACACATTGGTGTCATCACTGCGCGTACTCTCCGGAGTACAAATAAGGGATGATATTCTCATGCACTCTCCGGAGTATAAATAAGATGCGGATGTTCTCCCTGCGCACTCTACCGAGTATAAACAAGACGCGGATGTTCCCCGCACGCGTTGGTGTCATCACTGCGCGTACTCTCCGGAGTATAAATAAGACGTGGATGATATTCCCACGCACTCTTCGGAATATAAATAAGACGTGGTTGATGTTCCCACACACTCTACGGAATATAAAACTTACGTGATGGCCGAGACACCAGGGAGTGCCTCGCTTTTGCGGCGCACCGCTTGGTTATCGCGTCTTCGCGCGCGTTGCACCAGGGAGTGCATTGCCTTTTAAAAAAACAAAACAAAAGTAGTGGAACAGCAATCTCGTCTCCCTGCCTCCGCGTGCGTAGTTCCCTCGGCCTACGCCGCAAGCGTCCGCTCTCCGCGGGTACTGTTTTTGAAGGTAGGGGAATGGCAGTCTCGTCTCCCTACTTCCGCGTGTGTTGTGCCTTCGGCCTACATCGCAAGCGCCCGCTCTCCGCGGGCACTATTTTTGAAGGTAGGGGAACGGCAGTCTCGTCTCCCTGCCTCCGCATGCGTAGTGCCCTCGGCCTACGCCGCAAGTGCCTGCTCTCCGCGGGCACTGTTTTTGAAGGTAGGGGAACGACAGTCTCGTCTTCTTGCCTCCACGTGCGTAGTGCCCTCGGCCTACGCCGCAAGCGTCCACTCTCCGCAGGCACTTTTTTTGAAGGTAAGGGAACGGCAGTGTCATCTCCCTGCCTCCGCGTGCGTAGTGCCCTCGGCCTACGCCGCAAGCGCCCGCTCTCCGCGAGCACTGTTTTTGAAGAACTTTGTCGTCCGCCTCGTAGGCCACGCCTCAGCGGGACGGCTCGGCTCCGGCGCAAGACTTCGTCGTCCGCCAGGTAGACACGGCCTCGGTGGGATGACCCGGCCTCGAAGCAGCACCTCGCCGCCCGCCTGGTAGGCATTGCCTCGGCAGAGTGGCGCGACTTCGCCGTCCACCTCGTAGGCAATGCCTCGGTGGGACGGCTCGGCTCCAGCACGGGACTCCGTTGTCCACCTGGTAGGCGCGGCCTCAGCGGGATGACTCGGCTTCGGGGCAGCTCCTCGCTGCCCGCCTTGTAGGCGACGACCCAGCTTCGGAGTGGGATTCTGCGGACCTCTTTGTTGACGTTGCCTCAGGGTTAGTTGCATCGGCTCACCAGTCAGTACCCTCACGCTTGCTGTCGGGGAACGGGGGGCTGGGATAGGTTGGCGCGCCAGCTCGCCCATCGGGACCTCTGCGTTTACTGTCGAGGGAGTACTGTTGTGGGGGTGGCCCAACCCCCCGTGACTGGGCCTTGCAACTGGCCTAATATGTAATAGGCCCGATAGTGTGGAGGTGTAAATATACCAATGTACCCTCATCCTTTGTAAGTACTAAGGGGTAGAATGGAGATTTTTTATTCTACCCCACTTATGTATATAAAACCCCAAGAGGGGCAGGAGGGGGGACATCCTCTCATTCTTACAACTCCCCCTAAATCTGGTGCTCCTCTTCCTCTTCTACGAGTCCCCTTCTTTACTGTTTGGCCTGTAGCCACAACACTCAAAGTTCTAATATACCACTTAAACTAATATTTTATACCTTTTTATTACTTTTGTTATACATAAATACTAAGGGCCTGTTTGAAGCCGCTTCTAAAAGCGGAGGCTTTTGCTACAGTACCTAACTTTTAAACGAAATATTTTTTCAAAACGTGGTCTACAAGTTAATTGCAGTATACGTTAAAAACCCAATATCTGTATCATCTAAAATCACAAGAGAGTATCTCTCTTTCCGTAATCTCTGTCGTAAATAGCTATAATTCAAAAATTTCAGCCAAAAGCCACAGCCATATCAAGCAGGACCTAATTCTAGGACACTCCAATGTGACTTGGTTGAAAATTTTCATTAGAACCCTTTATACACAAATTATGCTACAAAAAGTGGATTTTTATGAAAATTTTCACGAAATTCACTTTGGAGTATATTATAATCATTATTAGAGTATGATCAAATAGATACAGAGATATAACAACACCATTAAAGGAGTATATTAGAGTGGGAGTACATACTCCCAGGAGTATATTAGAAGTGGAAGTATGAAGCTTTTTTCATACTTCTATTTCTAATATACCATTGAAACGAATATTTTATATCTCTCTATCATTTTTGGTATACTTAAATACTAATTCTAAGATACTCTAATGCGACTTGGTTGGATGATCCTCTCAAAAATCCCATAGAAATTTTGTTGATTTATGCAGTATTTCGCTGGGAATGGGTCATCTTCCCTGGCTCCGGCGAGCATGTCCGCGGCGTGTCGCCCACGTCCCCACTTCTCCGGTGATATTATCCAAAAACCTCTCGTGTTATCTTTTGCTCCATCCAAGAACTCAACTTACCTCAATCTATTTCTATATTCATGCAGTTCCTCGTCCAGATCGAGTCATCTCCTCCAACTCTGGTTTCACCGCCACCCTAGGGAATTCTTCATCTCCGGTGAAGCTCCGTAGATTTCACTGCAAACACTGTTATATATAATCTTATTGTTAATCTTATCAAGAAAATTATTAGTACACAAGTATAAATACAAAGATATTTAGTAGCCGTATAAAGCCAAAACAATCTAGATGAGTCAGGAAAATGGATAAGAAGCATGCATGTCGACAAGAATATCAGACAACATTTTGAATGGATAGTGTTGGCAGTATTGAGAAGTAGCTAGATACAACCAGGAAATTCTAATCTTAGCTGGATGTGTTTAAGGTGGTTTGGTTTAATCGGTTTGGAGTCCTATATAAAGGACCTGGCTCATTTGTAATAGACAAGCACAGAGACAAGTTTTAGTAGTGCCTTAGCCAGTATATGAGTCTCCAGAATGTGTCTCCTTGTAAGTGCTTCTTGAGCATATATCAAAGAGTTTCTTCTTCCCAATACACATCTCCCCTGTTTCTTCCTTGTTCTCTATTAGCTAGTTCCAACAATTGGTATCAGAGCTTCAGGTGATATCGTAGACACCGATGAAGTGTGATACCGGCAACGCTATGACGTCAGATGCAACCAAAAAGGAGAGTGCAGTGGCTTTACAGTACCCTCTCTTGACAACCACAAATTATGCAATGTGGTCGATTAAGATGCGCGTCTATATGGAGACGCAAGGCGTATGAGACGACATTGAAGCTAAAGGAGAGGTCGACAACCAGTGAGATAAGATGGCACTGGCAGTCATCTATCAAGGTGTGAGTGAGGAAACACTACTTCTCCTTTCAGAGAAGAAGACGGCCAAAGAAGCATGGGCTACGTTAAAGTCCATGTATGTAGGGACCGATCGTATTACCAGGGCAAAGCTCCAAACTCTCAAGATCGAGTTTGATGAGCTTCGGATGCGTGAGGGGGAGTCTATGGACGACTTTGCCATGAGAGTCACCATGGTCATCAGCAAGATGCGTACACTCGGGGAGAAGATTAAGGACTCCTATGTGGTGGAAAAGGTGTTGCATGTGGTAACACCGAAGTTTCTACAAATTGCTTCTACATTGGAGCAATTTGGAAACTTAAAGAAGATGTCAATCGAAGAGTTGTTCGGTCGACTCAAGGCACATGAGGAGCGTCTCTAAGGTTATGGTGGCAAGGAGGATGAGCACG
Source organism: Melocanna baccifera (assembly GCA_036346265.1). Taxonomy (NCBI): domain Eukaryota; kingdom Viridiplantae; phylum Streptophyta; class Magnoliopsida; order Poales; family Poaceae; genus Melocanna; species Melocanna baccifera. The sequence continues at coordinate 20,516,512 of CM070704.1, read as the reverse complement.
TGTTGCCGACTCATGTTGATTGGGAAGCTAGGTCAAGAAAGAAAGAGGGCGAGGGCTCTTCTAGAGGATCAAGGTGGAAAGATAGTAGAGGTAGACATGGCCGTGGAGTCGGTCATGGTCCCAGACGTGGTCATGGGCATGGCGACGACGAGTGCATCGTCGATTCGCATAAGAAGAGCTTTAAGTTTGACAAAGCAAAGGTATGTTGCTACAACTGCCAAGATGTAACATCCCAAATTTTTCATTTATATGGAAAGAATAATTTTAAATTAACTAATTCAAATTATTTGGATTTTCTAGAGTTAAAGTTTCTGTTTAAAATTAAAAATTAATACTAACATAGGTTGAAAATATTTTTCTTAAGTGTAAAACCTCTTCTGTTATTTCTGTGAATTTTTGTAGAATTTTTAAAATTTATTTGGTATTTTTCCAAGCATTTTAAAGCCTCCTGGTATTTCCTGAAATCTCTAAAAAGAATTAATTCCAGAAAACTCTCTCGGGCGACACGTGTCGCACATCGGAGCCGCTTCCACCGCCGGTTTTAATCTCGGCCGTCTCCAACCACTTACCTCTTCGGCCCCTTTGATCGGCCCGGATCTAATCCCACCGTCGCCCGATTGATCTCACAGAAGTGGTATCAGAGCAGAGTTCATTTGATCGTCGCAGAATGTTAGAGTTTCAACCAGGAGATCATGTGTATTTGAAAGTGTCACCCCTAAAAGGGATGCGTCGTTTCAGGGTTAGTGGTAAACTTGCTCCGAGGTATATTGGACCATTTCCAATCTTAGCCAGAAGAGGAGAAGTCGCTTATCAGTTAAAGCTTCCTACCCAATTGTCAGATGTACATGATGTGTTTCATGTGTCGCAATTGAAAAAGTGTTTACGAGTCCCAGAAGAGTTAATGCCTTTAGAGGAAGTGGTCTCAGCGGACAATCGTCACAGAATGTTAGAGTTTCAACCAGGAGATCATGTGTATTTGAAATTGTCACCCCTAAAAGGGATGCGTCGTTTCAGGGTTAGTGGTAAACTTGCTCCGAGGTATATTGGACCATTTCCAATCTTAGCAGAAGAGGAGAAGTTGCTTATCAGTTAAAGCTTCCTACCCAATTGTCAGATGTACATGATGTGTTTCATGTGTCGCAATTGAAAAAGTGTTTACGAGTCCCAGAAGAGTTAATGCCTTTAGAGGAAGTGGATCTACAAGAGGATTTGACATATTCAGAGTTTTTAGTCAAGATTTTAGAAGAAGAAGAACGTCGCACCCGAAACAAAACCATCAAATTTTGCAAAGTGCAGTGGAACAATTGTCCAGAGTCGGAAGCCACTTGGGAGCGAGAAGAAGATCTCAGAGCAGAGTTCCCTAGTCTTTTCCCCAGTCCTTCCGAATCTCGGGGTCGAGATTCTTTCTAAGGGGGGTAGGTTTGCAACATCCCAAATTTTTCATTTATGTGGAAAGAATAATTTTAAATTAACTAATTCAAATTATTTGGGTTTTCTAGAGTTAAAGTTTCTGTTTAAAATTAAAAATTAATACCACCATAGGTTGAAAATATTTTTCTTAAGTGTAAAACCTCTTCTGTTATTTCTGTGAATTTTTCTAGAATTTTTAAAATTTTTTTGGTATTTTTTCAAGCATTTTAAAGCCTCCTGGTATTTCCTGAAATCTCTAAAAAGAATTAATTCCAGAAAACTCTCTCGGGCGACACGTGTCGCGCATCGGAGCCGCTTCCACCGCCGGTTTTAATCTCGGCCGTCTCCAACCACTTACCTCTTCGGCCCCTTTGATCAGCCCGGATCTAATCCCACCGTCGCCCGATTGATCTCAGCCGCTACCCATCACTTACCGCTTCGCCCCGCCCACCTTGTCTCTCTGAGTGACAAGTGGCTCAATCCGCACCGTCCCCCTTTGCCGTACTGAATATCGTCCGCACCCTGCCACTTATCCCTTCGTCCGAAGTCCCGACGGCTCAGATTAAATCTCAGTTGCCGATTGGAATCTTGACCGTTGCCCCTCACTTACCGCTTCGCTCAGCGTCCAACGGCCCCGATCTTTTCCTGTTGCCACCCATCACCAATCCGAGCCATCGCCTCTTCCATTCTCTTCCTCCCTCTCTCGTCGACGCATGGGACCCACTTGTCGGGCCCGTCTTCCCCTCCCTCTTCTTCCTCCCGAAACCCCGCCGTCGCCATTAAAGCTAGTAACCGAAGCTTTAAAGCTTCAGTTTCCGTCGCCGCTTCCACCCGAGCATTTGCGCATTTAGTTCCCCTTTCCTCGCCGCCATCAATCCGACCGTTTCCCCTCGGTTCAAAGCCGTAATCGCCGCATGCGCCATTCTCGGCCTCTCCACTCCGGCGAGGCATTAAACCTCCATGCTCGCCCCTCTGCCTATAAATATGCCTCCCCGAGCTTCCCCTCTCCACGCCGCATCCTTCCCCTCTCTCAATTGTGCTCGACCGTATCCGTAGCTCCGTCGCACCGTGCGCCTCCCCTCTTCTTCGCCGGTGCAGCTCCGACGAGCAATCCCCGCCGCCTCAAGTCACTTCGTGCCGCACCGCCTCCACTCCGAGCTCCAGCGACTCCTCCACCCATTCCCCGAGCTCGAGCATCGACGGAGTATCCTCGCCGCCGACCCCTCTCCGCCGCCGCCCCTCACCATCGCCCGTCCTCCCTGGTCACCCTCGGGCCCCGTGCGAGGTACCAACCGCCTCCCCTCACCCTCCTCTCCCTTTTCCGCACCTCGGCCAGCGCTGCCGCTCGCCGGAGCGCCGGTGACCTTCGGGTCCCGCACCTCCCCCTCTGGCCGGCGATGCCACGTTGGCGGCCGAGCCTCGTGGCGACCACGTGGCGGCCGGTGGGCGCCACGTCCGCGGCCGGGCGGGCCACGCCGCGCCACCCACTCCCGGCCGTGCCGCGTGCGCCGGCGCACCACGCGAGCCACCTCGGCAACGGCCCCACATGACCTCTTTTAAAATCAGGGCTGACATCATGCTTACGTCATAAACCCATTTTTTCTGTTTAAAAATAATTCGGCCGAAATTTAATAATGCTGCTGACGTCATAATATGTTATTTTCCTTTAGTAAAATAATTCTTGATGACGTCATAATTTCTTTTCGGTTTAAAAATAAATCCAGAAAATGGGTATTTTCTTTTAATTTGTATTTCAAATTTTGAAAAGCCATAACTTTTGCATTTTAACTCCAAATTGACCCATTCAAATTTCTAAATTCATCTAAAATTCCAAACTTTCCTTTGGGGTATTTATTTTTAATTTTTGAGTTTTTATTTTATTTTATTTATTTAGTTCTTCTCGTTTCTCGTGTAGAATCCGATCTGTCCGACGATTTTCAAGAGCAACTTCGGGAAGATTCCAACCTAATTCAAGAAGGCAAGTCTCCTTGACCATTTTGTTCCTATGTTTTATAAATAGTTTTTGCAAATTAATTTAAATTATTTGCATGGCTATGTTTAGTAAATTGATAATTTTGATTCTAAAATTTAGATAAGCACCCAGTTGTTATACCCTCCTTTGGAAATTATGTACCATGTACCCTTGTCAACTTAGGATAATCTTTAAGCTCAATAAGGAGTTAGTGTTATTTTTGTTGAATTTAAAATATTAGTAAATGCTTAGTCTAGCTGATAAATGTAAAATGCTCATATGAGGAAAATGGTGAACGACTGATTTGTGAATCAATATTTTGTTTGAATAGTGGTAATAGATGTTACCACTGTAAATTTTAAAATAAAAATGAAGTTCAAAGTAAAGTTTGACGAGGGTGGATGGATTGTTTGGCTGGTGCGGGTTAGCACGGATAATGGGTTTGTAAATGATCCACCCTAGTCTTCTAAGGACCGATACTTGTGTTTGTCCAATCTGAGTAAAACAGTACAACCACAAGTTAAAATGGGTACAACCTAGCTAATTAACCTATAATAGTTTAGTTTTTGTGTCACTATTGGAAAATGGGTATCAGGGATTTACTGATCACTCAAAGTGAGGGGCAGGGATTTACTGCACTCACATGGCGTAAGAGGGGGCTTCTGAATGTGGTGGATTTAACCCTTCAGCGGTGAAACCTCAGCGAGTGATATAAAACTATACTAGAGTAGGTGAAAAACTTTGTGATATTTTATCTGGGTCTCATGCCAAAGGAAGCGTGTTGACTGTTAAGGTAATATATCTCTTGTGAGTAAAGTTGTACACACTCTGCAGAGTAATAAACTATTCGAATAGCCGTGCCCACGGTCAAGGGCGGACAAGGAATGCATTCACACAGTAGAGATTTGATTTTGAATTTAAAAAGAAAAGGTTTTGGAAAACTAGAGAGTGGATGGAACTCTCGTGATGTTGGTCTGGTGGATGTAACCAGTTCAGGTGGTTTAACCTTTAATTTGAATTTTGGCGGAGATAGCCTATTGATCAGTGATGGTGGATGTAACCTTCACTAAAAGTACTTATTAAAACTTCAGATTATGAAAATTAAAATGTTTATCAAAATGCTTTTTAGTAGCAGTATATAAATTTGAAATAAAATGATGATTTATGCAAAAGAGCCATATAGCTTTCCTTTGTTCAACCCTGCATCTAATGCATGTTTCCCAAGACTTGCGGAGTACATTCTTGTACTCACATACTACACTTCAAAATAATTCTCAGAGGAGGTTGAAGCTCAGGAAGGAGACTACGACTACTGTTCCGCTTACGGCTGTGATGGATTCTTTTCGGAGGACTAGGTCTCGTTGCTCAAGTCAATTGCCTGTGGCAGATTGATGTGTCGTTTATCTGAATATTTTGCTTCCGCTGTTTTATTTTGTGTAAGAGGTTCAGTGAACCGCAGTTGTAAGGCCTCGGGCCAGGACTTATGTATTTCCGTTATTATTGTAATAAAGCGGTGTTGGCAATGTATCATTTTATCGATTATCTCGTGTGTACTAGCATTGATGCGGGACTAGTCTTGCAATACACGAGGAGTGCAGGAGTTTCTACTTCGGGTCTCACGTAGTGGTATCGAGCGAGTTCATTTGATCATCGCGAGAATGTTAGAGTTTCAACCAGAGATCATGTGTATTTGAAAGTGTCACCCTAAAAGGGATGCGTCGTTTGAGGTTAGTGGTAAACTTGCTCCGAGGTATATTGGACCATTTCCAATCTTAGCCAGAAGAGGAGAAGTTGCTTATCAGTTAAAACTTCCTACCCAATTGTCAGATGTACATGATGTGTTTCATGTGTCGCAATTGAAAAAGTGTTTACGAGTCCCAGAAGAGTCAATGCCTTTAGAGGAAGTGGTCTCAGCGGACAATCGTCGCAGAATGTTAGAGTTTCAACCAGGAGATCATGTGTATTTGAAAGTGTCACCGCTAAAAGGGATGCGTCGTTTCAGGGTTAGTGGTAAACTTGCCCCGAGGTATATTGGACCATTTCCAATCTTAGCCAGAAGAGGAGAAGTTGCTTATCAGTTAAAGCTTCCTACCCAATTGTCAGATGTACATGATGTGTTTCATGTGTCGCAATTAAAAAAGTGTTTACGAGTCCCAGAAGAGTTAATGCCTTTAGAGGAAGTGGATCTACAAGAGGATTTGACATATTCAGAGTTTCCAGTCAAGATTTTAGAAGAAGCGAGCGTCGCACCAAACAAAACCATCAAATTTTGCAAAGTGCGGTGGAACAATTGTCAGTCGGAAGCCACTTGGGAGCGAGAAGAAGATCTCGAGCGAGTTCCTAGTCTTTTCCCAGTCCTTCGAATCTCGGGTGAGATTCTTTCTAAGGGGGGTAGGTTTGTAACATCCCAAATTTTTCATTTATATGGAAAGAATAATTTTAAATTAACTAATTCAAATTATTTGGATTTTCTAGAGTTAAAGTTTCTGTTTAAAATTAAAAATTAATACCAACATAGGTTGAAAATATTTTTCTTAAGTGTAAAACCTCTTCTCTTATTTCTGTGAATTTTTCTAGAATTTTTAAAATTTATTTGGTATTTTTCCAAGCATTTTAAAGCCTCTTGGTATTTCCTGAAATCTCTAAAAAGAATTAATTCCAGAAAACTCTCTCGGGCGACACGTGTTGCGCATCGGAGCCGCTTCCACCGCCGGTTTTAATCTCGGCCGTCTTCAACCACTTACCTCTTCAGCCCCTTTGATCGGCCCGGATCTAATCCCACCGTCGCCCGATTGATCTCAGCCGCTACCCATCACTTACCGCTTCGCCCCGCCCACCTTGTCTCTCTGAGCGACAAGTGGCTCAATCCGCACCGTCCCCCTTTGCCGTACTGAATATCGTCCGCACCCTGCCACTTATCCCTTCGTCCGAAGTCCCGACGGCTCAGATTAAATCTCAGTTGCCGATTGGAATCTTGACCGCTGCCCCTCACTTACCGCTTCGCTCAGCGTCCAACGGCCCCGATCTTTTCCTGTTGCCACCCGTCACCAATCCGAGCCGTCGCCTCTTCCATTCTCTTCCTCCCTCTCTCGTTGACGCATGGGACCCACTTGTCGGGCCCGTCTTCCCCGCCCTCTTCTTCCTCCCGAAACCCTACCGTCGCCATTAAAGCTAGTAACCGAAGCTTTAAAGCTTCAGTTTCCTTCGCCGCTTCCACCCGAGCATTTGCGCATTTAGTTCCCCTTTCCTCGCCGCCATCAATCCGACCGTTTCCCCTTGGTTCAAAGCGTGTCGCCGCATCGCCATTCTCGCCTCTCCACTCCGGCGAGGCATTAAACCCCATGCTCGCCCCTCGCCTATAAATATGCCTCCCGAGCTTCCCCTCTCCACGCCGCATCCTTCCTCTCTCAATTGTGCTCGGCCGGATCAGAGCTCGCCGCACCGTCGCCTCCCTCTTCTACGCCGGTGCGGCTCGACGAGCAATCCCGCGCCTCAAGTCACCGTGCCGCACCGCCTCCACTCCGAGCTCCAGCGAGGCAAGGCGCAACTCCTCCACCCATTCCCGAGCTCGAGCATCGTGGAGTATCCTCGCCGCCGGCGACCCTCTCGCCGCCGCCCCTCACCATCGCCGTCCTCCTGGTCACCTCGGGCCCGTGGCGAGTACCAACCGCCTCCCCTCACCCTCCTCTCCCTTTTCCGCACCTCGGCCAGCGCCGCCGCTCGCCGGAGCGCCGGTGACCTTCGGGTCCCGCGCCTCCCCCTCTGGCCGGCGATGCCACGTCGGCGGCCGAGCCTCCGTGGCAGCCCACGTGGCAGCCCGGTGGACGCCACGTCCGCGCCGGACGGGCCACACCAGCGCCACCCGCTCCCGACCGTGCCACGTGTGCGCTGACGCACCACGCGAGCCACCTCAGCAACCCGGCCCCACCTGTCAGCCTCTTTTAAAATCAGGGCTGACGTCATGCTTACGTCATAAACCCGTTTTTTCTGTTTAAAAATAATTCGGCCGAAATTTAATAATGCTGCTGACGTCATAATCTGTTATTTTCCTTTAGTAAAATAATTCTTGATGACGTCATAATTTCTTTTCGGTTTAAAAATAAATCCAGAAAATGGGTATTTTCTTTTAATTTGTATTTCAAACTTCGAAAAGCCATAACTTTTGCATTTTAACTCCAAATTGACCCATTCAAATTTCTAAATTCATCTAAAATTCCAAAATTTCCTTTGGTGTATTTATTTTTAATTTTTGAGTTTTTATTTTATTTTATTTATTTAGTTCTTCTCATTTCTCGTGTAGAATCCGATCTGTCCAACGATTTTCAAGAGCAACTTCGGGAAGATTCCAACCTAATTCAAGAAGGCAAGTCCCCTTGACCATTTTGTTCCTATGTTTTATAAATATTTTTTGCAAATTAATTTAAATTATTTGCATGGCTATGTTTAGTAAATTGATAATTTTGATTCTAAAATTTAGATAAGCACCCAGTTGTTATACCCTCCTTTGGAAATTATGTACCATGTACCCTTGTCAATGTAGGATAATCTTTAAGCTCAATAAGGAGTTAGTGTTATTTTTGTTGAATTTAAAATATTAGTAAATGCTTAGTCTAGCTAATAAATGTAAAATGCTCATATGAGGAAAATGGTGAACGACTGATTTGTGAATCAATATTTTGTTTGAATAGTGGTAATAGATGTTTCCACTGTAAATTTTAAAATAAAAATGAAGTTCAAAGTAAAGTTTGACGAGGGTGGATGGATTGTTTGGCTGGTGCGGGTTAGCACGGATAATGGGTTTGTAAATGATCCACCCTAGTCTTTTAAGGACCGATTCTTATGTTTGTCGAATCTGAGTAAAACAGTACAACCACAAGTTAAAATGGGTACAACCTAGCTAATTAACCTATAATAGTTTAGTTTTTGTGTCACTATTGGAAAATGGGTATCAGGGATTAACTGATCACTCAAAGTGAGGGGCAGGGATTTACTACACTCACATGGCGCAAGAGGGGGCTTCTGAATGTGGTGGATTTAACCCTTCAGCGGTGAAACCTCAGCGAGTGATATAAAACTATACTAGAGTAGGTGAAAAGCTTTGTGATATTTTATCTGGGTCTCATGCCAAAGGAAGCGTGTTGACTGTTAAGGTAATATATCTCTTGTGAGTAAAGTTGTACACACTCTGCAGAGTAATAAACTATTCGAATAGCCGTACCCACGGTCAAGGGCGGACAAGGAATGCATTCACACAGTAGAGATTTGATTTTGAATTTAAAAAGAAAAGGTTTTGGAAAACTAGAGAGTGGATGGAACTCTCGTGATGTTGGTCTGGTGGATGTAACCAGTTCAGGTGGTTTAACATTTAATTTGAATTTTGGCGGAGATAGCCTATTGATCAGTGATGGTGGATGTAACCTTCACTAAAAGTACTTATTAAAACTTCAGATTATGAAAATTAAAATGTTTATCAAAATGCTTTTTAGTAGCAGTATATAAATTTGAAATAAAATGCTGATTTATGCAAAAGAGCCATATAGCTTTCCTTTGTTCAACCCTGCATCTAATGCATGTTTCCCAAGACTTGCGGAGTACATTCTTGTACTCACATACTACACTTCAAAATAATTCTCAGAGGAAGTTGAAGCTCAGGAAGGAGACTACGACTACTGTTCCGCTTACGGCTGTGATGGATTCTTTTCGGAGGACTAGGTCTCGTTGCTCAAGTCAATTGCCTGTGGCAGATTGATGGGCCGTTTATCTGAATATTTTGCTTCCGCTGTTTTATTTTGTGTAAGAGGTTCAGTGAACCGCAGTTGTAAGGCCTCGGGCCAGGACTTATGTATTTCCGTTATTATTGTAATAAAGCGGTGTTGGCAATGTATAATTTTATCTGATTATCTGTGTGTACTAGCATTGATCTGGGACTAGTACTGCAATACACAGAGGGGTCTGGGAGTTTCTACTTCCGGGTCTCACACAAGACTTTGGCCATTTTGCATCCGAATGCCACTCAAAGAGGGTGGAAAGGGCGCACTTCATGGAAAAACACAATGACGATAAGCCTGCTCTCTTGTCAGTGGAAACATGTGAGCTTGTGCAATCCACTGAGAATAAGCATGAGGATGTGTTGCTCAATCAGGAGAAAGTGAACCAGAAGCTCAGAGTCGAAGAAGGCTACAAAAGTAAGATATAGTATCTCGACACCGGGGCTAGTAATCATATGACTTGGTGTAGAGAGATGTTCACTGAACTGGACACCAACATAGATGGTTCGGTGATGGCTCGATTGTGGATATATGCGGTCGTGGTTCGATCTTGTTCCCAACTCAAACCCATGAGTATAAGCTGTTGATGGATGTATATTACATCCCTCAGTTGTGAAGTAATATTTTGAGTTTGGGCCAACTCGGTGAACACGGTTGCAAAATCATCATGGAAGATGGACATCTACAAATCTTTGACAGGGAAAGAAGGTTGTTGGCCAAAGTGAAGAGATCTCGAAATCGGTTGTATGTGCTAAATCTCAACTGAGCACAACCGGTTTGTCTCCTAGCAAGGTATCAAAAAAAGAGTTGTTGTGGCATGCACGATATGGTCATCTAAACTTTCGTGCATTGAGGGATCTCTCACACAAAGGCATGGTTGATGGTATGCCAGAAATGAACCATGTTGATCAATTGTGTGAAGGATGTATGGCAGGCAAACAGTGTCGCACACCATTTCCCATTGACTCGATGTACCGAGCAAACAAGCCACTCAGCTGCTACATGGTGATTCGTGCGGCCCTATAACACCTGCAACTCCAGGAGGTAACCGGTATTTTTTACAGTTAGTTGATGATTACAACAAATATATGTGGATACGGTTACTCAAGACAAAAGATGAGACCCTAGATATGTTCAAGAAAGTGAAGGCATTAGCCGAGATAAAGGTTGGCCACAAGGTGAAGGTCTTGAGAACAGACCGTGGTGGTGAATTCATGTCAAATAAGTTCACACGCTACTGTGACGAGCTGGGACTGCAACGGCATCTTACGGTGTCATCCTCACCACAGCAAAATGGAGTTGTGGAGCATCGCAACCGAACTGTAGTGGCTATGGCAAGAAGTTTGCTTAAAAGTAAGAACATGCCTGGAGCATTCTCGGGAGAGGTGGTGTCAATTGTTGTATATCTTCTAAATTGTGCACCAACGCGAAGCTTAGATGGGATAACCCCATATGAAGCCTGGTTCAAGAAGAGACCAAAGGTAACACATCTTCGAACTTTTGGTTGTTTGGCATATGTTAGAACAACTGAGTCTCATCTCAAGGAATTGGTAGATCAAAATACTCGAATGGTATTCCTTGGATATGAACCAGGATCCAAGGCTTATCGTGTGTATGATCCCAAGAGGAAGAAGCTACACATCAGTTGAGATGTGATCTTTGATGAGGAGAAGCAATGGGATTGGCAGGCGAGCTCTGGACAAGTTCCTATTTCATTAGGACATGGTGATGTGTTTACTGTGTTCTATGGTACAACTGATGAACCAGCTAGTGGTATTGAAAGCATGCCGTCTGCTGGTCCACCTAGTCCAGCGCCAGGTGGTGGCGCAAGTACGAGTCACGTTGTGGAGGAGACAGGAATACCGGCACCAAGCTCGTCACCGACGATAAGCATTGAGGGCTCCGTTGTGTCATCATCATCACATTCAGAAGGGCCACATCGTTTCCGATCTCTCCAAGAGATCTATGATGCCACAAGTGAAGTGGAACCAGACTATGTCGGTTTGTGTTTATTGATTTCTGAAGAACCAGCGAACTATGAAGATGCTGTGAAGGAGGAATGTTGGCGACGTGCAATGAATGAAGAAATGAGATCTATTCAAGAAAATAGCACATGGGAGCTTACTGATCTACCACCTGGTCATAAGGTAATTGGTTTGAAGTGGATTTTTTAAGTAAAGAAAGATTCACATGGTACAATAGTAAAGCACGAAGCTATGCTTGTGGCAAAAGGGTATGTCCAATGTCAGGGAGTGGATTATGAAGAAGCTTTTGCCCCAGTGGCAAGACTTGAGACAGTAAGGCTCCTCATTGCATTAGCGGCACAAGAAGGTCGGGAAGTACATCATATGGATATTAAATCAGCATTTCTCAATGATGAACTTGAGGAAGTTGTGTATGTAAGCCAACCACTTGGATTTGTTGAGAAAAACAACGAGCACAAAGTATTAAAATTAAAGAAGGCACTCTATGGGCTTGAGCAGACGCCAAGAGCGTGGTATGCAAAACTGGATAAGACATTGGTGTCGCTTGGATTTGAAAGAAGTCCAATAGAATATGCAGTGTATAAGAGAAATTGTGGAGAATCGAGTTTGCTCGTTGGTGTATTTGTTGATGATTTAATTATCACAAGATCAGATCTTGAACAAATTAACAAATTCAAGATAGAGGTGAAGAGTTTGTTCAACATGAGTGACTTGGGATTGCTGAGCTACTATCTTGGTATTGAAGTAAAGCAAACTCCAGTTGGAATTTCCTTATGTCAATCTAGCTATATAGCTAGGATTTTGGAGAAGTGTGGTATGAGCGGGTGTAATCCAAGTAAAATTCCCATGGAAGCAAGACTAAAATTGAGTAAGAAGAGTACTAATCCTCCTGTCGATGCAATACTTTATAGAAGCATTGTTGGTAGCCTGAGATATCTAGTAAACACAAGGCCAGATATAGCCTATGCCGTGGGAATTGTGAGTCGTTATATGGAAACTCCCACAACACATCACATGGCAGCTGTAAAGCACATACTAAGGTATGTACGAGGTACTTTGAGTTATGGCTGTCATTATGAAAGAAAAGGAGAAAGACAATTGCAGTTGGTTAGATACGGTGATAGTGATCTAGCTGGAGATGTTGATGATCAAAAGAGTACTACGGGAGTTATATACTTCTTTGGTTCAAGCCCAATTACTTGGGTTTCATAGAAACAGAAAGTAATGGCATTGTCATCATATCAGGCAGAATACATTGCTGCTACAACAGCTGCGTGTCAAAGCATCTGGCTCAGCGATTAATGAGTGATATGAAGAACAAAGAAGCGAGTAAAGTTATGTTGATGGTAGATAATAATTCTGCAATTTCTCTGTGCAAGAATCCTGTTCATCATGACAGAAGTAAACATATTGACATACGTTATTATTTCATTCGTGAGTGTGTGGAGAGTGGCAAGATAATTGTGGAATATATAAAGCCCGAAGATCAACTTGCCGATATACTAACCAAGCCGCCGCTTGGATGTGCGAAGTTTTTGGAAATGCGCCAAAAAATTAGAGTTTAAGATGTGAAGATAAAGCAATAAGATTAAGGAAGTGAATGTTATATATAATCTTGTTGTTAATCTTATAAAAAAATTATTAGTACACAAGTATAAATACAAAGATATATAGTAGCCGTATAAAGCCAAAACAATCTAGATGAGTCAGGAAAATAGATAAGAAGCATGCATGTCGGCAAGAATATCAGACAACGTTTTGAATGGATAGTGTTGGCAGTATTGAGAAGTAGCTAGATACAACCAGAAAATTCTAATCTTAGCTGGATGTGTTTAAGGCGGTTTGGTTTAGTCCTATATAAAGGACCTGGCTTATTTGTAATAGACAAGCACAGAGACAAGTTTTAGTAGTACCTTAGCCAGTATATGAGTGTCCAGAATGTGTGTCTCCTTGTAAGAGCATACATCAAAGAGTTTATTCTTCCCAATACACTGCCTATTCAGTCCCTCCTGAACCTAGCGTGCGCCTCAACTGTAGTTTCCCCTGGGTGAGCTGCTGTGCCTTCGTCAATCTCCTCCCACTGCCTCTGGCCGCCGTCTCCCCGCCGGTGCATAGGTCCTCCGCCACAAAAACAGCACTGGTAAGATCCTCGTGGCCCTAGGATACCAATGCGCTCCTTTGTTTTTCGTTTTCCTGTTGACTTCCTGGTCGCCGCGCGCCATGGCCGTCTGTGGCGTCGCCGCAAAAGCCGCTGCCGGCGGTCTCTGGTGGCCTTAGGGTCCCAATTGACATCCAAGAACTCCCCTCGATCTTAGAGCCTCGCACCCACCGCGCCCGTCGCAGGTGAGTAGACTGCAGGTGCTCTGTGTAAACGGTGGAGAGAAGAATGAGGACAACCGACTTCCATTGATTACAGTATTACAGCTTTATACATGTACAGGAGAGGTCAGTTAGCTACATTCAAGGAGAGCCACTGAACGTGGCCTGCAGCACGCTAACACCCCGCGATATGGCGTCATCGCGGCGATGCAGGTATCCGGAACTCCTTGAAGCTCGACGGTGTAAGGCCTTTGGTCATCACATCGGCGAATTGCTGCGAAGTTGGGACATGGAGGACTTTGAATTGTCCCACGGCGACTTTTTCCCGGACGAAATGGACATCCAGCTCAATGTGCTTAGTGCGCTTGTGATGCACCGGGTTGGAGCTCATGTAGCATCTTTGAGACATTATCGCAAAAACCACGATTGCCTTCTCTAATGGGCGAGCAAGCTCACCAAGCGATTGGCGGATCGGTGCACTCGGCCACGGCATTAGCGGCGCGCGGTATTCGGCTTCGGCGCTGGACCGAGACACCGTCGTCTGCCTCTTGGAGGACCAGGATATCAGGGCGTTGCCGAGGAACACGCAGAACCCTGATGTAGATCGTCGCGTATCCGGGCAACCCGCCCAATCGGCGTCGGAGTATGCGATGAGCTCCAACTTGTTTGTCTTGCGAAGGTGGAGTCCAAGATCGTAGTGCCCACGACATAACGAAGAATCCGCTTCACAAGAGATTGGTGGACAGTTGTTGGAGCATGCATGTGCAGGCAAGCCTGTTGAACTGCATATTGCAAGTCTGGCCGGGTCATTGTCAGATACTGAAGCGCGCCCACGAGACTTCTGTAATCCGATGCGTCAGTATGGGACAGTGGCGTGCCAGTGGTGCTGGAAACCTTGCCTACAGTGTCGATGGGTGTCTCACAAGGCCTGCAGTCCAGCATGCCAGCACGTTCAAGGAGATCAAGAGCATCACGATGTTCTTTGAAGGAAGAAGCCATCGCCGTCTTTGAACACGGATGCAGAAAAAAATGAACCGGCCCCATGTCTTTGAGCGGGAACTCGGCGTTGATGGAGTTGATGACGTGGCGAAGAGTGTCGACGGACGAGGCTGTGAGCACAATGTCATCGACGTAGAGGAGGAGGTAGACCGACTCAGTGCCAGCGTGAAGAATGAATAGGGAGTTGTCCGAGCAAGTGGGCTTGAATCCCATCGAGCCAAGGAACGACGCAAGCCGGGTGTACCAGGCGCGAGGCGCCTGTTTGAGTCCGTAGAGACTCTTGGAGAGGCGGCACACCGAGTCCTGGCGCGATGGATCGATGAAGCCGGCCGGCTGCCGCGCGTACACTTGTTCGTCGAGGATGCCGTGGAGGAATGTGTTGTTGACATCGAGTTGGTGGACAGGCCAGCCGCGCTCGGCAACGAGTGTGAGCACCGTGCGCACCGTGGCCGGCTTGATGACCGGGCAGTACGTCTCGCCGTAGTCGATGCCAGCGCGCTGCGTGAATCCCCGAACCACCCATCGAGCCTTGTACCGATCGAAGTTGCCGTCTTCCTTGAATTTGTGGCGGAAGATCCATTTGCCGCTGACAACATGGGCGCCAGGAGGCCGTTGAACTAGCTCCCACGTGTTGTTGGCGAGCAGGGCATCAAATTCGGACTTCATGGCCGAACGCCAGTTGGGGTCCTTGAGAGCTTGATGCACCGTGCGCGGGATCGGAGAGAGCTGCGTCGTTGTCGCAGTGGCGGCGTAGCGGGGGTTCGGTTTGAATGTGCCAACTTTTGATCTGGTGATCATCGGGTGAGGTGCGGCTGTGGCATCAGCGACCACAGTTGGAGCAGAAGCCGACGGTGCTGTGCTTGATGACGGCAACGTAGGAGATGGCGTCGCGGGTGTAGCTGCAGGAGACGCGGCCGGGGTCGATGTGCGAGGTGATGGCGGGGTCGGTGAGGCAGTCGCTGGCGTACGGCGTGTGCGGCATGCGGAGTTGGCGCGCGGGGATGGCGGAACTCGCGTCGGGGACAGTTGGGGAAGAACCGGATCAGCAGAGACCAAGTCAGGTCGCCACGGATCATAGGCGCACGTCGAGGGCAGCGATGTTGCTGAGCCGGATCGGAAGGGGAAGACCGTTTCGTCGAAATAGACGTGGCGCGAAGTGAGCACTTTCCGCGTCGACAAGGTGTAGCAGCGATAGCCGCGGTGATCCGGCGAGTATCCGATGAAGACGCAAGCCACAGATCGTGGAGACAATTTGTGAGGGCTAGTAGATGTTGTGTTCGGGTAACACAAGCAACCGAAGACCCGCAGGGACATGTAGTCGGGATCACAGTTGAAGAGTAGGGAGAAGGGGGTAGAGAGAGATTTCGGCTTGCAGGGTTTGCGATTCAGCAGAAAGGTGGAGGTGTGTAACGCTTCGACCCAGAATACAGGTGGGAGCACGGCATGAAGAAGGAGGGCGCGAACGCCGTCGTTCAAGGTGCGCAGGATGCGTTCGGCCTTGCCGTTTTGTTGGGATGTATAAGGACACGAGAGGTGAAGGAGGATGCCATTGTCGGAGTAGAATTTGCGGAGGACAGTGTTGTCGAACTCGCGTCCGTTGTCAGTCTGGAACGCCCGGATGGGCCGCGCGAACTGTGTGCGGACGAGGGCATGAAATGACATGATTGTGTGGGCGACGTCAGACTTATGGCGAAGGGGGAATGTCCACACAAAATGCGTGAAGTCATCGAGAAGCACAAGGTAGTATTGAAACCCAGTGAAGCTGGATACAGGTGATGTCCAGACGTCACAGTGCATTAAATCAAAGGGAGCTGTAGTTTGGCTATGAGATGAACTGAATGGGAGCCGCACATGTTTGCCAATTTTAGAGGCATGACAGGTGTGTGACAGCTCCTTATTATAGGTAAACTGAAAGGAATGTAAAAGGCGACGGAAGGACTCGTTGCCGGGGTGACCGAGCCGTTGGTGCCAGAGATCAGCAGACACGACGGCGAGGCATTGGTTGGAGGAGGTGGCCGGCAACTGGAGAGGATAGAGATCACTGGTGCTGTCACTGCGGAGAATCACCGCCTTGGTGTGTCGGTCCTTAACAGAGAAACCAAGATTGTCAAATTCAATCGTGATTGGGTTGTCACGGGTGAGAGCGCGAACAGAAATTAAATTCTTGATTAAGGAAGGAGAGACAAGAACATTGTTAAGAGAGAGATGCTGGGTGGAGGTGGGTATGAAGGAGGAACCAGTGTGAGTGATGGGAAGGGAAGTGCCATCGCCAACAATAATTCTGGTGGAGGAGGAGTTGGGTGTGAGGGAGGAAAGGTTACCGGAGCCTTGCGCCATGTGGGAGGAAGCACCGGTGTCGAGGAACCAGTCGTCGGCAGACTGGGGCTGTTGCAGCGAGATGGAATTGAGCGTGGCGAGGAGCTGCGGATCCAGCTGCGAGGATGCTCCGGCAACGTGGGCCTGAGGGGCCGCGGAGGGTGGACGGGCACCGAGGAGGCCGGCCGCGGGTGGGGGTGCGCGCGAAGGCCCTTGGAAAGGCCACGCCTGCACCATGCCTGTCCACGGATTCATATTGGGCCAGAAGCCGTGGGGCGGCGCCGGGTTGGATGGGTAGCCCTTCTTCTTCTTCTTCTTCTTGTTGGGGAAGGATGGACGACTGCCGCTGGAGGATGTGGCCGGGGCGGGAGTTGAGGAAGCCAGTTTCCCAGGGAAGCCGTGAGTTGCGGGCACGCCGTTCGTCTGTGTGCGCAAGCGCGCGGCTTTGAAGGTGGCGCGGGCGGTGCGCGGACGGCAACGCACCAGCGGAGTGGCGTCGCGCGAGAGAGCGGCAGCAGCCTGGAGTTTCTCCGACTCGTTGAGGCGATGTTCCTCAAGCTGCAGCATTGAGCGCGTCTTGAGGAAGGACGGGAGACGCCGACGCATCGTGATGTGGGGGATGGCGTGGTGCAGACGGGGGTTGAGGCCGCGAACAATGTTGTAGATGAGGTCCTTGGCGGGCACGGGAGCGCCGAGGCCGCCAAGGCGATCTGCCATGACCTTCATTCGGGAGCAATAATCGAGCACGGGAAGATCACCTTGATAGAAATTGCGGAATTCAGCGTCGAGGTAGACCGCGCGGCTGTCCTTGTTGTCGCGGAAAAGAGAACGCACACCACGCCAGAGGGAGTAGGCGGTGTCGGCGTCGTCCGAGACGATGGAGAGGAGCTCAGGGGAGATGCGGTTGTAGAACCAGGAGACGATGGCGCAGTCGTTCTGCACCCAGGCGTTGTCGCCTTTGGGCGCGGTGCCGTCGACGTGGTCGCGGAGTCCATACTGGCCGAAGACGGCGGAGAAAGAGCGCGCCCAGGAGGTGTAGCTTGCGTCGTTGAGGTCGAGGATGATGGGGACGCGAGACTGAATGTTGATGCCGTGGACGACGGTCGGGGCAGCGGGTTCAGTCTGGACGCGCAGGGTGGATGGCAGAAGCGACTCGACGTCGGAGTTGTCGGAAGCCAGCGACGAAGAAGAGGAGGAGGAACTCATGGCAGCGGAAAAGTAGGATCGTAGATGCCTGATACCATGTAAACGGTGGAGAGAAGAATGAGGACAACCGACTTCCATTGATTACAGTATTACAGCTTTATACATGTACAGGAGAGGTCAGTTAGCTACATTCAAGGAGAGCCACTGAACGTGGCCTGCAGCACGCTAACACTCTGCTCTGTGCGCAGAGCTTTGCTTCTGGCCTCTGTTCCTTCCTTCTGTGTCTTCTCTTTCTCCGTTTGTTTTTCCATCCACTAATTGTGATGCTTGAACTTTGTTCCTTTTCTTTGCTAGTTTGGACTTAAAAATTCAAACCGATAATCTAATGCTCGATTTGGCCCCGAAGATTTTGAAAACTTTTTAAGTCCAAAAGTTGGGATTTTTAGTGGTACATGCTACATAACATTTTTTTTAACCAGAAAATTTTTTAGTTAAAATATGTGTAGTTGAAAATTGTCTCCTCGGAGATGTCTAGTGGAAGGTTATTTAGTCGAGAAATATATAGTTATAAGTTATTTAGTTAAAAGGTGTCTTATTGTTTTTCTTTTCATAACTCAAAATTTTCCTAGATAAGTTGAAGCTCTTAAGGGCACTTCCAAGTTCTAATAGGGTGATATCAGCAACATCTATGGGAGGCCAACTCAAAAAATCTGATGTGAAGGAGGAATTAAGGAAGAGAGAGGGGAGAGCAATGTCACATACAGGATATAGCTCATTTGAGATGATTAAGACACTAGACATGGATTGACACGGCGCTAGGGCGATTGGATTTCCGTAGGACATGTTTTGCGCACGGATCATCTATAACTAATGGATGAAATGCGCCGAGCAGCATCGTCTCAACTGCTACACTTCTCCAATCTCCATCGCTTGTGACTCCCCTACCTTGCAACAATAATGACCTTTGGGGGCATTTAGATACAACATATAGACATTGTGCATTGGAACAGCTATAGAAACTATCTACGTACCCATTTAAGACAATCTCTCTCTTCGAAATAGCTATAGAAACTATCTATTGGGAATGCCCTAATATTAACAATCTCGAGACTTTAATATGTACTACACCATAGACAATCCTTCGAGCCCACATCCTGGACATTCAGTTCTCATAGCTGCACATGGGTCCAGCAAGTTGCGGTTCGGTATGTCCAACGAAGGAGGGCAAAACCTCATCGGGTGGGTCAAGGTTAAGGTTAGGTAACATAAAGGTCATATTACGATCACTCGTATCAGATACTTTAATTTTGTGTCATAATTCGCGGGACCTGGCCAACAGGGTAAGTTGGTTTATCCTATGGATAAAGTGTACAACCTCTGCTAAAGTGTATAATCTATTCGAATAGTCGTACCTCTAGTTATGAGCAAGCTTGATGATGCCTCACTTGGTTAGATTTTATGGATTTAAAAATATTTTGGAAATGGTGTGGATGATGGGAATCCATACTAGAAAGAGTTAAGAAACAAAAAAGCCATTTGTTCAAGTATTAGAGGTTTACGTACGTTGTGATTTTGTTGGCAAGTGTCGCTTTTGTTGGGGTAGGTGATTGAGACATGCACTATGTACTTTATGATTATTTACTATCACTTTCAACAACTACATCCGCATTTACTTATTGCTTTACAATATAGTTGCGATCTACTATTTATATTGTAAATGCAAAATTTGCTTTGAACAATAAACCGAGAAAAAGTAGCCTTTCTTTTACAAAGTCAAATATGTAGCCAGTAGCATTTGATGTAAATCTTGTGTTCACATTACGTGAGTAAACTCGTACTATATCCGCCTGAAAGCCAAAACGATCACTCCTTAATCACTAGATAAGCTAGTTTACAAAGCCACCCACAAATATTAAACAACATAGCTGTTAAGATACCCGCGATTGAACCAATTGACTAAATGGCTACAGTTGATTTGGCAATGTCAACTGATGAATATCTGAGTTGTTTTGCAAATTTTCTTCTCCATTTAAATGAGCCTAAATCAAATAAAAGTTAGTCAAAACTCGGAGCTTGCAGACCTTGAATTGTATTATGAGAAATATGAGAATCTGAACTGAAAACAAAACAAATAAATTACTAGTTGAACCTGAAGCAAGCAGATTAGTTGCTCATTTGTTCGTAACACGGTAAGAGAAATCCATCATTTTAGCAATGCAAAAAAATTAAGATAGACACCTTAGCTTTCGGTGTTGTTCTGGAGTTGACGACCTTTCCGACAATATATGTATATATAGTGCGTGTCGTATCAGAGGAGGCACGCTGTTATTTAATGAATTTATTTTATTTATGAGGAGAATTTAGAAGATGATGCCGGTGAAGGACCAGGTGACGGTGACCACGAGAATGGAGAATACGATCATGGCTTTGCCGGCCCTGTTCCGGCCGGCAGGGCAGCGGGACGCCCAGCGGCCCGCCGCAACGAGCAGCAAGCCGAGGAGGACGAACAGGGGCAGCCATTTATAGTAGGTTAAGAGGCCCAGGTGGCGGACGGCGAAGAAGCCAGGCACCTCCCTAGCAAAGAAGCCTTCGATGGCGGAGACGACGGTGGTCAGCCCGGCGAGGCAGATGATGTTGCCGGTCTTCCGCTGGTCGTCGCTGCGGAAGAGCACCGCCATGGCGAGCTCGGCGAGCTCGTGCGGCCCGACGCCGCTCGGTCTGTAGGAACAGGAGCAAGGAGGAGTAGCGAGGCTAGTAGGAGCGCTGTCGTCCACGGCGGCGTTCCCTCGTTCCTCGTCGTGGGCAGAAATGTCGGCGGCGGCGGCGTTAGGTGCTGCGTGGATTTCGATGCTCACGTGTTCGTTCGCCGTCTTATCGACCGTACTCGCGGTGGCGGCATTAGAAGTACTCGTATGCACAGCAAGGTGATGATCATCCATGCGTACCTCGCGCGCGCGCACAGCAAGGTGATTAATCGATGTATTACCTAATGTGAGATGGTTGTAGGCAGCCCGATCGACAAGGTAAAGTAGAACGCTCCTGGCTGCCCCCGACCTAATTTATAGATGATCGAGCAGCTCGTCGATCCATCTCCATCAACGTATTTTTCAATTAGCGGGACTAATTCGAGGAGAAAGACCGTGACTTTGACTATCTATACCTAGTGGGATTCATTTACCAGAGCTGGAATACCGAAAAGTGAGCACTCACAACGGGTGTTACGAATTGGGTTCCAACAGGCTGTAAATACAAGCCAGGTGAGGCGACTCGGAACTGGATACCCCTAAGCTGCAACAGGCCTACAAGTGGTGCATGCATAGCATCAGCTCCCTAAACGACTGCCAACTGTCGGAATTGATTTTGCTAATCCAGAATCCTCTGTAATTTTCATCGCACTATTATCTGAATTAGTAGATAGTACCTACACATACACCACTATATATTAAAATCATATCTTATAAAAGCGTAATTATAATAGTGGATGTACTTATGGACCGATCAGGTCAAAATCATCAAGAAGCAGCAGCGAAAACGGAACTTCATGCAGGTGGGACTCTCAGGACACGCCCACAGACAGCCAACTAGGGTTCACGTCCTAGTTCTTGACCTCCTTGTCTTACAACTCTATCGACTCCTTTAGATGATTGTAAGGCTTAACTTTCTTCTTCTTACTTACTGAATTACAGTAATTGAGCAAAATTGAGTACAGAGGTACTTATTATGCCACCACACAGAATGCAGTAATAATATATGCAAGGTTGTTACACTACTACAAAAAAATTTATATTAGACGTCTCATCACAAATGGTTCATAAAAATCGTCTGTATTAAATGTAATCACAGACGATTGTTGATAAGAACCGTCTGTGATACTGTCATAGACGGTTCTTATTAAGAACCGTCTGTGATATGCTAATATCACAGATGGTTCTTAATTGAGAACTGATGAGGGGGGTGGCCCGATCTTCCGATGAGAAAGGATAAATTCGATTTGATATGACGTTGACGAAGAGGCTACTTGACCGAGACGTCCAATTCCGTCCTGCAATCGCTACACCACACCCTAGTCGCTATCAACCGTGCCAAGAACGCGATTGACCTGAACACGAGGTTCAATTCCTGCAAGCAATCGAAGAACAAGCAAGAATAAGTGAAAGAGCAATCTTATTGCAAATATAACTGAGAAACACAAAGGGGTTGAGGCCTGCAATCGCAGTTGTTGGTCTAGTCGACACAAGAATACACGACGAAGTTTCACGGTGGAAAACTAATCTAAACAAGTCTGAGTTACATGGCCAATTGAGCCTCTATTTATAGGGACACGTAGGTCCTTGCATATAGAAAGTTCTCAACACATGGAAAGTATTCAAATCATAGCTGATTTTATATCTATTTCCAAAACCGAAGATTGTTTTGTTGATTGCGTCGCGCACAAATGGAATTTTTGGATGGGGTTAGATCCGTTGGAAAGAGGATGGAATAAGCTTTCCATGCAGTACTCACACATTCCAATTGGACTCTTTGTCGAGACCCGAATATGCAAATTCGGTCTCTCTGTGTAAACTGCACTAGTCCAGGATCACGCTAGTGCACACAGTCAAACATAGATGCCATCATAGTCATACACACGATAATAGTAAAGGTAAACTCGAATATCGATAAAATATCAAGGTACGACCTTATGGCCAAGCTTACAATATCTCTAGCGGAAGGGCTTAACAAAATAGCGGAAATCCAAAATAAAGCGTAGCGACCAATCGACAAACCACGGGCTATCGAGTGGAGAAGCGAAGCCTAATCCGTGAAGTCGTCGTAGTACTCCCTTACGGCACCTCCTGCGATAGTACTCCTCTCCCTCAAGCGAGCAACATAGGCGCAAAGCCGTGAGTACATTAATACTCGGCAAGTCGTTTGTAACAATTTAATGCAATATAATATGCAAGGCTTACCAAGGAAGGCTGAAAGGTTAATTTGCATAAAGGCATTTATTGATGAAATATAGTAAATAACTTGAAAGCGAAAGTTAGCGAAAGCAGTAATAATAGATAATCAAAGGGATAAACATGAACCACTTGTGAACACCAATTCACAAGTTAAACCAACGATGAACTACTGTCCACTCCCAACATAAACCACCAAGTTATAAATGAAACACTAACCCTCGTGTGAAATCCCGAGCACCGTCCATGACCAGGGGCGGCTATTCGAATAGTTTTACACTCTGCGGAGGTTGCACAACTGTACCCACACGATGTGATTAGCCTAGGCCTAAGGAAATCACAACAAGGCCTTTACAATGCTCTACCTCAACCCAATCCTGCCCGCTAGGGTTTCATCACACCCCCTTGCGCCACATGGAAATCGGCAACCATGTTCATCACAATGGCGAAATTGAATTGAAATATTACAAATTAATCAGCCGAGTCCATCCCATAATAGACATGTGGTTTGCGATTAAGCTCGGATCAATGGCGCACAAAGTTAAGTCCTTAGCATTACCCGGCGAGACTACCACATCCCCAAAGTACAATTGTACTTCCCCCTTTCTTGCCACGATCACTGCGCGAGTGCAAAACCAATTTGTATAACCAAGCCAGCGTCACACCAATGACATGGCACAAATTTTAATACACGTGGCACCAACCACAATTCCATATATCATTAAGTCAAATTAATATTTTAATGTGTGCGATGAGACCAAGCGTAATTATACAGCGGCTAAGCAATCTAATCGTACCAACCCATGTGATAAATAAACTAGTATCACTAATAATTTCCCAACCTATGGTGACAAAGGTATCATGGTATTTCAAAGTGTCAAAGAGGTGTAATTGCAATTGGGACAATAACTACGTACAGCGGTTTGAATAAAAATAGCAATGCAACGTAATTTGAAACAAAATAATTAAATAATAGTTTGTAAAATTGGGTTCAACATGATCAAGGGACACGACTTGCCTTCGTTATGCTCGTGAGGTACTCTGGTCTTACAGCGCGAAACACTGCTCCTCGGAATCCGAATCTAACGAGAGAAAGCGGCCGGAAACAAAGAAACACATAAAATGACAAGCAAAAGAACTCAAAAATTCACAAAAACAGAACCAACAGCTAGAGCTCGATTTTAGATGAATTTAGAAAAAGAACGAGGTCAATCGGAGCTAGGACGGAGGAGAACGGGCTCGGAAAATTAATTCAAAATTAATTCAGGAAAATTAAAAAAAATTCTTGTCTTTGTGAACCGGTGCACCAAATTCCGAGTTCACCGTGGACCCGGTCCACGTAACGATGTGCACGGGGCGCGGCGGGCGGCGGCGGGCGCTACGGCGTGGCGGCGGCATATCTTGCCACGTGGCGCGTCTTGGCGTGGCGGTGGCGTGGCTGCCACGTGGCTCGGGGAAGCGGCTAGGGCGGCGTGGCGGCGTGGCATGCCACGTAAGATGCCACGTCGGCTAGGGCTGGCGTGGCCCGGTAGCGCGCGGCGCGGCGCGCGGCGCGAGATCCGGCGGCGGAGGTTGGCCACGCGCGCGATCGCGGCCGTGGATCGAGATCTGAATCTGCGGTCGGGATCGGCGGCGGTGTCGGTGGGAGTGCGCGGATGGCGGCAGCGTGGCGGCTCGGCAGCGCGCGTCGCCGCCGCGCGGCGGCGCGGATGGAAGCGGCGCGAGGCGGCGGTGGCGATGCGCGGCAGCGTGGCGGCGTCGCGGCGCGGCGTCGCGCGGCGGCGCGGCGCGCGAGTGCGCGGCGCGCGCGCGCTCGAGGACGGGCGGGCGAAGTGCGCGCGGCGGCGGCGGCGGCGGCGGGCGAGCGAGGAGGCGGCGAGCTCACCGGCGGCGTCCTCGGCAGCGGCGGCGAGCTCGAGCGCGCGCGGAGGGTGCCGCGCGCGGCGGCGGCGCGCGGCGAGCGGCTCGGCGGCAGCGGCGCGCGGCGAAGCGGCGGCGGCGGCGAGCTCGGGCGGCGAACGCGCGAACCGAGGATGAGCGCGAGTTTTATCCGCGAACCGAGGCAATCCCGATCGATTCTGGCACGCGGCGCGACGCGATTAGGTTAGGCGGCTAGGATTGGGCCACGCGGCGGATCGGACGGCCGGGATGGTTAGGGTTAGGGTTTCGCGGCGCGGGCGAGCGGCTGGGATCGCGCGCGCGCGATCAGGCGGCCGCGGCGAGCGCGGCGAAGCGGCGGGTGCCGCCAGCGTCGTCGTATGAATCTTGCGACAGCGTGGCGCGCGCGGGATCGAGCGGCGAGGCGGCGGAGTGCGCGCGAAAAAAATGCTGGCGGCGCGCGGCGGCGGGATGGGTGACGCGTGGAGAGAGAGAAGATCGGGCGGCGGGGTTATTTCTTTTCTTTTCTTTTTCGAGAAATTCAAATAAACTTCTAAAAGCTCTAGAAAATAGCAAATAAATCCGGAAAATTCACCAAAAATACGAGAAAATTCCTTGTGACACAAGGAACTCAAATAAAATATTTTCCACTTATGTTAATGTTTATTTTAACCACATTAAATCATTTAAAACTTTAAAATTCATTTGAAGCTTCAATTAATTTCAGAAAATTCCAGAAAATTCATTTTTGAAATCCAGGCTTTAAAAATCTCGAAAAAGCAGGATGTTACAAACCTTACCCCTTAAGCGAGATCTCGACCCGAGATCTGGGCCAACTAAGAGAATAGGTTGGAAACTCGCTCTGAGATCCTCCTCGCGCTCCCGGTGGCTTCCTCCTCGGAATGGTTGCTCCACCGAACTTTGCAAAAGCGGACCGCTTTATTAGGGTGACTCGCTCGACACTTCCAAGATTTTGGTAGGTGCTCTTTGTATGACAGATCCTCCTGCAGTCAACGGCCTCAAGCGGCACAACCTCCTGCAGTGCGCGCAGCACTTCTTGATTGGGACACATGAAAGGCGTCATGTACCCCAGAAGGGCGCGAGTAGCTCAAGCGATAAGCAACCTCTCCCTGCGTTTGAGAATCTGAGC